>CM014729.1:28108428-28708428 GCA_004329165.1 Spatholobus suberectus
ATGTCCACCATTCTTGATGATGATAATTTATGACTGCATTTGTAGCTCGTATGCCATTATTGTATTAGGAGCTGGAGCTGTAAGCACGAGAGAGAGAGAGAGAGAGAGAGATTCAGAACGATACGAAGTGGCAGTAGCTACATTGGAGAAATATGTAATGTGTCTATAGTTATGTTCATAAAATGCAACCTTTTTTTTTTTTTTCCCTTATCCTGCTTGTGTTCTATGTTAGTTCCAAATAACCATTGGGAGAATAAAATTCGTTTCACGAGCACGGGACCATGGGCACAGTAGAATTTGTAGACCATTTTTTCGTTTTTTAGGTTTGTCTTTTAAGATTTTTCTAGATGTTCCATAAAAAAAGGGTTAGGGTGGTGGAGTGTCTATTTGAGCTAGTCTTCCGCACCAATTGGAACCAGGTATAAGTTAAATGTTTCAAAATGTCTGTTGTTTATATTGCATAAAGGGCAGGCAAGTTATTAAATATTTTTGTATACAGAAAATTATATATGTATTTGATTAAAACCTTATCTTTAATATAATATTTAAAATATTATATTTTACTGATATGTTTTTCCATTTTATTTAATAAAAGTGTAATGACAAGAAAGGGGGGAGGGAGGGGAGCTTCTTTAATCCTTTGAAAAGACGTTTTAAACTACACAATATATGTTAGTGCGTGTTTAAATTAATTTACTTCAAAGCTATTCTTTTACAACTTTTAGAAAAAGCTCTAGAAAAAATTAATCAATTCCTGCACGTGTATATTGGGAAGGATTACCTTGTCCACGAGTTTTTGTTTAACTCTGTCGAAATTTTAGAAATGGTCTTGGCTATCGAAATATACGAAACCTTTATAGCAAAAGTAATTTTAAGAAATGATATATTGATTTATTAAATTAATGAATTGATTATAACATTTTAAACCAAAATATTAACAAAATGATTTTTTTAGTTTTAATTCATATATTTAAAAATTTTAATTTCTCATTCTCATAATTTTTCTAGATATTAGTGTTAGTAGTTATTTCTTAAACAGTATATATAGTGACAGAAACCAAAACATAAATAGAATTAAAATAGTGATGAAAAATTAAACTTTTAAAGTATAAGAATCAAAATAAAAAGATAAGGTAAAATATAGGATTAAAAAACATATTTAAACCAAAAAATAATACCAGAAGATAAATTTCTATTGAAAACAAAATTTTACTATATACTTACAAAACTTAATATACAATTGCTACAGTCAGCGTTATCGATGTCAGGTGCTTCTTAGGGTCTACTTAAAACAAAAATTCTCTCAAATTTGCTAAAATTCCTCAACTTGTAATGTTTTTTTACTAAGAAATACAGTGACATTCCTCTTAAGAAGAAGGACAAGAATAAATTCATTACGAAGAAAATATTTCTGAAATATAGTTAAATATTTTAGTCACAGAATTTTGCCGTTACCTTCCATTCTAGTCATTATTCATAGGAAGACCAGGTCTGGTCGCGTAAAATAGGAAAAATGGAAAATCCAAATGTCCTAATAGAATGTCACGTAAATTTACGCAACAAAAATAAACCAGTAGTATTGGAACCTTGTCGGATAATTATATCTCACAATAAGGGTGCATGTTGAAGATTAAGATTATAGCCATCGTCTGTACAAAACTAGACAGAATGCCAAGTGAAATGCGTATTTTACGTACACATTTGGACCACCTTTTCTTCATTATCAGGCAAGTCACAGGAAAGAAGCAGAAACTGTTGGTTAGAGGCCTTGCATCCTCTGAAAACAGAAGAGCAGAACCTTTTAATATGAAACATCTACAATTTTCAATACTACTATTTTCCCCCCACTGAAGTAGTAATAAGCTTTACAGAAAACTCTGATCATCTCCAATATGGATAATGGGACATAAAGTAATTGTAATCAGGATGGTTAACTTGCAATAGCTTAATCCAGTTATCAGCTGCTCGCAACAGAGAATTGGCTTTCTGACCTTCAGAAACCCCATCAGGATCCCAGACTTCAGCTTTCAACTTATGAAAGACAAGCCCAAAGATTGGTAATGATAGCTTGGATGATAAGTCCCTACCTCTTGAACTACGAAGATGAAACCCATCATTATTTGGACCTGGTTCAGATACCATGTTATAGTTGATACCCTTGCATATACAGTACATACAGAAAGAAACTAAACAAAGACAGCAATACATACTTTGCAAAGCTGTTGATAGGGAATGGAAGGTTAGGAAGCAGGCGCTCAGGCTCTGTAGTGTGGGACCAGTAGGTATTCTGTATATTGGATACCTTTATAATATATGTAGGAACAGATCATTTTAAATTAGTAACTATCATGTGCATTGCACAATCCTAAGAATCTCATCAAATAAAAGGATGAGATAAAACATACCATGTCAAAGAAACCCAACTTGCTGGGGAAAGATCACATTCACAGCTCCGGTATGTCTTCAAATCAGGAAATTGACGTACAAGGTCAGAAATCTGGGGGCAAGAAATATGAATCTGTATTAGGATTGGAAAGCAACATAATCTCAAGGTGGAACTGAACCAAAGGATAAGGATCTTGCCTTATCTGCTAATGGCTCACGATTATAAGGTCTTTCATGCTCAAAGTATTCAAATATAAGCTGACCGGGTGGGTTGCAGCTTTCAGTCTCATCACTTGATGAACCCGTCAAAGGTTTACTTGTTAGTGACTCTTTCCAAACCGTGATTGCTTGCATCTGACAAGTTAGGCTGGTTCCAACTGCCATGAACAATCTTTGCCCCTCTTTCATGACAATAGCCACTGCTGCTATCACTGCTTGTCTCTCTAGCTGATTCAGAGTCACTCTCCTGACTGGGTCTCCTGTAATATGACAGAAGCAAGAATGAAACCATTTCAATAGATACAAAAAAATAGTATTATGCCAAGTCTTGTAAATTCTAATTCAGCCAAGGTGGCAAACTGATGCGTGGAAAAGGGTAGGAGATAGGTACATATCATCCAAAAAATAATAAAGCAGTCTCCTCATTCTAAATTCCTAGCATCTACATGATTGTGGTTGTCATTATAGAACTATAGGTTAAACATGAATCCTACTGAATGTCATCATTTGTAATTAGAAACGCAGGCAATACTAAATTACTAAGGCTATGGGCAACAGAACAAAATAGTTTCAGAGTGAGACTGACACCTGATGACAGTATTACTAACAGAGTATTCCATAGAGCTCTGGAGTGTAGACACTAGACAGTCATGCAAATATGATTAATTCAATGCGGAAGACATACAGCTAACATGTGATAAACTAAATTACAAATGAGTAAAATGGCATTACTTACATTAACTATAGTCCTAAATCAGTTAGTGTATATTAATTAATAGCACAGAACAACAGGGGCAAGTTGCAGTAGTCACTTTATTATTATGCTCAACGCAGGTTTGGATCACATACTCTTCAACCACAGGTTTGCCATTGTCTTATTAGCTAACTTCAAATTTATAGAAAAAATAATATGGGCTTGTTGGCCAAAGTTATAAATCAGGATATCCAATACAGGGCAGTTAGTGCCTCCTTCAACTTGAACCTCTGAGAGTTATACCTTAATTTAGAGCGTGTTCTGTATAATGTGCCAATGGTATCTCCATAGCACAATAATCCGAAGCCAAGCCAGAAAAGAGACTAATCAGGCTAGTGTAACCTTCAAGATTCTTAGGCTTAACATCTGAACCTATGGCACATTTGGCACCTTAAAATTGGTAGAGCCTCTTGGTTCATGATAGTAGGGGTGTAAATGGCCCGGTTTGAGTCGGATTTACCCTCATAAGACCCAACTCAATTAAATTTAATCAAGTTGGGTTGAGTCGGGTTTGAGTTTTTTTTTTTTTTCTCTGTAATGATCCAACCCAACCCAACCTGACTATAAATTGGGTTGGGTAATCGGGTTGCATAAAAAATCTGGAAATTAGAAAGAAAAAAAATCATAAAAAATCAGAAAAAAAAGAGAAAATAGGAAAAATAAAATACATAATTAGTTGATCAGTTCAACTCAAATTAAATTAAAATTTGAATAACTTGAGTGAAATGTTTTAACAATGTGTCAAGTAATATAAAATTTTATTTTTTTATTAATTAAATAAGAGGTCGGGTTCATCGGGTTTGAAATACCTCAACCCGTGACCCAACGCGATTTTAATTGGGTTTGTTGAATTGAATCCAACCAAACTTGCAAAAATGTAATTGGGTTGGGTCCGGTTGGTTGAGTTCGCGGGTTGGGTCAGACCTACTTACAGTCCTACGATGATAGGGTGTTGAGAAGCAATAAGGAAATAAAGTTGCACCCTTACTAAAAACTTAAGCTGTTGGCATAGTAGATGTTGCTTGATTCATACACACACACACACAAAAATTGCTTACATCCACTTTTTTTGGGACAAAAAGCAACAGAAACCAACTTTGAAGAGATAAAATACTTGAAATCAGCTTCAATGAAGAGAGAGAATATGAACTTATTATAGTTAAATCATGTTAAAAGTATATATCAAAATATATTAAAGTACTTAATATATATCAAATTAATCATAAAATAACAAATAAAAAGGACAAAAAAGATACTCCACATAAAAAATAATTTTTAAACAAAAAGACTTGACCACATCAGACAAACTGATTTTTATTATATTTTATAATTATTTAACTAAATTATATATTTATTTTAATTTTATAAAATTACTTATAAATTTGTGTACCAGAAATATTCTCTTATGAGATATTTATGTATACAATTTATTTTTTAAAAATAACTAAATTTGTTATTTCTTTATCTTTTTTTCTTTTTTATTTAATAAGAATAGTCAAGTTCTCTTTCATCATTAACCCTAAATTTTTCGTTAGTATTCTCTTTCTATATTAATTTTATAATCCTAAGCCACTAAAACATTCTTAAGAATTAGTTCTTTTATTACATCATTAGTCTTTTAGTTCAAAACAAAACGTGGAGAGTATTAGGGATACAATTGCAATGAGCTAATATATATTTTTATTCAGTATCGTAGCACACCCCTGCACACACCATTATCAGCTGGTCAAAATAATCAGGCGGTGATATGGAACAAAATTTGAGCTACGTCAACAATTAGAAGAGATGAGAGATAATTTGTTGAGTTCAATTTGCATACATTTTTAATGTAAAAAGATTATACACTGTCATCCTATGATACATTGCCACATTATTGAATAACACAAAAGTGACATGGTGTAAAATATTTTCACATTAGAAGATCAAGACACTTAATTATGTAAACATCTAGGGAGGCTTGGTGTATGATCTATCATATTCAAGTTTAGTAAGTTCAAATAGCTTCAAACAACTAAAGAGAACATCAAATTAAAGTCATGATTTACAAGATCCGAGATCCTTGCCCTAAATGTTTCCACTTTTCTCTTGTAGCAAAGGACTACAAAGTATAAACCTCAAGTTCTGAACTGTTAAATGTGAACAACATTAACACAAACACGGAATAAGATGTACATTGCACAAGCACAAGTACATCCCACTCTCCGCCGAGTCAAAAAAGAAGGCAAAGCTAAAACTGAAAATGCATCATCAAACCATGCAGCAAACGATCCAAATTCATATAACAACAACAAATTGCCAAACACAAACATACACAATGATCAATAATTGGAGAGGCACATGTAGAACTAAAACTTTTGAGAGTGAAACACTGACCTTAACCGGGGGAAAGGTTTTGATGGATCAACATAAAGCTGAATGGCAGACAAGGAGACATTGTAATACTGTGTGACGCCTTCACTCCCATCTAACACCAACGGAACACCGGCCCCATATGCACTCCATTCCTTAAAAGATTCCCACAAGTCCCCAAGCACAAAGTACGCATGCAACTCTCCCTCCATCGTTTTCCATCTCCTCTTACTTCTCTGTTCATTCCCACACAAACCCAATTAGGCCCAACAACAATTCCCTTTCAAAGAAACCTAACACTACCCCAAAACTGCAACCCATTTTGTTTGCATTATTATAATCACCTCAATCCAAGGTACACTCTTAAAGTAATCCATGAAGCACATATCACTTTCACTACAAAAAAAAAAAGTAACTAACTAATTTTTCACTCTAAATAAATAAAATTAAACTAAAAAACAGAATAAAAAGGCATAAACTCATACATCATTAGGCATTGATTTAGTTTACTTTACCGTGGGGAAATATTGGGCGGGAACATGTGGTGTGGTGTGCTCCAAGAACCGACACAAATTGGACACGTCACACGTTGTTCCACTCGACGAAACGGAGCAATTGGAAGAGGAACCGGGTCCGCTCTCCGACAACGTTGACCTCTGCTCCTCCTCATGTTCCCGTTCCTGTCTGTATTTCCGCAACGGTGGC
This sequence comes from Spatholobus suberectus, assembly GCA_004329165.1. NCBI lineage: Eukaryota > Viridiplantae > Streptophyta > Magnoliopsida > Fabales > Fabaceae > Spatholobus > Spatholobus suberectus. The sequence goes on from CM014729.1 coordinate 28,114,841, forward strand.
GGGTAGTAGAAACGTTTCTCGCCGAGGTAACGGTGGTTCCTCGTGACGTTCCGCCGTTGAAAGTTAGTTAGAACTAGGGAACGACGACGTTGGGATAACAGGTTCCAACAACTAACGAGACCGCGAATGGAAACACGGGTTTATTATTTATTTATTTATTGTTTATTCCTTAGTATTTAGGCTTTTTTTTTTTTTTTTTAACTTTGGTTTTTCGGAGGCGGTGCTTCTCGAATGTGATGGGAAAGGCAAGGCACTGGAAGGGTCTAGAAATTACAGAGCATATAAACACGTTAAGGACCTGCCTCGAAGTTTCCCAGAGATTAGAGAAAAATTACTGACTACTGACATGGCCGTGATGAAATAAATACATAAACAGGCTGTAATTAATGAAACTTTTAATTCTTTTGGTGTAAAAAATTTTACACTCTTTAGACATTAAAAATTATTGTTGATAGTGTCCTAGTCCCACATTTTTCATATTTATTTATTTATTATATGTGTTGACGATGCAAAATAATTTTACACTGTTATTTAATTACAAACTATCATATATGATAAGTATGTTAACTTTTACAATAATTAATACTTTGATCAGATGAAGAGTGAAATAGAAAAAAGAAATAAAAAATAATGAAATAGGATTGATAGAAACAAAAGATAAATAAAATAAAAAATATATGTTATTTAAATGACTAGAAATAAAAAATATGGAAGTAAAATAATTTCTCTTTATTTGGATGAATAAAAAAGAGAGTAAAAAAAAATAAAAAAATTATATAAAAAATATTTTTATAATAATTAAAAAATTTAATTTTTAATATAATATTTTTTCTTAATATAAAATTATTTATTATTTATTATTTTTTTTATTTTATAAATTTTTGTATCAACTGGAAGATCAAGGTAATGTTGTAGAAAAAAAGCTTGGAGAAATGGAACAATGGAGCTTGGCCTAGTGAATATAGTTGGCGGCGGCCAATGATCTACTCAAGATTAGCATTAAGAATTGATAAAGTAGTACTTAAGAGTGTGTCTCTTCACAGTATATATGTATCCAAATCAAATAATGTATTCTTTAAACATGAAAATTGAACAACTTGTAATTGTTTGACATCTAATGCCTACACAGTTTTACTCTCCTTAACTATCCCTAATTTCACATGAACCCTAGCCTCTGCTCTCTCGTATATGTTTCTATTCAAGATAAGGGTAACATTGGGTTCATACAAAATTTTAGAGATAATTAGGTCGTTAAACATTTAAGAGTTATAGTTATCTAATGCCGTTTAAATAAGGGGTTCTATAAAGGTAAAAAATAGAGGGATATCAAACAAAATTTGAAGAAAACTCAGGAGTTGTGAGTATAATTTATTCTAACTATTATACTGAGCCTCATAAATTTACATATAATGATGAAAAATAAAGTAAAATCAATTTTTCTTCTTTTAAATATACAAATTTTATTATTTTAGTTCTTGAAAGTTTTAATTATTAATATAATTAATTTCTGTATTATAAATCTAAATCATCATTCTTAAAAATAATAATATTTTTTATTATTTTTCTTATATTTTTATGACACGGGATTTAATTATTATTTATCACTTATATTTTTTATTTTAAACAAATCTCAAATTATTATTTGTTTTCAAAATTTTCTTTCATATTAAGCTTTTTTATATTAAAATTTTCTTTTTGTTAAGATTTCAAATACTCAAGTATCAATTTTAATTAAGTGTAAAATGTTCTTTTTACATTACAATTTCCTTTTTGTGTTGAATTTTAACTTTTTATATATGAAATTAATTCCTGTCAATTTTTTAAATTTCTTCTCTTCTCTTTAAATATAAGTTATTTATATTTTTCATTTAAATTAAAAAATATTATGTGCAATGTATAAGATACTTATTTGCCGTGGTCTTCTTCTTAAAAAAAAGAAAATTATTTCTCTATACATAAAGTATCATCAAATTAATTACGACCAATCACATTAACTTCTCTTAAAGTTGATGCTAATCATATTTACAGATTTTTAATTAAAAAATTACATTTATCTCCCATATGGTATGTATTATTTTCCCAACACGGTATGATATAGTTGACAGATAACCTTGTTCCTTAAACATGTAGTTAGGAATCTGATTCCCAAGCTCATGTATATGGAAAATTATTTATTGAAAGAAATTAACCCTTTAAATGGATCCCAGGAACTCAAGAAATTAGTCATTAGCTTCAGGCCAAAAGATATCCAAGGTTCACAAAAACATATTATTTTTATTTATTGACACAATTTACTTTTAAAAATATATACATATCTCTTTTATTTTAAAGGAAAAATTATATATATATAATATTCTTGAAAATAATAAAAATCAAAAAGTGCAAATAAAATAAATTTATTTTTTTAATAAAAAGTGTAAATACAATTAACGTTAATTAAAAAAAATTATAAATTATCCCACTGTGTAAAATATACAAGTATTTTAGTTTGAAAATTTTAAAGGATAAATGTTTATTTTTAAATAACTAAAACTTATAATAAATAAATATTTTTGAATATATAAATTATATTATAATTAAAATTTATTATAAATGAAAGCTTTAAACAAAGTTATTTTTAATTATTAATATATTTTATAAAAAAATTATTGAAATTTAATTTAGAGATAGAGATAAAAGAAATAAAGATAAAAGGAGAGTAGTTTGATATGATTCAGAGGAAATTTTTGTAGAGTAGTATGCGAAATGTAGCAACAAGTGGTTGATTCAAGAACAATGGGTTTGAGTCTCTTAAGCATGTGGTCAAGGGTACAATTCCTGATCGGAAAACCTTATAGGAAAGGAGCAGCCCACCTATGAGTGCCAACAAATCTCCTAGAGAAGATTAAAAATCTCAGTGATAGATCAGGATACTCCTTACACTTCCAAATGAGAGAAGATAAAGAATATTGATAATGTTTAATTAAGAGAGTAAGAAGTGTAAAGGTCGCATTCTCCAACTTATGCATTCTAATTTATAGTTATGAGTAGATTTTAGCTTGTAAATTGCATAGGATAAATGTTTATTTTTATATAATTAAAATTTGTAATAAATAAATATTTTTAAATATAGAAATTATATTATAATTAAAAGTTATAATAAATTAAATATGTTTAAATATATAAATTATACTTTAAATTTATAATGAATAATTTAAATTGTGAATTATTTTAATTACTGATAATTTCTTTTAAAAAAACACTACAGAAATTCAATTTAGAGATGAAGATAGAATAAGATAAATTGAAAATGATAGAGATTAAGAAAATTATGCATATAATTAAAGATAAAATGATGGTAGTTTGAGACTGTTAAGAAAAAAAATTATTAGTTAGAGTTTAATGGTCATGTACTAATAGTGTAAAGTAGTTTTACATTGTCATTTAATCACAAACTACCATTTATTGTAAGTTTCTTGACTTTTATAATAAATACTTTAAAAGTCATATTAATGGTAATTTCTGATTAGATAACAGTGTAAAACTTTTTACACTAATAGTACATAACCATTAAACTCTATTAGTTATAGAGATAGTGTGTGAAATGTACATCTAAAAATAAAAAATATTAAAAAATCTAATTGAAAAGGTGAAGAAAATAAGAGTTTTACTCTCTAAAATATATATTTTTAATTTATAATATCATATTAGATATGAATTTCCTATTAAATAAAATATAAAGAGTTAATGGATATGTACTATTAGTGTAAAAGCTTTTACGCTATTAACTAATTAAAAATCATCTTTAATATAACTTTTAAGATAGTTATTATTAAAATTAATAGACTTATCATGCATAATAATTTATGATTAAATAATAGTATAAAAAAGCTTATAAGTGTTCATCCTATTTTCTCAAATACAAGAAGCCAATGCAAACTTAAAACTCTCGCACGCTCTACAACGAGTTAGAGAAAAGATTCCAAGAAGCATATTCCAAACTTATACAGGAAGACGTAAACGAAAAGCTATAATGCAGGAAATGTGATTATTAATTATTATGACGACTTAGCCACGCTGAAGACTTTTATTAGGGTAGATGGGGGGAAGAAGACTTTGTTGATATTTGATGACGAAATTTAACATGGACAAAGAATACTTTGTTGATAAAATTGAAACTTTTTATTATAGTTTTTTATTTGATTTGATCTCATTCCTCCACCGACGCCGTTAACTTTTCCTTTAGATATGTTTCTCTACGCAGTTTTCCTTCCTCTTTTGATCATCTTGGTTGCTATTTCTTTTGGAGGGAGGTGTCATTTGTCAATGAAGTATACACGAAGCCTTTTGAAATCTACATTGGCCTTTTTTATATTTACTTTTGTGTAACTTTGTACCAAATATATATTATGCTGATTGTCTGTGAAAAATGCTTGGAAAGCTTAGAAAGTGAGTTTATTTGCAAAAATCCGTTGGGGTCTTGCAATTCCATCGACCTCACAAAGATTTGATATGTAAAAAGTTTGTTGAATATAGATTTATTGAAATGTTATAGCTGATTTTTGAATGAATAGCTAAAAATTAATGGGATTCTGTTCACTATCAAATTCAACATATGGCAGCCTGTTTTTAGTTGACTGGTCACTGTTACGAGAATGATGATTACCACTTAAAATTGGTTCACTTATGATAGAACTCAAAGGAGAAAGGTAACACTTTAACTTCAAGGACTAGTTAGCAAAAGATTATAAAATAAAGAAAGAAAGAATATTCCAACCCAAAGATTCCAGCATTACCAATGGGCAACAAATGTTTTTCTCACCATAAATATTCACCTTAATGATAAATTCACCACACTTCATGTTAGAAATAATCGTGCATTATATTAGGTCCTATTTGAAGTGATTGTAAATTTTTAGATTTTGAATGAATTTTAAAATTATTTTAACTCATTTTTGGAAATAGCAAAAAAAAAAAAAGGTTTTCTAATTCTAATTTTAAGTTTTTAAAAGTTGTCATGTCCCTTTTGATATTTTCCCCCATCCTTCTCTACCTTTCTGCCTAGTCTTTTCTACCTCCCGCTCAATATTCACAAATGGTGACAAAATGGATAGGACTAGCTGACTCGACCCAAACCCACCCAATGAAATGTAGGACCTAGGCTTTAAAATTTGAGCATGAATTAAATCTAGCCATTTATAGGTCGATCTAATGATGCCCTGATAAGGGTTTAACACACAAAAAGCGTGTACAAAATTGAACTTTCATGGGGGCTTAGGCCTCATTTTAGAAGCTTGAATTAAATATGGGTTTTTATCCTAACTCACTATAGCTTATGACATGCATCGAGCCCCCGACCAACCTAGCTTGAGCTTGCTTAACTAAATGTAAGAGTTGGGCTTTAAATTTTGAGCATAACTTATATATGGTCTTTTTAGTCCAACTCGATCACGCTCCAATCTGGGTTTAGCCTCTAAAAGCCCATACAAATTGGACTTTTAAGCATCATTTTAAAAGCCCAAATTGAATTTAGTCTTTTGGTCTAATTCGCTATAGCCTTTAACTCATATTGAGCTCGTAACTGACCTAACCTGAATTGTCTCGATGAAATATTGAGCTTAGATTTTAAATTTTAAGCACAAATTAAATTTAGGCTTTTTTTAGTTGGCTTAGCTTGGAAAAGCTCACGCAATATTGTGCTTTTATTGGGCTTGGGCCTCATTTTAGAAGCCCGAATTGAATATAAGCATTTGTCTTGACCCACCATAACTTATGACCCTCATCGAGGCTTGACCCAAACCTGCCTAGTGAAATGTAGAGCTTGGGCTTTAACCTTTGAGCACAAATTAAATTTGGGCATTTTTTGGTCTTATTCGATCATGTCCCAATCTAGGATTAACTTGCAAAAGATTGTACTAAACGAGCTTGGGCCTCATTCTAGAAGCACAAATTGAATATGAGCTTTTTGGCTTAACCCACTATAGGCTGCGACTCACATCAAACCCATGATCAGGCAATACTTGCATAATGAAATATAGGGCTTGGGTTTTAAATTTTGAGTATCAATTTAATTTGGGCAATTTTAGCTTAATCTGATCATGGTCCGATTTAGGCTTAGCCTGTAAAAAAACAATACAAATTGGGCTTTAATTAGGCTTGGACCTCATTTTATAAGCTCGAATTGAATATGGACTTTTGGCTTGACCTGCTATGGTTAGCGAGTTGTATCAAGTATGTGATTGGCACGACCCAAACCTACCCAATGAAATGTAAGGCTTAGACTTTAAATATTAAGCACAAATTAAATCCTAGCCTTTTTAGCTCAATCTAATCACAGTCCAATTTAGGCTTAGCCTACAAAGGCCCATAAAAAAACTTAACTATTTTCTTTTCTATTATGTTTTACCTTCATTCCATATCCCTTCATCATAACCTCATATAAAGAGCCTTACATCTTTTAAGTAAACATTTTAAAGGAAAATTATAAGATTGATAATAAGTTTCTAAAAACAAAAAACTGAAACTACAAACTACAAATTGAAAATTGGTTTTGGTTTTTAAAAATTTTAAAACTAAAAACCACCTCAAACGTGGCATTAGTTGTTAGTTTTTTTTTTATGTTTTAATAAAAGTCCATAACTACAAGTGACTTTATTTGGATTTATCAGATTTTGTTACATATTTTCACATGGTAGCAAATTATTAAGAGTTAGTAGTTGTCTTATGATTTTCATTTGGTTACATTTAGCTTTATAAATAGAGCAATTTCTTATAGGAAATTTATGAGTGAAATTTGATACCAAGTTTTCAATTTTATATTACTTTTTTTTTTCCTTTTTCATATATTTATCAATGGTATCAGAGGTATGCCTCCAACACCGAGCATCATCCTTATTCTGGGGCTCTATAATGTTAGCTTAACTTTGCTTCCTCACCAAATGTTGTCGATGTTCATATGTGAATGCACCTCGCTTTTTGTCACTACACTAACGTTTCCTTCTTTTCTCGTTGGATTTGGTCTTAGGTGTCTCTTTGCTCTATTTTTCTTTCCTTTTTCTTCTCCTCTAGCTTGAATATATTGGATTTTCCATAAGTTCTACATAGTTCTCGTGACAATAGAAAATTTTTGATGGTCAACATGAACATTTGAGCATGCTAATAAAGAATTCTTGAAATCTAAAGAGTATTGACAAGTTGTCTCAAATAGAATTCTGGAAATAATTGTTGGCACTATAATGTTAGGCACAAGAAACTAAAATAGAAAGTTTAAAGCTAAAGGATCTTAAGGCTAAAAACTATCTATTTTAAGTAATTGATAGTACAACATTAATGACCATGCTTCATAAGGAAACCTTTAAGCAAATATGGGATTCCATGAAAAAAAAAAAAAGTATCAATGCTCTGCAAGAGTAAGGAGACACTAATTTCAACCTTTACATTCATAATTCGAAACACTTCGAATGAAGTTAGGAGAATCAATTGCAGATTATTTTTCTCGGGTGATGACAATTGTCTATAAGATGTTAATCAAATGGAGATTAGAAAAAAAAGATATCACTATAGGGGGGAAAATACTTCGTTCTTTTACACTAAAATTCAATTTTTTGTATGTGCTATAGAAGAATAAAAATATATAGATTAACTTTCACTTGATGAATTGTAAAGCTTATTGTTAGTGCATGAATATAAGTTCAAACTGGAAGAGGCAGAAGAACAAGCTTTGAAGGAATAATAGAAAATCACTCTTTCAAAAGGAAAAAGAGGATGGGGATAAAGGTACAAGAAACAATCATTGTGGCAACCAACAACAACAAAACAATCAAGGAAGAGGACAAGGAGGTCGTCAATCAATAATTCATAAATTAGATTCAGTGGGCAAGTCAAATATTGAATGGTACAAATGTCACAATTAAGTATGACCATTATACACTAGAAATGGAGAGAAAAAAAAAAAACCTAACTTTGTAGTAGTAGAAGAAAAGGTGTTTATTTTGATCGTGTGTCGCATGAATGAAAAAACACAAGAAAACATGTGGTATTTAAATACTGGCTGCACGAACCACATTTATGGAAATAAGAAAATGCTCTCTAAACTCGATGAATCTTTTTGCAATAATGTCAAGTTTGGTGACAACTAAACAATATCTGTCATGAGAAAAGGAAAGGTAGCTATCCAAACCAAGGATAACTAATAAAAGCTAAGGAATATCGTGTTCTATTGGAGGATCAATATCCCTTTCAATTATAATTTGACAAAGATTATAGTGAGTGGATTTAATGAACATCATCATTCTATCTCTCCTTCTATCTCTCCAATAAGGATAGTCTGTTTCAAAAAAGGTTTGAGGCCTTGTGATGGAAGCTCTTTCAACAATAAGTTGGTTCGTCAAATATGCCATTTTTGACTTTTGATATTTTCCTTTGACACTGCTAAGTGTTCATCCTTGAGCTCTGATACCAAATTGTAATTTCACAAGGAAACAGTAGAAAGGGGATTGAGTTGTATTTCTTAAAAACTTTTTGCAAAGATCTTTTAAGTACATACAATGAACAAACAAAAGGATCATCTTAAGTGAAAACACTTGTTTCAATAAGACTCAGTTCAAAAACAAATATCATTTCACTATATCAACACCCTAAGAGTTAATATAAAAAAGAGTAAAGGAAGGCGGAAGAAGAACACAAATAATTTTATAATGGTTTGTCTTAATCTTGAAAGTACGCACAGTCCTTGACCAATCACCAAGAGTTCAACTGAAAATATATTTACAAGAAACAAGGTTCCAAATTGTTACAAGTATTCTTTTCTTTAAATCTCTTCAAGCTGAAACATAAGTATTATTTCCTCTTGCTTCTCCAAGAACTCCTATAAGTATTATTTCTTAACTAAGCCTCTTTAGGTTATTAACTTAAGTACTATTCAACACTTGCCTCTCCAAGAACTTTCCTAAGTATTCTTTCTTCTTTTGCCTCTCCAAGCACTAAAGGTTCTCACATATTAAGCTCATAACAGGTAACCCTAGGCTATTGTCTAATAAGCGCACATACAAACAGAAAATGATAGCCTAAAAAGCTCCGAGTACAAGGTTACAAAAAATGTACTAAGAAAATAAATGAAGCTTAATAAATGCTAGTTTGTTTAGTTGTTTTCTTTACTAATTGTTCACCCTATCTCTATTGCTTGTTGACTTGTGAGACTTTTATGGTATAGCTTAGACATATACATTGAGGATTTCCTTTGTTCTTCAAAAATATGAATGTTGGGTAATTAATATTGTATTAAATGTATTACCCGTTCTAACACATATAATGTGATAAAGTACTCTCTTATTTTTTCCTTTTGTACTTTCACCATGCAATAGGTACAACTTTTTATCTTTGTGCTTAAAGTACATTGCCTTTTTCTAAAATGTTGTCTTGTCACACTACTTTTGTACTTTTCATGTCTTTTGAGGTACAAGAGTAGGTAGACTCATTTTTGCTACTTTAAGGACCAAACTTGAAGGCTTCTTCCATACACTTTATATAAGATGATATAGTCTTCTCTATCAGATGAATCCTCTTCAGATGAAGCATTTAAGTGGCTTTCCCGAATGAAACTTATAGTTGACAACACAATGATAGTTCTCCTACGATCTGCTTAAGACGATTTGTATTACAAAATATTGTTAGTTTTTATTACAAAAATATAGTCATATGTTTTGTTTGTTATCATTAAAGCTAATCATCAAATTGTCTTATATCTAACACTTGACATGTGTAAGAAGGGATTTAGAAAGTCACAAAAAGAAGTTCAATTGACATAGGAAGAAAGAGAGTTACCCAAGGAACTTGATATTGTGAAAACACATATACTACACCATCTATTGGTACCCCAACACTCCGAGAAGTATACGAATTCTTCGATAATGTGGTAGGATAACATAATACATTCATTATACCACAATACACAATTTGCCAATTAGCAGGCAAATTGTTGTGAATTGTAATTTGAAAAGTTCCCCAACGATCATAGATAAATGAATTTACTCATATGGTCACAAATCGGTATTACAAAAAAATCCGTACTCATGGATACCCATAAGTAAAACCCGCTATAGATTGAAAATGAATAATTAAATAGATACTCGCTTATTAACAAGATAAGGTGAGTAGTAAGGTATTTGTACCTGTAGGTATCGACACTTTAAAATTATTTAAATACTCTTAATTATATATAAAGTAAATTGTTCTAATTTATTTTTAGTATAAATATATTTTTTAAAATTATTTATTTTTAGTATAAATAATGTTACAAAATTATTTTTTAGTATAAATATATGTTTCAAAAAAATTTATTTCTATTTTATTCTTAATTTTTGTTTAAAATTTTATATTTTAACAAATACTTACAAATACTCGTGAATATCTACGAATATATATAAAATTCATAGATACCCACATAACGAATACCCATATAAGTATGGGCAAGTATAGAGAGATTATTATCCGTACTCGACCCACCCCATTCTCATCCATAGTCATAAAATTCTTACTCTCCAGATTTTCTTATCTCATTGCAAAAATACTTTCCTTTTCACAAATGTCTAGTTTTCTTCCAGCCGCAAAGATTTTACTCTATATATGAGGGGTAACTTCCAAATAAGACCATCACATTCTAACTTTTTTGCGTCTCACACTAACAACCCCTTTACTAACTTATGCATTAAAAAAAATCAAGATTTAGGAGCTTAAACCCACATTAACATTCAGATAACAAGTTTTGGCAACCCTAACGCCTAATCGAGTTGACACAAGTTTTATAAATTGTAGAGGTTAATTTGTACATATAAATTCAAAAATTAAATTATAAGTAGAGATAGCTTTATGAGTTAAATCTACTCTTATATTATAAATTAGAATACATAACTTGAAGAGAAGGTGAAACTCTCACTTAGACATTTTGAATATTCTATCATCACCTTTGGATGTGCAATTAACACACTACCATTGCAACTACTTAGCAAACAGGAACACTAGTAATACACCCATACTTTTTTTAACACATTTCTTGTTATTAACTAAAATTTATTAAAAATCACAAATTTTTGTGAGTCTCATTTCTTATTTAATGAGTCTTTCTCTTAATTTTGAAGTTTTAAATAAATTTTAACTAATAATAGATAGTGTGTTAAAAAAAGTGTGTTGCTAGCACTCTTCATTTAGAAAATTTTTCTTTCAACCATCTTAAACTATCATCTTCTTATCTGTTTTTGTATACTTAGTTTTCTTAGTTATCCATCTCTTTCAATCTCTTTTATTTTTATTTCTAAATTAAATTTTAATAAATTTAAAAAAAAATTATCAGTTAAAATTTTTTTATATATATCATGATTTAAATTGTTCATTATAAATCTAAAATATAATTTATTTATTATAAAATTTAATTATAATATGATTTATATATTTAAAAATATTTTTTATTATAAATATTTTTTATATAAAAATAAACATCTATTCGGATACTAGTGGGTTTATTATAACCGTATCCCATATTTTCTTTGTAATTGTAACCTGTATTGGTCCCGCGTTCTAGAATGTCGTCCACAGTATTTCGTCCACTCTGAAGACTAGCTGCAGTAATCCCGAATTTCCTATTCTTACTTAAGTCTGCAATTTACACTTACAACGTTAGGAGTAATGTGAAGTGGAAATTAAGCTACAACATTCAATACAAAAGAGTTCACAGTTTTTGAATAGATGTTCAGGTTCTTTGAATGCTTCCAGTTCACAATCTTTGACCAGTGCATAAATTTTTCCTCAGATTCATCTTAAAATCTGTTATGCTTGTTATTTATTTCAAGAATAAAACATCAAGATTATTGATTATCCCAGTAGTAATAAAAATGCAGGGGCGGATATACACGAAACATATTAAACAAAAAGTATGCTTATGTTATATTTTGTCATTACTATTTGAAAAAATAGGCTTGTAGTGATAATATAAAGCAGTTTTATACTATCATCTAATCACAATTTATCATGTATGGTAAGTTTGTTAACTTTAATAATAATCACCTTAAAAGTCATACTAAAACTGATTTTCTATTGGTTGATAGTTTAAAAGTTTTTACAATAATAATACATAACAATTAAACTCTTACTATTTTATTATTAAAATATATAATTGCTCCCACTGATTTTATCACTAGTATTATTAATTACCACTTTTAAGTCAATAAACTCAGAATATTAATAGTATATATGTAATATTTTAATGAGAAAATGCAAGTATTTATCTTCCAGATTTGATTTTTGTTTATAAAAGAACAATTTTTTATTTTTTTTTTAGTATGAGAAACTACTAATTTTCAAAGCTCACTCTCAAATAATCTCGCTCACCATCTTTCAACTTTCTTGAGTATGAAATTTAAAAACAATTATTATTACAAACATGGCATATTAAATATTTATTTTGTATTGCATATTATCATAGAATAGCTTTTCTTTTCTTTTTTTTACAAAATATTTAGTAGAAAAGTTTAATATCTTAGGTTTGGTGCTTAAGAAAAACATTTTTTGTTCAAGATAATGTATCCAACAGTATTTCAAGACGTCTGCTATATGGGACAAACACTACTCACCATCTCACATTACTTTTATTAATCAAATATCAAACATATTTAACAAATAACTTATTTATTATTAACCACTTAAATATAAGTCAAATTACCACCACAGATCCCTTGCACTGTGTTTGGTGGTACGAAAATAGCCAGAAAATACCGCAGAGAGCAGAGAAATGAATTTTATTTTGAAAATTTTTTTGGTTTGGCACAGGGAAAATACAGTAAAAAAGTTTTAAAAAGGCTAAATTACATTTGAAAAAAACTTAGGTACAGTTTCTTAAGTGTTTTTAGTGTTGTTCTCTAATCAAAATTAAAGTTTTATCTCGATAATCTACATTAATCTTTAATACATGCAGATTATTAAGGTAAAACTCCATTTTTGATTGGAGAATAACACTAAAAGTACCTAAGGAACTGCACCTAAGTTTTGTTCATTACATTTTTGTTCCTCTTATTTTTCTTAATCCACAATTTTGGTCCCCATATATTTTTTTAGAGATAATTAGTCCCCTATTTTTAAAAATTCACAATTTTGGTCCTCCTATTTTTTTTAGAGACATTTAGTCCTTCTATTTTTAAAAATTCACAATTTTTGCCCGTAGTCAAATCTCTTGTGTTGATCGTTAGTGGTTTAACATTAACTCGGATGTGTCAATGTTGACTCTAACACTAACTCTAACACGTCATTTAAGTATTGACACATCATTTAAGTACTGACACGTCAAAGTCAACGTTAAATAACTAACAGTCCATGCAAGAAATTTGACAGCAAGGCCGAAATTGCATATTTTTAAAAATAAGGAGATTAAATGCTTCTAAAAAAAAATAGGATAACCAAAATTGCGAATTGAGGAAAATAGAAAAACCAAAAATACAATTTAGTCTTTAAAAAATTGTGGGTCCCACTAATTATTCTTACTTCATTTCTCACCTATTTCTATTAACCTATTTATCTCTTCTCTATTTCTTATTTATTTCTTTTAAACTAAACACCTTTATTTTTATTCTATTTTTCACCTATTTCCATTCACTTTTCTTATTTTCATCCACCCTATTTTTCATCTATTTCTTTCTTTCCTACCAAATGGACCCTTAATGATTAATTACAAGTAAATGATCGATTAATAAAGTTAATATCTAGTTAATGAAAAGTGACGTAAATAAGTGGGCATGTGTGAGTTCTTCTTGCATAATATCTACTATTAACTATTTGATTAATTCTTGCATAATAATTTATTCAATTCCTGTCACTAGATAATCTATGCGTGTCTGTAGTCTTGTATAAAACCACGAGTGAAAAAGCAATGTAAAATTTTATGTAACAAAACTGAAATTATACTTGCATGGAGATTTTTCAGGCAGAGAAATAGGAGAAAATAATAATAATAATAATAATAGAGTTGAGAGTTCAGTGAGTTTGAAGAATTTTTTCTTGTAAAAAAAAATATATTACTGATATAGGAAAGACACATGAAATAATTATCTATATATCCTCTGAAAATTATCTCTTTCGTATTTATCTAAATTTATCTTAAATAAATTTTGCGAGGGTCCAACAACCAACCTCGTACCGTAGTCTGCACCTTCACACCTAAATGGTATAAGCAATGTGGGGTACCATCTCAAACTCCTATAAATACAAGGCTCAACTCTGCTCCTAAACCACACAGGGCAACCAACCTCTTATTTTCACACTAGCAATTTCATTCTCCTAGTGTTAATTTCCCTCTACCTAGGCCATCATCATCATGGGTCTTCTTACTTTCGAGGATGAGACCACCTCTACTGTAGCTCCAGCTAGACTTTACAAAGCTCTAGTTAAGGATGCTGATCAACTCATCCCAAAGGCTGTTGAGGCCATCCAGAGCGTTGAAATCGTTGAAGGAAATGGCGGCCCTGGAACCATCAAGAAACTCACTTTTGTTGAGGGTCAGTTATTATACATATGCTCTCTATATATACCACTAAAAAAAAAAATCATATACTAATGATTAATTATTAGGCTTGCCTCCATTAATATAAACTTTATCTTACTGAAATAGAATTGTTACATTGGTATAGAAAAATATATATATATTACTCTTAGTATGGTACATTATATTGCTAGTCCAAATTTACAATAATAGGTTCAATTATTGTTAGACATATGTACTTATAATATAGTTATTAGTTTTGATGAAATAATTGATCAACAAACAAAAAATTAATGGTGATGGTATTTGTGACTATGAAATTAACCAATCAATTATGTGTAGATGGGCAAACCAAGTACGTGTTGCACAAAGTTGAAGCAATTGATGAGGCTAACTGGGGATACAACTACAGTATCGTTGGGGGTGTGGGGTTGCCAGAAACAGTGGAGAAGATCTCATTTGAGGCCAAATTGGTCGCAGGCCCAAGTGGAGGATCCGTTGCAAAAATCACTGTCAAGTACCAGACAAAAGGCGATGCTAATCCCAGTGAAGAGGAGCTCAAGAGTGGCAAAGCCAAGGGAGATACTCTTTTCAAGGCACTTGAAGGCTATGTTCTGGCCAATCCTGGTTACAACTAAATAAAGCCTATACAGCCAAGTGCTTGCTTATACGTGGTGTGGTTTGCTTCTTATCTAGTGTGCTTAATTTGGCTGCCAATGTAATTCTCCTTTTCCTTTTTTCTTTTCCTTTTGCAGAGGAATTGTGAGATTCCGTGACATGTGTATCTCACATCATCAATAAATTATAATGACAAAAGATACTATCAGTACCAACTACCAACCAAAACATATTTTATGTTTAAGGTGGTGGATCTATACAATTAGTCGTTGCCCAACCTTCAAAACCGTAAAATGAAAATAAAGTCTCTGGTCATTTAATGTTTGTCAAATAAATTTCGTATGCTCCTGGTACTTGCATGTGAATTTATTCACTATTTTCCGTTTTAGATCACCAAATTTACATTGCAATGAGGGAGCATATAATCATGTAATTCTATAATAGTTACACGCTTGGAAAGGGTCACAGAAAGATGTTGAAGTCTGAGAGCTAGAGCTAGACTATTCGTTTTCCCCGTCACTTGAAAGGTCATATAATTCATCATAATATTTTGGTATATATGAACAAAATTGATAGAAAAATGCACATCTCCCGCCAGTGTAAAGAAAGTAAGAAACTTAATCAAATCAATTATTTCGCCATTAATTATGTAACTTGCTTTAAATTATGAAACAGTATTTGTGAGGATTTTTACAAAAGAATAGATATAATACACTCCCTCTGTTTTTCTAATAACTGTTATTAAAATTGCATAAAAAATAAAATAAAAATATTTTTTTAAGTTTTAATTTAAAAAAAAAAAACATAAATTTATTTGCCTATATTCTCGCTCCACTACCACTAATATTGTCTCATTTCACTAAATAGAGATATTAAATGAAAAGGATAGGGTCGAAAAAAAATATACTTAAATTTTAAGTTAGAAACCACTTAATGGTAAAGTGTCAACGTGAGGACTACTTCAAATCACAAATTCCCAAAATCAAAGCCACAGCAACAAACCAAGTCAATCTATACAAAGAAACTCAATATTTGCGATATGGGAGACTTACAGAACGTTGGAGCCAGCGGCATTCATGAGAGGATCGAGCCGAGTTGCTGGCATTGATGAAAGATTTTTACACTTTAGGGAAAATTGTACTTTCCTCCATGAAGTCTTCTTAAATGATATTCAGACCTCCTTTAGTCTTTAAAAAACACTCACTTTCTCTAGATAATATTAAAGAAGAGGTGTGGAGTATCATCAAAGAAAACTTCACCAAAGGTGACCGTAATTTCCTCTTACACTTATAATGAAATATATCACTCTAGTTATAACATTTTTACACTGTTAATCAATTAATATTCGCTCTATGTATGACTTTTAAAATAATTTTTACAAAAGTCAACAATTTTAATATATATGATAGTTTATTTTTTTTGGTACATGTATATATGATAGTTTATAATTAAATCTCAGTGTAAAAAAATTTTATATTCTCATTGTATTTAAATTAAATGCTTATAAATAATATAAGGAATTTTGTATAAATTATTGAAACTGGTCAAACAATGTCAAAGCTTATTATTTGCAAGCCAAAAAGTTTATAGATGCACATTAACTTGAAAGGTGGACGTTATTAGAAACAGTTCTGTTTTTTAAGGTGACGGGACGGGAAGATAACAGGAAATGAAGATCCATATAAAAACTCCCAAATAAATTTAGAAACTGGAAGGGTGCATGTGGGGCTCGGCCCCAATTATCTTGAAGAACTAATAAATATAGACAAGTATATTGAGCTACAAAGGCCTGTTGTTGTATTGGACTAACAAGCCCAGAAGGACAATGCAAAGGGAATCCAAATGTAATTTTTATCTCAGGAGCAAATTAATAGATGCTATTGTAGACGCCAAAACTCTGGTTGTTGTAGGTAAAAAAAGCGAGAAAGAAAATGGTGAGAGAAAGATTAGAAAAAAGATGGTTCTCTCCCACATTTGGTTTAGTCAAGAAATTACAGAGAAAGAAAGAGTATGGGTACCACAGGAATTTTAATCCCGGCATCAATGCTAAGAAAGTGAAGGAGAGAAATGTTATTATTATTTCATTGATGTCCTTAATTTTAGGGGTGTTCGTAGATTGGTTTGAATATATTTTGAGTTAAAAAGTCATTTGATTCAAAGATTAAAAGAACATGGAGTTTGATTCAGTTTGAATTGTTTTTTTTAAAAAATATGATCTAATCCAATCCGATAAAATGTGGTTTGAATTAAATTAAATGATTTGGTTTTTACCGACACATCCTTACCAATATTTTAATTTTCTATTCTCTCCAAATATTGAACATTATTTTTAAAATAAGCATAAAAAGAAGTATGTCAATCAATTGATTAATTATCTTACAACATGGTTTCTTTTTCCTAAAGAGGTAGGAATATATATATATTTAAAATAAAAGTCAGGGAAAACAAAGCATATATAGTTTTGCTATGTTAGTTAGATACATGAAAAAAAAAACATAATAAAAAAATCAGTGAAATACTAAAAAGTATAATAAAGCTTACAAGAGTTACATGTAAAAAGCATAATAACATGTGTATTAGAAAATATCAGTTCGGTTTAGATCAGTTCGATTTTGCAAACACTAACCAAAATTCAATTCGAATCGATCGATTATGCAAAAATATGGTCCAAAAAAATTCCATTTTTTTAATTTTTGTCAGTTTTTGATTTTTTTTAATCAGTTTGCTGGTTTTTTTTTTTATTGTTAGAGTATATATGAACACTCGTACTTAATCCTATATGCTTTTTTATACATTGCTTGTCGCAACCAAGGTCACGATGGGATGGCGAAAATAATATTAAAAAAATAAAGGAATCGTCACCATAGTTTATTAAGGGAAAACATGGAAAAACCCTAAGAAAAATGGTCTTGAACCGAAGAATGGATTCGGGAGTCAATTACGCGTAAGGAAGGTGTTAGCACTCTATGATGTCCATTATAAAAACGGTTACCCTTTAACTTGATGTGTGAACAAAATCAATTGTCTTCTCCTCTTACTTATAAAATTATTAATCCTATTTTTATAAATTTTTAAATTAAATTTTATTGTAAATTTTTTTGAAAAAAAGGATTATTATTATTACTATTTTATTTTTATTGTTTTTGAGATCGACAGTAATGGACCCTTACTTTTACGTATCCTCCGGTGTAATGAGGAAATCAGACTCATGTAAATTCTTTAGGTAAAAAATTGTTTTGTGGGTTGATGTTTTTTAATTTTTAATTTATTTTTATTATTATTTTTTATAAGGATTATTAAGACATTAAATCTTAAATATTATATAGTATTATTCACAACGATAGGCGGCCCAACAGATGTGGAATACTCTTGCAAAAGTTATATAAGATTTTGTGATATCCAAGTGGGTCCTAGACCCAACATGATACATCACTAGATCTATATGTTTTGTTTTTATTAAAAAATATTAATTAACAATTTGTTAATCAATCTTAAACTTTAAATCAGGTTTTTATGATATTCAAGTGGATCTTAGACCCAATATGAATAATCACTAAACTCGTATATTTTATTTTTATTTCAAATCAATCTTGAAACTTAGATAAAAAAAAAAAAAAAAAAGACATTCAAGTGGGTCCTAGACCCAACATGAAGAAAGTTAAGCTTAAGATTTATCATTTCTTTTTAAAAAAAAAGTTAACAAAATGCAAATAGGCCTTAAACCCAACATGGAAAGCCAAAAAACTTAAATTCCTTGCGATCTTCAATTTGGAAATGTTTTAATAACAAAAATTATTTGACCTGACACTAATAAAAAGTATTAAGATGTATACTTATAATTTTCCTATTATTTATTATCAAAATGTATTGTTAGTGCTGAGGGCCCGAATTAATAAATCTAGGGAAGTAAACTCATGTTGGGCCAAGCCCCACATCTCATACACTAGGATCGGAGAGCATACCCCACTAGCCTAAAAAATAAACCGGAAGGCCCTAATTCTCACTAAATGGCTAAGTCCATCAACACCTACCGGTCAGAAAAGGGGTATAACCTTAATATCCACTACAATTAGGGATGTCAAAAAAATATGCATCCACGGATATCTACGGATAAAATCTGCCATGGGTAGAAAATGGGTAGTGTTAATAGGTACTCGCGGGTAATGGATACGGCTATTTTCTCTACCTGCTTGTTAATGGGGCAGGGGTGGGTATAGTGGTATCCATACCTGCGGGTACTTGCTAATGTTAAATTACGTAACTACCCTTATATATATATATAAGAACTTTACCCTAAGTTTACATTTTACTTCCTCCTCTCTTCGAACTAGTTTTCTTCCTTTGCTCCGCGCCCTCCCCTCTTCGTTGTTGTTGTTTGCACCGTCTTCACCTCCCCAACTCCGCCTCTGCGACCCCCCCAACTCTGGCTCTGCGCCAAGCACGAACAGGCCTCCAAGACTGGTCCTTTTGGGTAATTTCGTTTTCGCATTTGCTTTAATTAAAGTTCGCGAGTTGAACCGTGATTAATTAGGTTGATTGGTTTTGTCGTGGTTCCAATGATTGGTTCAATGTTAGGATTTAGGTGTGAAGTTGTTGTAGTTGTAATTGGAAAATGGTGAGAGACGTGATGTGTGGTTGTTGATGATTAGCGAAGAAGTTGTATTGTTATTGGTTTTGAATGTTTTAGGTATTTTATGCTTGTGTAATTGTTTTGTTGTGGTGTAGCCGTGTAGGATATAAATTGAAATGGGAAAGATTAAAAAAAAGAGGCCAGATTAAATCTGCTCTAAATTTGTCTTCTTAATAAGTTTGATTGCTACTGGATTTGTTATTTTAAATCTACACTGTTAGTAATTAACTATATTTTGTTTGTTGTTATTTGTAAAATGTAGACTGAACAAATGTCCACTCCTAAGGATGATGACCAACAACAAGTGAAAAATGTGTCTCATGTGGGTGAATCAAATGCAGATGCATCAAATAATGTTTCTCTGAATCTAGGTGATGATTCAACTCAAGTTGAAATTGGCAGCTCAATTCCAACAGAGGGTGATATTAAACGAAGAAGACAAACTTCAGTTGTTTGGAATCACTTTAAGAGACAAAAAATAGATGGAAAGTGGAAAGCCATTTGTAATTATTGTAACTCAACTTTTGGGAGAGGCAAAGCAAGGGACATCACACTTGATGGCCCACTTTAAGTCTTGCAAACTTCAAATAACTCGAGACATCAAGCAGACATTTCTCAAAACTAAGAAAATAAAGAGTGCTACAATAGTTGTTGGCAACTATATATTTAATCAAGATACTATAAGACGTGCACTTACTAAGATGATAGTTCTTCATGAGTATCTAATGTCAATGGTTGATCACATAGGCTTTAAAGAATTTTGCCTTGCTTTGCAACCTTTATTCAAGGAGATTTTTCGAAACACTGTCAAGAATGACATTATGAAGGCCTATAATGAAGGAAAAGAGAATACAATGAAGTTGTTGTCGAAGAATGAAAGTCGAGTTGCAATCACTACTGATATGTGGAGCTCTAGTAATCAAAATAGAGGTAATATCGCTGTCATAGCTCAGTTTATTGATGATTCATGGACCCTACAAAGTCGACTTGTGAGGTAATGACACTAAATTATATTAATTACAATTTCTATTATTTTTTTAGTTTATTGTGATTAGATTATTGAAATTTGTATTTCAATGTTAGGTTCATTTATGTGCCTGCTCCTTATACTCGCAAAGTTCTTGCTGATGTCTTGGTTCAATGTTTAATGGATTGGAATCTAGATAGAAACTTGTCCACTTTGACCGTTGATAATTGCACTACAAATGATGCTATGATTGAACGCATTTTAGATAAGATTTTACCTAAGTCTCTTATTTTGGGTGGTCAACTATTTCACATGTGTTGTTGTGCTCATATACTAAATCTAATTGTGAAAGATGGTTTGTCCATAATCTCTGATGCCATTGAAAAGATTAGAGAAAGTGTTCATTTTTGGATACAACACCTAAAAGAGAGGAGAAATTTATAGAGACATATGGTCAAGTAAACATTCCATTTAGTAAAAAGTTGGTTCTTGATTGCAAAACTAGGTGGAATTCTACATTTTTAATGCTTCAAGTTGTCATACAATACAAAGATGTGTTTGATCGATTGCCACAGCGGGAGAATCAATATAAAGCTTTGCCTAGTGAAGATGAGTGGAAGATGGCAAGTGAAATTTGTCAAAAGTTGGAGTTGTTTTATGATGTGACACTATTATTTTCTGGTACTTTATATCCAACTGCAAATATTTTTTTTTCAAAAATATGTGAAATTAAGTTGGCTTTGATTGAATGGCTTGGTTGTCCTAATTCTATTATCCATCATATGGTCGCAAGCATGATTGCTAAATTTGACAAGTATTGGGATGTGATCAATGGGGTGATGGCTATAGTTATTGTGTTAGACCCCAGGTACAAAATTGACTTGTTAGATTATTTTTTTCTCTTAAATTTATGGAGAGGATGCTCATGATGAAATTGAAAGTGTAAAAAGTATTTGTCAAGATTTGGTGAGAGAGTATGACATGAAAATCAAGGGTAAAGAGTTAGTTTCTTCATCTTTAAGTTCAAACCCAAATGTAGTAGATGTGGGTATCATTGGAAAAAAAGAAAGTTGGAGGTCAAATTTTGCAAAACATAAGAGTGCCAAGAGAAATGATGCATCAAATTTTAAGTCTGAATTTGATCGTTATTTAGAGGAGGCGACACTTCTTGATTCAGATCAATAGTTTGACATCTTAGCTTGGTAGAAGACTAATGGGTTAAAATACCCAACCTTGCAAATGCTTGCAAGAGATTTTCCAGCAATTCCCATCTCAATTGTTGCTTCTGAGGTTTCATTTAGTACTGGTAGGTCAGTTTCTTACTCCTCATCGTAGCAGATTACTTCCTGATACTTTGGAGGCATTGATGTGTGTCCAAGATTGGCTATGGACTAACATGTGAGGTAATGAAATTAACACCTTTAATTACATATTTATATTGATTCATTGTTATAAATTTTTTATGAACTTTTTTTTCTTGTCAGGTTCTTCAAAATTGAAAATGGACAACATAGAACTTAATTCAATATTAGAAGATATGGATGTTGATGATGTTAGTAATTTTCTTAATATTTCATTCCAAACTAAATAATATCAATTATTAGTGGTTTTTATTTGAATTTTTTTTTGTTTCAAGAATCAAGTGGCCAAAGTAGGATTGCTCATGTGGGGACAAGTGACAATTAAAGAACTTTTAATTCTTAACATGCTTTAGAATTGTGTTGCGTGTGGTTTTAGTGACTTTTGTGGTTTTATTTGGACTTGTATGAAATTGAAGTATTTTAGTATATTAACTTTTATTTGGACTTATGAGAATGAAATATTGTACCTTATTAACTTTGGTTTGGACTTATGACATTCAATTTAGTTTATTGACTTTTGTTTAGATTTATGAGATTAAAATATTTTAGCATTTAAATTTAGTTTATATATTGAATTATTTTGATTATTATAATTCTGTAGAATAATTTTGATTAAAAATTGTCAAGAGTAATTTTGAATTATGGTTAAAATGGTTCTTTAAAGTTTTTTAAGCTTTTTTTTTTCAGTAAATATCTACGGATACCCGCAGATTTTTTTAATATCTGCAGGTATTCGCTTAACGGATACCCACGCGGGTACGAGGTGGATATTTATCCTGCAGAGTGGGTAGCAAATAGCGGGGGACTACCACCCATACCCACCCCGCCCCGCCCCATTGACATCCCTAACTACAATCTTACTCATCCCTTTCCGTAAGATATACAGTAAGTTCTCCATGGTTTGACGGCTATATGGTGGTGAGGACCCTTGGATACCATCACGCCTCCGTCCTTAGTAACTTCAAAATGTTGATGGCAAGGAGATTCTTGTTTAAGCAGTGAGATCGGGACAGGCTAGAAGTGCGAGAATTAGCGTGACTGAGATATGGCAGCGTGAGGACATGCATCATAACGGTGGCACGATGGCTGATAACAATTGCTAGAGGTTCACACTTTGATGACGCAGTGGTTGGAAGAGTCTCGTCGTGGTGTCGCAACAGAGATAGCAGTGGTTGGCGATTTGCATTTTGGTGACACGAAGACACTGGCGCGAGTTTGCGTCGCGGCAGTGGCGAAGGAATGCTGTTCTGTCGTTTTTATTTATTTATTTATTTGATTAATAATTTTTTTATTTTATTGAAATTGCTTATTTGTGCAATAGTGTGAATGTTTAACGTTTTGATTTTTGGAAAAAATTGAAATTAGTGCATTATTTTGTATAACAGGTAATGAGAATTAGAGAACTTAGATGCTACTATTATGGATGTGGACAAGGTGGAAATGTCTTATTTCATGTCTTAATCAAAATGAGATTCAACTATCAAAGCAAGCACAACCATGGATTCATAATTTCAACAACCATATTAAAGGAGAACAGAGGCATTGATATGAATGGAGTAAACTTATATAGAGCAAACAAGAATTTAGGCAAGCCATAAAGAATCAGAAGGTTATACATGATTACAGTCAAGAATAGAGTGATTGGAATACCTCTGTAGCTTTCTCAATAACAGTATCTTCCTCTTCTTCTCTCAATTTAGTAGCGTAACATCACTTCTTCCTTCTCCCTCAATTTAGCACCTGTATCTTCCCTCTTCCTCTTTAATTCAGCTTTTTCATTCCTTCTTTTTCTCTCTCTCCCCCTTTTTAATTGCACATCTCCCCTTCT
The DNA here is from genome assembly GCA_004329165.1 of Spatholobus suberectus. NCBI lineage: Eukaryota > Viridiplantae > Streptophyta > Magnoliopsida > Fabales > Fabaceae > Spatholobus > Spatholobus suberectus. The sequence continues at coordinate 28,138,745 of CM014729.1, forward strand.
ATTTATGGGTGAATCGCTCCAACCAAAATTTCTTCTGGATCTTTCTCCTTGTTATGTCATATTCATGATGATGTTGATGATGCTATATGGATGTACATAGGCTATTCTGAATGAAATTATCCTGTTAGTAGACTTGTATGTATGTGATGTATGGTTTATGCATGAGTGACGCACTTTGCTTATGCAAGATGTGTGTGAGGGAATGAAAGCAAAGAAATGTGACATTATTTATTTTTCTTTTCTCTTTCTTTTTTCTTTTTCAAAATTAGAAGTCTGATACTCTTATTGTTTTTTCATTTTAGGCTTTCTTCTTCTTATTTTTAGGTAATTATGGGCCAACAAGAAATGCAACATATTTTAGTTGGTTATGGTCTTATCACAGTTTTAGCCCAACAAGATTAAAAAGAAAAAGCATATTTAACACAATTATTATTTTTCACTTGTTAACCCTTTTTTTTTTCAAATATAACTACAAACTACCTGGATAAAATTGGGTGTTCACATTGCCAATGGCTTACCTCTTTATTTTCTCTCTCTTTTTCTTTTTCTTGATTTGTTAAGAAGAATGTTTGGTAATTATTTTAGACTGTGGCTATGGTGGACCATTGAAACATGTGGTTTATGGTGGTCTAATTACTAATAACCATTGGATTTATTAATTTAATCATCAGTGGTGTAGATTATAGATAGCGTACTAGATTGAGGAATTTATTATTTTTTGAATTTTTTAAATGTATAATTGTATTTACAGATTTGTCTCTTATGTCTTGACACATTTGTCCCCTTATGTCTTCCGCAACACCCTCCATTGGAACCACCAAACCAACCAACCACCACTACATCCACTAAAAGGCTCAACCCACAATCATACCTCCCAAGCCAACCAGCCTAAAACATCTACCAGCCAAAAACAACCTGGTAACAAAAACGGAAATCATCAAATCAAGAATCCAACAAGAGAACATAACAAACAAGAGAAGGACAAAAAGTGAAAAAAATAGCAACAGTAACAGCTTTGTCGTGTCGGCTCCTAATTGCCTTCGTGCACAGCGACATCATCCTTTTTTTCTCTTTTTTGTTTTTCCTTCCTCTTTTTCTTCTTTCTTTCCCTCTTCTCTCCCCCCTTTCTTCGCGACCAGTACCGCACATCGCCCCCTCACCGACACAGGAGAAACTCAAGTCCAAGGCAACGAGGTCAAAATAGTTGCTAAGCGTGGGCGGAATAAAACTCGTGAAGCAATGATTCTATAGGTATAGTTCCTGCAAATTATTCCTATCATCTCTGCACAGTGTTCCAAGGATAGGCCCACTAAAGTTATTGGAACTCAGATCCAATGACTATAGAGTCGCAAGCTTCGACAATGACTCAAGGAGATCATTGAAAAACTCGTTGAACGCCACGACAACGCGCCGGTGAAGAGGTTGCTGAAGATGTCGAAGGACTGTAGCGAAGTGTACACGCCAAACGCGCTGGTGAGGTAGTTGGATGAGAGATTGAGGTTGACGAGAGTGGAGCAAAGGTCAACGAGTGTGAGCAAAATTTGGAGGGAACTGGACTGAAGAACTGGTTGCTAGAGAAGTTAAGGTACACGAGGTGGTTGTAAAGGGTACAAAGAATCAGGGTATAATTGGCAATGTATATTTTAAAAAAAATGTTTGACGCAAAAAAAAAAACAAGAAAAATTGTTATAACTGGTTATTGCTTATGCACTACCGTGGACCATTTCATTTTGTAGGCCACCATAGCATCCATCATTATTTTAACCTAGTTTCTAGCTATTTTTGGCAAGCATTTTAAGCTACTTTTATTCTTTTAACTAGTTAAAAAAGTTTATTTTAACCATATTAATAGTATTTGATAAACAATCATATTTTAGTAATTTTAGTGATAACCAAATTATTATTTTTTTGGAAATTTTTTATATTCCATTGTCTATTTTAATCATTACACTATTTACATTATTTAATTTATTATTTTAGCATTATACTTTACGATATTGATAATGGATTAGTCAATACTAATGTGCATTGATATTTAAAAGTACCCAATTGTATTACTGTATTAATTAACATAATAAAAATACGACATCTCCTTAAATGTATGTTATTTTTATTTTATTTTAAATTTAGTTGGAAATATTTTAAGATATAATATAAGATTAATAGTAGATGCACAATATGAAAAAAATTAAATAATTGAAACTATAAATATAATTAAAATAATTACTTTTTAAATAAAAATTATAAGTTTAAAATTAATTAAAAAAATAGAATTATAATTTTCCAAAAATATTTTTTTATTCATAAAATAAAATTAAAATTTATATAAACATGTCTTTTTATATTCTCTCTATATATAAATTAGAATAGTTATCTTGAACGAATGTGCTTTTAGCTGCTATTCTTCAACTAAAGCGTTTTTAATTGTCATTCTTCAATGAAAGCGTTTTTAGGAATTTTTTTTAATCTCTTATGTCTTTTAATATATCATTTTCAATATCTATAGTTCTAAATTAAATTTTAATATTTTTAAAAGTAATTATCAATAATTAAAAATTAACATTGTATTACAATAATTGTTTATTATAAATTTAAAATATAATCTATATGTTCAAAAATATTTATTTATTATAAATTTTCATTATACTATAATTTATATATTCAAAAATACTTATTTATTATAAATTTAAGTTATATAAAATAAATATTTATTCTATGAAGTGCCTAGGCTAAAATACTAGTTATTTTACATTATCAACTACTTTAACAAATAATTTTACTAAATACTTATAATTCAAAAAATTAGCTTAACAACATTTAACTTTTAGCTATCAGTTAGTTTTTCAACTTTCAACTAACTTATCAACTACTTTTATCAAACAACCAAAATTTTTGGATACTGATAGGTTGTTTTCTTTTTAGACTATTTACTTGTGCTAATTGGTAGTCAATTTTAAATGTTACTTTCTTTTATTTAATCAAATAAGTAAATATTGACAAAAAATTGAATCAGATAAATTTAAATATTTATCTTATTTGATCAAATAATGTTATATTTTATAGTTTTAAAATAATATTTACATGATCAAATATACTTCAAAATATTAAACTAAAACAAAAGAGAAATATTAATATTATAATATAATATTTATATCCTTTTCGACTTATATATGTCTATTTATGAAAAAATCACTTTTTTTTTCTCTTCACCGTTATTTTACCAGCTTTTAACTTGGGTGTTAGAATCTTTACAAGTGTCCATTGATTCTATACTAGATTTTAAACCCGTGCGTTGCAATGGTTTATTTAAATTATATATTTTTTATATTTGTATTTAGTATTTTTTTAAATATATGTACATAAATAAAAATATCATTTTTAATATATTTAGTGTTATATTAAATATAATTACATTAAAATTGAGGAAGATAATTAATTATATTTTTAATTTAGCAAATCTTGTTTTTAAAAATATTAAACATATTGAAATATATTATCATTTCTTCTTTTTCTAACTAATAATAGTGATACAATACCTATATAAAATGTATAAATTCAAAAATAATAATGTAACTATAATAAATATGAATATATAATTGTGAACACCCAATTTTATTTAGGTTAAAAGAATTTTTTTTAAAATTGCATTAAATAAAATTTTTTTTTTTTTTAAAAGAGAAGATCAAAACTTAAAAATAAACAAAAGGAAAACAACTAAGTTTTAAATAGTTTTGGATATTGCATGTTTAAGGGCCCATTCAACCAAAAGGATAGAAAAAATGTGTAAAATAGAAGAAAAAAACACTGGGCTACGCCCATTATTAAAAAAAAACAACAAACTTTCAAAAAAAAAAAGAGGAAAAAGAATTAAAAACGTGGAGAGGGAGCCAAGAGAAGAAACTTCTAGAAAAGACTATGAAATGTGTTAAAAGAGGTCTAAGTAGTGGCTATATATAATCTGGGGAGGGGCCTTTGGAAGGGAATTCATTTTTTCTCTCACTCACTGTACCTTGCTGCTAAGTTCTCTCATTCTTGCTACGAGCCACAGAGGTATAATCTCATCTTCTTCTTCTTCTTTGTCCTTACATAATTCTTTTATCTTGATATTGTGTGATGAAATTTTAAATTCTTTGTTCCTTGTTCATCTTGTTGATTACGTACGTTTTCGTGTTATTTCTGTTTAATATTTTGTCCATCACAAGTTCATTTACATTTTTCTTTAATCATGATTCCTCACGTTCTCCATTAACATAATGACTTTTTATAAATCTAATGCACACATGGTTTTCAATTCCTTTATTAGAATCAAATTTTGATCAAATGCAAGCACATGCAAAACACACGTACGTTACACATTCTTCTTCAAATCAAATATAATCACTGCATCTCAATTAGCGTAGCAGATCTATACCACTAAAATGATAACACAATAAAAATAAAATAAAAAAAAACTAAAATTTCACCCAACGTCATCGCCATAACACAACAATGCATCGATGTTCTCTGAATGCTTTGATTCACCCTCATCGCCAGAGCGTGAGACGGATCAAAGTCACTACACCTTCTCGCACTTCTGCGATGCAGCCTAGCGTCAGCCTTTCGCTTCCCCTCGATTCAAATTGGCGCAGTGAATTTCAAGTGAGCTTCTTCACCATCCTGGCATCGTTGCAGTGATTAACGCGTCACCAAATCTAGGTTGGTCTGGCCCTGAACCTACGTGCCTATGACTTTGTTTCTCAAGAAATTCATGCAACGGAAGATCCTGAATTTGAGACTTTCTACACCAAAAATATTCTCTTAAACGAAGGTATCCATGCGTGGATGGTGGCTCAAGATCACCCTCATGAAAACCTTATATTCCCTGAGGAGGTTCTACCACGTGAAAACACTCTTTAATAGAACTTTAGCTTTAACAAATCAAAAGAAGCAAGGACTGGTGGTGCATATGGCGCTAGCCAATGGAGAAGAAAGGACTTCGAGAAACAGATGCGCAAGAAAGGAGAAGGAGGCTCGCGTGTCTCTTCCTTTTTGCTCTTTCTGTTGGGCCTAGCCCAATGACCTTCTAGTCCCTTTGCTTTTTTTTTTTTTTCATATCCGTTTTATTGGACTAATAGGTTTTAAGTCCTCAAATAACATAATAATAATAAGGTAATCATAGGGCTCCAAATGACATGTGCATAAATAAATTATCTTTCTTACTCTTATCATGTCTCCGTTTTCTTTTCTTCCTGTTTAGGATTTGTAGGATAAATAAATAATATATATATATATATGAGATAAGCTAAAAAGATTTTTAGCTAAAAATATATATATGCAAGCCCCTTTAATTGTTTTCGGTTATTAATTAAAACGTAATAAAAATAGGATCAATTAATAATTTTGTTTTTTAATAAAAATAGAAATAAATAAAAAATGTAGATTTAGTGATTATTCATGTTCGGTCAGGATCCATTTGAATATCACAAAAGCTTTATCTAAGTTTAAGTTTAATTAATAATTTGTTAATTGATATTTCTTTTTGATAAAAAAAAATGTAGATTTAGTGATTATTCATGTTGGGTCTAGGATTCATTTGAACATCACAAAAGCTTTATTTAAGTTTAAGTTTAATTAATAATTTGTTAATTGATATTTCTTTTTGATAAAATTAAAAATGTAGATTTAGTGATTATTCATGTTGGGTTTAGGATCCACTTGAATATCACAAAATTCTTATCTAGAGTTCAAAATTGATTAATAAATTGCTAATTGTTAAGTCAATTTTTAGTAGCAAAAAATAAAAAATAAAAATGAAGATTTAGTAATTTTTCATGATTGGGCCTAGGGCCCATTTGAATATCAAAATCATATCTAAAACTTTTTTAAAGAGTATTCTGCATCTGTTAGGCCGCCGCCTATCATCACGGATGATACTCTATAAAAACTTGAGATTTAATTTCTTAATAATCTTTATAATAATATTTTTTAAAACTAAAATAAAAAAACATCAACCCACAAAACAATTTTCTACCCAAAGAACTACATGAGTCTAATTTCCTCATTGCACCAGAGGATACGTAGGAGCAGGGGCCCACTCTTGTCGATCTCAAAAATAATAAAAATAAGATAGTAATAATAATAATTCCTTTTTTAAAAAAATTAATATAAATAAATAATAAAAATATATAAATTAAAAAATAGGATTAATAAATTTATAAGCAAGAGGATAAGACAACTAATATTTTCACACATTAAGTTAAAGGGTAACCTTTTTTAAAATGAATGTCGTAGGGTGTTAACACCTTTCTTACACGTAATCAACTCTTGAATCCAATCTTTGGTTCAAGACTGTTTTTTGAGTTTTTTCATATTTTCCCTTAATAAACTATGGTGGTGACTCCTCTGTTTTTTATCTTTCTTTTCACCTTCCTGTCGTGACCTTAGTTGCAACAATAATATATAATTTTTTAACTTTGAGTGTTTATATTTATTATTATGGATATTATGTTACCATGTACTTGATTTTTATGTTTTATAATTAATGCTTTTTAAATGTATTTATTGTAAAAATTAAAATTAATTTGAAACTTGTTAAAATAGTGTGATTTTAATTGAATAAAGATAGTTGTTAATTATTTTAAAATCATACTCTTAATCATTTTGAAGATATTAATTATAATCGTGTGATATTGTTGAAGTTTTAAGCGACATAAATTGAATGCTCTTGATTAGTGCAATTAAGATTTTTCTATTATTATTATTATTATTATTATTATTATTATTATTATTATTATTATTATTATTATTATTATTATTATTATTATCATTATTATTATTATTATTATTTGTTCTTTGATTTTAATTTCATTACTTGCTACTTTTTAAATTTATTTGTATATAAGGATTATTATATGTTTCAGACTTTATATCTGATAATTTAATTATTATATTCTCTATAAGAATTATTATTTATATGTCTTAATAATATTTTAAATATTATTTTATGCTATTTTTTATATGTTACTATTTTTCACTCATTCTAAATGAATTCAGAAAGACAATGTTATTATTGATAATAAATGCACTATTATTTTATACTCTACAACTGTTTTATATTTATAATATATAATGAGTATTTATTTTTCTCTAAGGTTTGACTTTATAAGAATTAAAAATCATAATGTTTTATAATCGACCGTTATGAAGGAACTCATTATTATTATTGTTATTATTATTATTATTATTATTATTATTTGTATATAATTTTTCTATTAAATTTTATCAATGTTGTAGATTATTTATTATTTAATTGATCAATTTAATGTACTACTACTGTTATTATTATTAAGGTATAAATTTATAAGAGTAAAAAATTATGATATTATTGACTCTTATAAATTTGAAAGGACTCTATTTATGATTATTATTATATTATTATTATTAACTTACAATTATCAAAATCGTATAATAATTATCATTAATATAATCAATTTAATTCTTTATTAAAAGTAAACTTCAAAAATATAGAAAATTGAATGTTCATTTTTGTAACTATGTGTATTTTATTAACATATATTTTTTGTGTCTTTATAATTAATAATATTTAACTATATTAACGGTAAAAAGATAGATAACATGAAAAAATACATATAAAATAATATATAAAATCAATTGAAGAACAAAAGTGTGAAAAATTATTAATTTTGGTGGCCAACAGTTAGAAACAATAATATAATATTAATTTTAATTAATAACTATAAATAGTATTAAATTTAAAATAATTTCATTCATTTTTTAATATCATTAAATACTAATTTAATATAATTTAATTCATTCAACCTGATTATTTTAGTCCATTAAAATTACAAATACAAAATAATTTAGTTCTTCCGTTCATTAAAATTAACATTTTCAAGAATCAATTTGAGTTACTACTAATTTTAGAGAAAAAAGGTCATATACTAATAATGTAAAGCAGTTTTATACTGTTATCTAATCACAAACCATTATGTATGATAAATTTGTTGACTTTTACAATAATAGCCTTAAGAGTCATACCAACGGTGAATTTCAATTGGTTGACAGTGTAAAACTTTTTACACTAACAGTTCATGACCATTAAACTCATAATTTTGTTAGAAACTAAACATATAATGCACTTTTTACATATTAATTATGTATTAAAAATGTATAAAAAAATAAGCAAATTAAGAATTAATATCGTAATACTTATAATCATAAGAAATTAAAATGATTTTTTGTGTTTTTATCTGAGAGCAAAGTGTCTACAATAATCATTACCCACTTTATAACAGGATTAACCAATCATGTGGGTTTTTTTTTTGAAGAGAATCAATCAAGCAGTTAAATAGACTCTTTTCCTATATATGCAACCATCCACTATAAATTTTCTTTTACTTTCCCATTTCAACAAGGAAATTAGATGTCTTAATATAATATTATGATGTAGTTAATATCAAACAAACTAATGAAAATCAGAATAAAGGGAACTAAAATGCTTACCAGTCAGACTTAAATAAGTGATAGCGATAAGTTAACCATTGAAATAGAAAAAAAGAAAAAAAAAACCATTAAAAGCAGACTAAAGGGGACCAAAATGCAACAAACCCATGCAACCCCGTGCATTTTAATGTTAATTAAATTATTGTTATTTGGTTTCTAGATGCTATAAATAGTATTATTGATTTTGTATACATTTAAATAGTACCATTTAGGTATAGAAGATACAATTTAAAAAAATTATTAATAACGTAAATCCTGAATTCTAGTTCATATTTCTTGATTGAATATTTAGTACCAAATTTTCTACTTTATTTCTTGAAAAACATTCACTCTTTCTTCATTTTCAATTTTCTTTATGCTACTATTTTTTTCCTTCACATCATTAACTAAGAATGCAACGAACTTGGTTTTCTTTGTATATAAAATTGAGCATGATTTATTTATCCAAAATTAAAATAAAATTATGTAATTTTTGCATTTACATGGATTATTTATTTTCAATGAAAAATTTATCAATTAAATAATGATATACCAGAATTTTAGATATGAGATGGTGCTTTGTTCATTGACTTGCTTTGCTATTCTTTGGTTCAAATTATGAAAAGGCTGAAATAATCAAATATTAAATAATTAATAATTTCAAAAAATAGTAAAAAAATAAGTTTTATCTAAAGAAATGTTGATTCTAACATGAAACAAATAACTAAATATCCTTTACAAAAAAAAAAAAACAAAATATTCATAATTTTGAAACTACACTTACTTTGTAGTTGTATGATTTTTCTTCCTGGTGGTATGTATACTTGTAGTTTTCACTTGCTACATAAACATTTATAGATGTAATGTTTGTTTAAAAAATAAATAATAAGGTATTGTATTGTTGTCATCTTTTTAATACTATAATAAGTCATTATGATTTTCTATAAAAATTGATTTTATATTTGACTGTTACAATTGTGAAGAATTTATATTTATTATTGTTGTTATTATAACTGATGTTTTTGAATTAAAAAAAATCATATTTAACTATATGATATTGTTATAATTATAATTGATAAAAAATCATTTTTATCATCACTAATCAAAATTAATTTCATATTTGGTTACAAATATAAAGAACTTATAGTTATTATTGGTATTATGATAACTGATGGTTATAAATGAAAAGGAATCATTATTATAACATATATAATAGTATTTAAAATTTTAATAAGATAAAATAATATACATTAAACATATTTTCGTTTAAACACTAACCATTGGTTAGAAAGCACAATAGTATTTAATAATTATAAACGTAAAAATAACCATTGGTAAGAAAAATCAAATAAACAAAAAAATTTCATATATAAAAACTAAAATTAAATTAAGGTACACAATTTTTGGTTGAAAACCGTTAAATAAAAGCAAATGTTAAAAAATGTGAAAAAAAAGATAAATCTAATGTTTAGGGTTTATTCAAAAATACAATTTTTATCTAGAAAGAAAGCATAAAAATAATTATATATTCTATTTTCTTGAGTTCATTTTACTGTTTTTATTTTTTATTTTAAAATATGTTTTTTAAACAATAATAATTGAAGATATATTTCATTATTTATATATTTTATTATTATTATTATCTTTTTTCATCCACAGAAAATTTTTCTTTATTCTTTGAGACAACAAAATTCTTAATTGCGTATATTTTTTCTTTTTGTAAGATTTTTTTTGAACTTATGTACGACATTTCTTCCTATAGTAGTATGCATATAATTGCTCTAGAACAAACAATAAAAAAATTAGATCAATGGAACAAACAATATAAAAAATTAGCATAAAAATATATTTCATAATTGTAGTATAACTAAAGAGTAATATAGAAATTTAACTAAATTATAATTATCAAAACTGAATAATAAATACAATTATTACAGGCAATTTAATTTTTCATTAAATACAATTAGATCTATTAATTTCGATTAGCTTGAATTTGATTTGAAAATATATATTATTAACTTATTAACTTAATTATAATTATAGAATTGTATAATAAATATCATTAACACAATCAATTTAATTCGTCATTTAATACAATTGGGTGCATTAATTCTAATTAAGTCTGATTAACGGCTATCTAAAGTTTAAGACTTCATCCTACGGCTATATAAACTTCAAGTCTCCTTTACACACACACACACATATATGTCAATATACTTTATTTTTTTTAACTTAGTTATTAAAATATATTTCACGAACAATTGTAGTTAAAAGTAATAATTTTATACATATGTAGTTAAATTTAAAATGATTATACACACACACACAGATATATATACACACACACACACAATAATTTATTATTGAATTTCTATCTTTATATAATTATCAATTAAAATAACATATTCTGAATTATTTTAAATTTAATTACATATTTATAAAATAGTTACTTTTGATTATTATTGTTTGTGAAATATATATTTTTTGATTCATTCGTGAAATATATTTTAAAGTAACTAAGTTAAAAAAAATTAAACATAAGTAGTAATATAATATTTAATGTTATTATTCAATATCAAAAATTAATATTTAGTTATCAAATTTCATAATAAATAGCATTAATGTGAGCAATTTAATTCTTCATTAAATACAATTAGGTCTATTAAATTTAATTACATTTGACCAATGGTTATTGTAAAGTTAAAGTTTCAATCAACGGTTAATGTTTGTTGAAGTTTTCTTTACTATATATATAGATATAGATAGATAGATACCTCCTCAACAAAGCAATGACAATAAACTCTTAGCCCTTGTCGGACACATGGACATTAGAACACATCAATACCTTTTGGCAATAACACTTACTAAGAGAAAAAAAAAATGAAAGAAGGAAAAATTCAATAAATTCTTCATCAAAATTCAACAAAATCTTCTTTAACTATTGGGGACATATTAATTTTTTTTTCAAGTCTTCTAGGTAAAAGAGGCATGGCTTGATAAGCCCCCAACAACAAAAATGATTGTGTATTTGTGTTATAGCTAGAATTGTCGAGGAGTAAGTTATAATTTAAGATTGTATTTCAAAATTATAACTTAAGAGTTTATTTGACAAGTATTTTCAGTTAGTTTTTAGTTTTTTTATTAGTTAAAAGGTTTTTTTAATCATACGAGTAATGTTTGGTAAACAAATTTGTTTTAGTAGCTTGTAGTGTTTTTTGATATGTTACTTTAAACATCGTTTTAACTTTTAACTTATACCTTCTTATATTTTATTCTCTTTTTACTCTTAAAATATTTATTAAACTTACTTTTGACCTTCTTTTTTTTTTTTACATAAGGTAGAGTTTTATTATTACTTTTTGTTATTTTTTTGGATAATTTTTTTATGTTATACTATTTATTTTAACCATTATTTTAACATGGTATTTCAATATATTGATAATCTATTAATATGACAGTACTATACAATAATATTTAAAATTATGCAATTGTATTACCATACTAATCAATATAATAAAAGTAAGAAGTCTAATTAAGTATATGTTATTTTTATTATAAAGTTAAAGATGTTTTTAATCCTTGAAAAATTCTTCACTTTTAGGTTTTTGTCCTTGACTTTTAAAACATTAGTTTTAGTCTTTATATATATATTTTTTAGTCTTTATATTTTTTGAAATACCTAAACTTTGGTCCCCCTATATAGGGGGAAAAGTGTAGTTTTAGATACTAAGTTTAGACATTTTCAAAAATAATGTTTTAAAAGTTAGAGACAAAAACAAAAAATTTAGAAATTTTTCAAGGACTAAAAACACCATTAATCCTTTATTTTATTTTAAACCTGGTTGGAAATATTTTAAGATATAATATAAGATTAATAGTAGAATGCATAATATGAAAAGTATAATAATTAAGACTAAAAAAATGTGATTAATTAGAATAAAAATTAAGAGTTCAAAATTAATTTAAAAAGTTAAAATTATAATTATCTTAAAAATATATTTTTATCTGTAAAATAAAATTAAAATTTTTAAAAAATCATATAAACATATTTATTTTTATCATTTTATATTTATCAATTACTTAAACAGATAATTTTACTAAACATTATAATTCGATAAGTTAATTTAACAACTTTTAGCTAACAACTTTTAGTTACTAATTAATTTTTTAGGTTTCAACTAATTTTTCAACTTTCAACTAACTTATCAGCTACTTTTATCAAACATAACCTTAAATAAGTGGATCATATGAGTTTCAATTTTTTTAAAAGATTATAAATTCATTTTTAACTGATTTGTAAATATTGTAATCTAACACTTATATACGTACGGATGCCTTATATATAATTTTTTAGTAATTAATAATTAATAATTTAACAAATTTCATACTTTAGAACACTGAAAAATGTCATATTCTAACAATTATGTATGTTGGGTTTACTTTCATTGATCCTTATTTTAATAAAAATTAAATTGTTTAGATATTCTGGTCAACACTAATAATATAATATATTTTACTAATGAACATAAAAAATTGATACATGCGATTTGTATAACATATCGTATTATTAATATAAAGTCATACTTTTATGTTAATAATTTAATTTTATTAAACAAAAATTATATTAAAATAAACAATTCTAATATTTTTTTTCTTAGTAAATATATGGTATTATTTTAGTGTAAGAGGAAGGAAATTTGGTTGGAACGGGTGGTTAGGATAATTTTGTACCTTCACCTTCGGTCAAGGGGGGAAATTCCATGAACTATTATTTGTTAAAATGTATTTATAGTGTAAGTGTTTGGATTTAATTTTATTTAATTTGAGTTTATCACTCAAAATGTAAATGGATCTAACAATTAACATGTTTCTCTTATCAATGCTTTTCTAAATTTTAATAAATATTAACGATTATTATATAAGTAAAATTAAACTACATAAATTTAAATATTTAAAATATTATTTAAGTATATTACTAAAATAACCTTTAAAATCGTAACAATTTTAAAAAATAATATCTATAATAAATTATTTAGGCCTTTATTGTTTTCAAAAATATTTTTCTGTTTTAAAAAGTTGTTGGTCTCTTAAGCATATTTCTTTTTCTAAAACTTTGTTCTCTAAACACTTGAACAAAACACTTAAAGAAAATAGAAGAGAATGAGAAAATATTTTCTAACTGCTTTTGATTTTTGGTTTTAAATAATTTTCAAAGTTTAATAGATTTTGAATGAAAAATTGATTGCTGAGTACTATGACATTATTTAGAAAACAATTTTCAAAACAAATAATGAGGAGAGAATCAAAGAGGCTCTAACAAACCAAGAGAATAAGAGTAATCTGAAAATTGTATTATTAGTCTCACTGTGATATGTCATACAAAGCAGTATATAAAGCTACAAGAATGAAGTACAGGAATGTAGTAACTGAATAATAAAGTAACAAACTAATAACAAACTAACTGTATCTAACTAGTTAACTGTGTAATAGCCCCCCACAAGCGGAGGGTTGGTAGATATCTACCATCCCAAGCTTGGACACCAACCGCTGAAAGTGACTAGGGTGAAGTCCCTTGGTGAATATGTCTGTTGTTTGATCAAATGAGGTAATCGGAAGCAACTTCATAAGACCATTTGACAACTTCTCTCTAACAATGTGGCAATCTATCTCAAGGTGCTTGGTTCTTTCGTGAAAAACTGGGTTTGCTGCAATATGGAGGGCGCTCTTATTGTCACAATAGATTACAGATTGGAGAACACAAGTCACATGTAGGTCCTGTAACAAAAAATGTAGCCATTGTAGTTCACACGTAGCTAAGGCAAGTGCTCAATACTCTGCTTCAGAGAAAGAATGTGCCACTGTAGGTTGCTTTTTAGCTCGCCAGCACACCAAAGAATCACCAAGATAAAAACAATACCCACTCACGGACCTACGAGAATCAATGCACCCTCCCCAATTGGCATCTGTGAAACCTAAGAGCTGCAACGTGGAAGTTCTTGGAAAGAACAGCCCTTTTCCAGGTGCTCCTTTTAAGTATCGAAGAACACGTTGGGCGGCTTAAAAGTGAGCATTTGTAGGTTGAGACAAATATTGACTAAGTTGTTGGACTGCATAACCGATATCAGGCCTGGTGGTGGTCAAATAGAGAAGACACCCAATGAGTCTGCGATATCCTGCAGCATCTGGATGAAGAGAATTGAGATCATGATGCAGACAGACAGTCTGCTCAATGGGAGTGTTAACAGGTTTGCAACCAAGAACCCCAGCAAGTAGATCAAGACAATACTGCCTCTGGCAAATAGTTATGCCACGAGATGAGTGAGCCACTTCGAGTCCAAGGAAGTATTTGAGGACACCAAGATCCTTTATCCTAAAGTGCTGATCCAAGACATCCTTAATAGAGCTGATAACAGAGATAGAGTTACCCGATAAAACAATATCATCGACATAGATGACCAAAGCAGTAAAATTCTGATTTGTCACTAGGGTAAATAATGAGTGGTAAGCATTGACTTGTTTAACTCCTATAGAGATGAGTAAACTGGACAGTTTCTCTTACCATTTCCTACTTGCTTGTTTCAATCCAGAGGTATCTTTTCAGCTTACAAGCTTTATTTCCTTCCACATGTGTCACTCCTTGGGGAATTTCCATATAGACATCTTTCGTGAGCTCCCCATGAAGTAAAGCGTTGTTTACATCCAATTGATGAACAAACCAATTGTTCACGGAGGCTCAAGCAAGCAGTAACTGAATTGTGGTTAACTTTGCCACAGGGGAGAAAGTGTCAAAGTAGTCCACTTCTTCTGTTTAGGTGTATCCCTTCGCAACCGAACGCGCCTTATGTCATTCTATGGACCCATCTGCCTTTCTTTTAATCTTATACACCCATTTATTACCGATGGGAACAACATTCTCTGGTATATCAACGATGTCCCAGGTGTCATTGGCTTCTAAGGCATGTAACTCAGCATGCATGGCATCAATCCAGTGTTGATCTTGACAGGCATGGTCATAGGATGTAGGTTATCGTATAGTGGATATAGAGAGTGCATATGTCTTATGACTAAAGGATAGGTCATCATAAGATAAGCATTTGGAAATTGGGTAAGGAATGGTTGTAGACATGGTAACGGTATTAAGGCAGTAGAAATCTCGTAAATGTGAGGGAGGTCTTTTGGGTCGACTGGATTGTCTAGTAATGGTTTCTAACTGAGTGGATTGTGAAGGTAAAGACTCTGTGGTATTAGATAAGGGATGGCTTGGTGTGGGGCTAGGATGAGTTGATGAAGAAGGTTCTAACTCAATCGAGTGTGCTGGACTAGGTTCTTGTAAAAGGGGATTAGGCAAGGGAGTCTGGTTTATATACTGCCATGCAACCTTGAAGTTTGATGCGTTTTGCAGACCACAGGGGAAGACATGCTCGTGGAATATTACGTGTCTAGATACCTGGATTCTCTTTGTAGGCAACTCATAGACAACAAATCCTTTGGTTCCATCCTTATACCCCCAAAATGCACACTTATGAGCCCTGCTGTCAAATTTTCCTCTTTGGGATGTTGAACTGGACAGATAACACAACGAACCAAAGATCTTGAGGGAAGCTATATCCGGAAGCTTATTGTACAGTAGTTGGAAGGGGGACTTATTGTTTAGTAGTCTAGTGGAGACGCGGTTCAATAAGAAGACTGCATGCATCACTGCATTACTCCACAGGAACTTGGGCAGCGATGATTGCATCATGAGAGCTCGTGCAATATTGAGAATGTACTGGTGTCTCCTTTCCACTCTTCCATTTTGTTCAGGAGTTTCTCTATAACTGGTTTGATGAATAATGCCTTTGGAGGCGTAATAAGAAAGTAGTGTAAATTCAGGACCATTGTCGGTCCTTATGACTTTGACGGATGTATCAAACTGCTTCTCCATAAAAGAAGCAAAATTCTGCACTTGTGATGCAGCCTCATGTTTTCCATTCATCATAACAATCCAAGTAAAACGGCTATAATCATCCACTACTGTAAGAAAGTATCTATGATTGTGGATAGAAGCAAGGGAGCAAGGTCCCCAAATATCCATATGTAAAAGTTCAAAAGGACGTGTGGCTCTACTATTACTAGTGTTAAAAGAAACTTTTCTTTGTCTTGCTAGATGACAAATATCACAAATTTCATTCTTATTAATATGAATGAAAGGGTAATCCTTACACATATGAAGTAATCGATCAGAAGATACATGGCCAAATCTGGAGTGCCATAAAGCACTCTGTGAAACAAAGCATGAATTTGAAACATTATTCGAAACATTATTCACAACAGTATTCAAAATACCAACAGCTTCTTGATCTAGGAAATACAATCCTTTCTGAACTCTACCCGAACCAATCTTCTTGGTGGTTGAGTCCTAAATGCAACAAATTTCATCAATAAAATTAAAACTATAACCAGTTCCCTTAGTTAGTTTTGAAATGGAAACCAAATTGAACCGAAAATCAAGCAGATATAGGACATTTCTGAGTATTAAATGCTCTGAAAATTTTACTTCACTAGCAATTTTAGCAAGAAGAACACTTTCATTTGGTAGATAGATAAGCACAGGTGATATATCATCAGTGGCTCTAGAATCAATCACCCAAGTATTAGAAGACTGAACATTCATACCATATGACGAAACAAATCTAGTACCTTCATTACAGGTTTGATCTCTCCCATAGACTTGATTAATCGAATGTCATTCATCAGTCACTGATTTCTACAGATTCGTCTTCTGCAACAATCCAATAAGAGTCTTGCATTCATCAGCTGTTAGACCTGAAATAGGTTGATGAGGTTGAACCCCGACAACTTGAGTTCCTGAGTTTTGCGAATCAGCCTCCTCATCTCTTGCATCTACATCTTTAGTAACTGTATTGTTAATAGACGAGCCACCTTTAAACCTTGAACCCGGCAGGTAACCATGTTTCGATTATGTGATTAGTCTTCCCACAATACGTACACTATTTTCCCTAAGCGTTATTGTATGAGTTTCCTCTGCCCTTATTCCACGTTTTTCTTCTGTCTATTGCATTAACCATAGATTGATTTTCATCAGGTGAAGTGAAACCACTTTGTCTTTCATGCTGTAAAACCTTAGAGAAGACCTTATTCATGGTAGGAAGTGGATCCATGAACAAAATATGTGATCTAACCACAACAAAATTGTCGTTTAACCCCGTAAGAAATCTCATTACATAATCTTGCTCCCTATAAGTTCTCATTTTGTTGTATCCATCACAGGAACATTTTACTGAGCACTTACAATGCGGTAAAGGCCTATAATGATCGAGTTCTTCCCAAAAATTCCTAAGCTCATTGAAATATTCAATGACAGAAGAGGAATTTTGCCTAAAACAATATAATTCTTGTTGGAGTTCAGTTATCCTTACCAAATCGGCCTGTGAGAACCTTTCTTTCAAATCTTGCCAAGCATCTGAAGCAAGTTCCATGTAAATAATGCTCTGCGAAATGGAGCTAGAAACTGAATTCAGAATCCAAGAAAGCACCAGATTGTTGCACCTCTCCTAAGTATCATAACTTGGATCAAAATTATCTGGTTTCTAGATGCTTCCATCGACGAATTTCTGTTTGTTTTTCGAAATCAAGGCACGTTGCATTGATCGCGCCCACTTGTGGTAATTCGAACCAGTCAGTGGAAAGGAGACAAGAGTTGCTACGGGGCTTTCATTTGGGTGCACGAAATAAGGATTTGTGGAATCTTGCACAGGATTCGCAGGGACAATGAAAGAAGACGAAGGATTTCCATTGAAATTGTTGCTTGAACCATTATTGTTCCGAGGCATGGCCAGAGACTATGCACAGTAGAGCTCCAAGATGGAGCTTTGATACCATCTAACAAACCAAGAGAATAAGAGTAATCTGAAAATTGTATTATTAGTCTCACTGTGATATGTCATACAAAGCAGTATATAAAGCTACAAGAATGAAGTACAGGAATTCGGTAACTGAATAACACAGTAACAAACTAATAACAAACTAACTGTATCTAACTATTGTATCTAACTAGTTAACTGTGCAATAGAGGCCATTAATATAAAATATTTTCTACAGCCCATGGGTAAAATACTTGTTTAAGAAAAAAAAAGTGATTAAATACCAGTTATTTTTGTGTATATGACTCTTTGTCATAGTCAGGGTGGCTGCAAAACGGTTGTTAACTTGTTATTGTTTTTGGGCCATGGTAGATGCATAATTAAAAATTAAAACATTTGTTAAGATATCTATTTAAATCCATGATTCTCTCCTGAGTCCAAGAAAACGACAGGCAGTCTTGAGTAGCCAATTTTGAAAGCAATGGGTCCTCTAGAAGTTGAAGTACGTTTGATTTGTTTTTAATTTAAATTCAATCAATATATTTTTATTAATAATTATAAAATTAAAATATTTTTGTTTAATTTCGTTTTTTAAAAAGTTATGAAAAAATAGGAAAATGATTTCATTTCTTTAAATTATTAAAAGCAAAGTTAAAATAAATTATAATTTTAAAATAGAAAAACACCTCTATATGCGTGTGAGCCTCCTTGTTTTTATTACATGTTGGGTCCGATTGATTTGTTAAAAAATATAGTACTGGACAGTACAAAAATTGTTTCAAATTTGATTTGAAAAAAGATTGTACGACAACACAACTCAATTGATGATAGACATGATAAAAACTCAATTTTTTGTTACTCAACCAACCATAGGACAACAATTTATATTAATTATGTTAATATGACGACAATGGTGATGGCAACAAGAGTCGTAGGTGTGGCAGTGACAACGGTTATGGTATTAACAATGGTGGTAGCGACGATGACAGCGGTGGCAATGATAGCAGTAGCGATAATATTTTGCTTGTGTTATCTATTGTCTACTAAACAATGTAAAAAAAAAATTGTGTTATAACTTGAGTATTTGTCATGTATTATTCTTCTTTTCCTATATCCTTTTACATATTAGTAGACTCTTTGGTCTTTGCCGTAGCTGAAATGTGGGCCGCCTCATTTACTAAATTTTAAAACCTGTACATGACCGAAGATGGGCGTGTCTTGGTTTTGACAATTAGGTAACTCAAATACTCAATTTCTAGCGTTGTCACGTGTAATGGAAAATTTAGATCTCAAATGTGACGCGTAGTGTGTAGATAATAAAATATAATACTCAATAGTCAATGATTGAGTGAACACCTTTTTCACATGTAAAAGGACCAGTATTCTACCCGTGACATGCACGTTATATATTTTAATTTTAATTTCATTTAATATCAAACAGAATAATACGCAATAATATAAAAGTTCTAAAACAAGATAAAAAATTTAAAATATAAACAAAGTGTAATAATAAATTGTTATCATAATAATAAAAAATAATAAAATAATATTATAAAAGTAAAAAATTTAAAAATATTACTTAAAGATATAATTTTTTTTAAATTGATGAGAAAAATATAAAAATAAATTATTTAAGTTGAAATACATTAACTTTATTGCATAAAGTGTGAAAATTAAAATTTCATAAATTAAATTAAAATTAAGATTAACTAAGTTAAAATAATTTTAAAATTCAAATTTTTAGAATAGGAAAATAATTATCTCTTAATAATAGTAAAATAATATTATAATTAATATTTAAAATATCTTAAGCATATTTAAAATAATAATGAAATTTTTGATTAATATTTGTAATATAAAATATTATATATATATATATATATATATATATTATAATCTTCAAACAAATGAAATGTAAATAAAAATAACACTAATAATGAATATAAATAAATCTAATAAAATATAAAAATAAAAAATAATAGTAAACTAATACTGTAATCTTAAGAAAAATAAAAAAATGTTACTACAATAAAAATATAATTGTCTAAAATCTAAAATAATAGAAACATAATATTGTAAAATGGAAAATAAACATCATAAAAATTATACGTAATAATGAAATATATTTTAAAAATATTACAAAAATAAAAATATTTATACTTGTGCATTTACACGGATACCAAGTCTATTCCTCTCTATATATAAATTAAAATAGTTATTTTGAACGATAGTGTTTTTAGGAATTATTATTAAAATGGAGTGTTTTTGCATTTTTTTTTCAATGAGAGTGTTTTTAGGAATTTTTTTCAACCTCATAACTCCTTCAATTTATCTTTTTTTATTTTTTTTCTAAATTAAAATTTAATATTTTTTAAAATAAATTATCAATAATTAAAAAATAATTTTGTATCACAATATAAATTGTTTATCATAAATTTAAAATATAATTTATATGTTCAAAAATATTTATTTAGTTATCAAAAAAATATAATTTTTACATTCAAAAGTATTTATTTATCATAAATTTTAGTTATATAAAATAAGCATTTATCTTGTGCATTGCACAAGCTAAAATACTAGTTTTTATTATATTTTGGATCTGCTACACTTTTTAGTCTTTGCCTTGCTGTAGCCAAAATGTGGGCGTACCTCATTTACTAAATTTTAAAACCTATACCAAATTTTATAGGTTTTTTTTTGGGTGAAAGGAAGGCCAAAAAGTCTCGATCAAAAATTTTTATAAAACAAAACTCTAGACAAGTCAGCCAACATAGGCAAAGATATAAAATTTGGTAATGAATCAAAAACTTTATCCACATCGCTAAACATCCCATACTTGGCAAGCGCATTCACCACCTGATTCGCTTTACGAAAAACATGCAAAAATATTATGTGGGCTCTGGACGAAACAAGCAACTGAATATCCTATATCATAGAGAAGCAAGGATAGGTATTAGAACAACCATCTAGGATTAACTTGATGGCCGCTTGAGAGTCAAACTCCACCATAATATGCATAAAAGCCCTCTTGGACATAAGAGCCAAACCTTTAATGATACCCCAAAGCTCAGCTTGTAAGATAGAACAGCAACCAAGCTTCACTGAGAAGCCTACCATAAAAGCACTGTGACAATCTTGAGCCACTCCTACACAAGCTACCTGGTCAGCAATAATTTTGTCAAGTTATTGCTTCAAGAAATGGTTTAGAGAATAATATTTTGTTGAGGAGTACCTCAACTCTAAATGAAGCCCTTATGAGGCATCAAGAAGATATGCAAGCAAGGCATAGAAGAAAAATGATATTAACAAGAACAAATAAATAACCTCTTATAAACAAAACCAGTACGAGACATGGAGAATAAAAGCAAGCAAGATTAAGAAGAAAAAAGATTTTAGTAATGAAAAGAAGTGCACAACCTTCTATAAGTATTAATAAAGTACATGCTTTATTTTTGAACCAAAAAAATAGGATATTTCAAAATAGTCCAAGAGTTGACTCCTTCTAAAAAATGTGTTGCAAATGAGTACTTTTGAAGATCCTACATGGAAGTGTGAATATTGTGGAGCACTTTTGTGGTTTGAAAAAAGGAGTATAAGATCAAAAGAGACCTAAAGACCTCAAGTTGGGCCATGTTACAAATTAAGGAAGAAATGTACAATTACTTTTAATGTAAAATCTCCTCCCGTTTTGCAAGAGCTTCTTTTTAATAAACATATGTGGGTTGTGCACCACATGTTTTTAGGATCTTTGGGCAAAATTATCATAATATTGGTGATTTGACTCCTAAAGAGGGTGACACTCCAAAATTTGTGCGATTGTACATATATGATATAGCTAATGAAATTGAAAATAGGATGGCCATATTCAGGTATTAAATTCTTATATTTTTTAGGGTTTTTATATATTGTTTAAATACTACAGTCTAATATAGTCTTTATGAACACCTGACTTTACAATATTCAGGTTAGACAACACTCAACTTTTATTGCACACAAAAATAGTTCAAAAGTTGAAGGATATATTTAATGATGTCATTGTTTAGACTCAACCATTTATAATGGCTAGAGATATATTTGATAAGAATAGAGATGAGAACTTTAGCTTAAGATTAATCTTTGATAGAAGCATTGATGATCAAACATATAACATGCCTACTATCTCAGAGGTAGTAACCCTTATTGTGGGGGATTTTGGAACAACTTTGGGTCAAAGAGATATCTTGGTTCATAAAAAGGATGAGCAATTACAATGTGTTTATGAACTTCACCCAGCATACCATTCATTGCAATTTGCAATATCCATTATCCTTTGCTTATGGAGAGGATGGTTACAAAAGTGGTGTTTTACATAGAGATGTTTCTAGCATCTCATTCACTCCATCTTATCACACTGTTATTATGAAAGAGTTTTGTGCTTTTAGACTATAAACTAAGGAAAATGAAGTAGAAACTATTTTGCGTGGAGAAAAATTGTTCCAACAATTTGTGCTCGATGGATATACTATGATTGAGACTCAAAGGTTGTTTTACAAAAAAAGCAATAAAAAACAATTAAGAACTAGTTCATATAGGAATATTAATATTGTTATTGATCAAGGTGTTACTATGTCATTTTCCTCAGGAATGCACATTTTCCTTCCATCTTCCTTTGTTGGTAGTAAAAGATATATGAACAAACATTATTATGATGCACTAGCTATTTGTCATAAGCTTGGTTATCCAGATTTATTTATAACTTTTTATGTGTAATCAAATTTGGATTGAAATCATAAGATTTCTCTCGAGCAAACAATTAAAGCTAGAGGATCATCCTGACATTATAACAAGAGTATTTAGAATGAAATTACAACTTCTTATTAAAGAAATAAAGAGTGGAAATTTGTTTGGCCATGTAATTGTTGGTGAGTCAACTATACTACTGAACCTATGCAGTTTATATTTAAATATTGATTTTACCTTTTCCATAGGAGTTTCAAAGTTAAATTGCTCTAAATTATCTAATTATTTTATTTTATTTTGTTGTTGTGTATACACTTGAATTTTTTTAAAAAAAGGTATTCCTTACACAAATTTGTTGTTATTTCTATCCCTCAAAGATGAGGTCCTAGATCCTTCTCGTATGAATAGAATTATTAGTGCAAAAATATTAGAAAAAATAAGGCACCCACTTCTTAATAAGCGGTTCAAGACATTCATGATACATGGTCATTATGGGTTGGCTAAAAAAAATCTCAATGCATGAAAGATGGAAAATGCTCCAAATTCATATCTAGAAAGAATTACACTTGATGAAGAAGGCTTCCCTTTGTATAGAAAACATGATAATAGAAAAACTATAACAAAGGGTCAGATTGAACTGGGTAATCAATATGTGGTTCCTTATAATCCCACATTGATGTTGAAATTTGATGCATACATAAATGTGGAACGGTATAACCAGATATGGTCAATAAAGTATTTTTTAAATACATAAATAAAGGTCATGATCACATTATTATCGATATATATGATAAAGACAAGCATATTGATGAAATCAAAATGTATTAGATTATTGTTATTTGTCCGTATACGAAGCAGTTTAGAGGATATATGGCTTTGAGATTTAACATAGAGAAGCGACTATTGAGAGATTAAAATTTCATCTACATGGTGAACAAAGTGTGTTGTTTGAACATGATGAACCACTTGACATAATTCGAGATAAGGTTGAATCAAAGGGGACAATGTTTACTGCATGGATGGGAGCAAATAAAAAATATCCTAAAGTAAAAAAATCTAACATATGTAGATTTTTGCATCCATGTTTGTTTATAAAAGTATAAAAAACAAATGGGTCCCATGAAGGAGGTAGATCAAGTGGTAGGTTGCATTATGTGAAACTTACATATTGGGAGCTTTTTTACATGAGAATAATGTTGAGTATTGTAAAGGGACCTAAGAGGTATAAAGACATTAGAACAGTGGATAATGTTATTCATGCAACTTATAGAGATGTATATTTTAAACTTGGCCTATTGGAAGATGATAAAGAATGTGTTGAATTAATCAAGGAAGCTTCTTTAACATCAATTGGTCATGGTCTACAATTGTTCTTTTGTGATGTTTTAATTTCAAAAAATATGACAAATCTAGGTCATGTTTGGAATGAAACTTGTGAATATCTTTCAAAAGGTATTTTAAGAAAAGAATGAGAATTACTTAATTTTCTAGGTATCATGTTATTTTTTGAGATTTTGTATCTAACACATTTTTATTGTTTGAGCATGTAACTCAAACATGTAAATTTTTATCTCATAAACAAGATTAAAACTCAATGTTGAATAATTACAAATGAAGACACTTTGAGATTGAAAAGATCCTCAAAAGAAATAAAAGAAGCTTAATAGAATTTTTGAAATACCTTACCCAAATGGTATATCTATTCATGACATAGAGAATTTGCTTATTTGTAATGAAAGGAGTTATAATGTTAAGGTCCTTAAATATGATTTTGAAAAGCTATTTTTTCTTTGACAAATGAGCAAAGACACGCTTTTAATAAGATAATAAAAGTTGTTGATGACAATAAAGGTGGTGTGTTTTTTCTTAATGGCTATGGAGGGACTAATAAGACATTTGTATGAAAAACTCTCACTTTTGACTACGTTCTAGAGGGAATGCAGTTATTACCACAACATCTAACATAATTGCATTGATCCTTATCCCAAGTGGTAGGATTGCCCATTTAAGATTTGGTATTCTTATTGATGTGAATACATTCTATATGTAAAATAAAGTAAGGTTCTGAGTTGATTGAATGACTATTCATGACTAAATTAATAATTTAATAAATTACACTTGTATCCTTTGTGTTTATTTTTTTCGAATTATGAGTAAATTGACATTACTTTAGGCCCCTTATTGAAACAACATTAAGTAATTTTTTTTATTTGTGGTCTAACAAAAATACCATTTTATTTTTGTGAGAAACCACACTTGCCCTTATCACTTAACCCCAAAACCATGTTAACAACAGTGAAATCCAAACTCACCACAAGCCTCTTCCGTTGCAATGGAGCTGTAGTAGAAGCAGGAAGAGTCTATTAAGAAGGACCTTTTTGCAATGAGTGATGCCACAAGAACTAGTTGAAGGGTTCAAGAAAACAAGGGACCTTTCTGCTACTGATTTAATCATAGTGTTGGAGGTGTTTGATGTCACTACATTGCTTCCTATTGAAGAAATCAATAACATAAGGGTCCCTTATTTTCTTGTACTCTTTTGCTATTGATTTGATCACTACATTGCCCCCTTTTGAAGAAATCAATATGCGTAGATTGATTTCTTGAATCCTTTTACTACTGATTTAATCACAGGCTACATTTTTTTTTTTTTTGCCTCTCTAGCATTAGTTAGTTCAAAGAAGAGGATGGGAATGTTTTAAGAACAAAAAAATCATTAATAGTCATGTGCACATCACATGAATAGCTTTTGTTAGCTATTTGAACATCGTTTGAGAGATAAGGATACGTGGTGTAACAAGTTCTAAACAATTAAAGGGTTTATTGTAGGGGCCAAAAAGGGAGGAGAATCGGGTGAAATTCGCTAAAACCTCAAGGGGTGTCAATGTATTTTACTCTTAATAATTTGGGATGAAACATCTATGATGCATAAACATTGTTTGAAGTGTTAGATAGGTCTCTAAGAGACATTGTGAGGTCTTCCTTTCCAAATAGTTTGAATGAAGTATTTGGAGGGAAAATAATTGTATTTGGAGGTAATTTCAGGTAAATTATTCTAGTAATCCCTGCTGGGGAAAGATCTAAAATTATTTTTGCTGCAATAAATTCATCCTATTTATGGGATAATTGTCAGGTTTTATCTTTGACAAAAAATATAAGATTGCAAATAGGTAATATAGATTAAGATGATAATCAATTAAGAAAGTTTGTCAATTAGATTTTGGAAATCAGAAATGGGGAAGCTAGAGAGCCTAATAACGGTGAGGAAGATATTGAAATACAAATGATCTCCTTGTTTTGACAATTACTCTAACCTATCTCTACAATTATTGAAAGTACATATCCTGGTTTAGAGGAAAATTATAGGGATAAAAAGTATTTGGAAGATATAATTAGCCTATGTCCTACATTACAAATGGTAAAGAATGTTAATGATTATATGATGTTCATGATTCCTGGTGATGAGAAAGTTTATTACATTGTAAATAGTATTTGTCCATCTGAAAGACAACATCATACCATAAACCATCTAAACCAATATGAATTCTTAAATAGCTTGACTAGCTCTAGGTTGCCAAATCATGAATTAAAGCTAAACTTTAGAGTACTAATCATATTATTAAGAAATATAGACCAATCATAAGGTCTTTATAATAGGACTAGATTAATTGTGATTCTATTAAACAATTCTATTATTGAGGTTGAGGTGATGACAAGAAAAAACTTTGGTGATAAAGTCTTTATACCTAGCATGCTCATGATTCTATCTCAAACAAAATGACTATTTAAACTATAGAGAAGATAGATTCCATCACTATGCGTAGGGGTGGAAATAAGTTAGGACGCCGATAGGGGCTTATGGCCTAACCTACATCAGGCCCAAACTAGGCTAGGCTTTTTTACTAAATAAACTAGGCCTTGGCTTTTATAAAAGCCTATCTAGTTAAAATGGTCAGGCTTTAGGCCATTTAAAAAGCCTTTTAGGCTTAATAGGTCACCCTATTTAAGTAAATACAAATAATAATTTTTGTTAGTGTTATTATT
This sequence comes from Spatholobus suberectus, assembly GCA_004329165.1. NCBI lineage: Eukaryota > Viridiplantae > Streptophyta > Magnoliopsida > Fabales > Fabaceae > Spatholobus > Spatholobus suberectus. The sequence goes on from CM014729.1 coordinate 28,165,852, forward strand.
ATATGAAATTTGTTATAATGTATTAAAATTATATATTTATTTACCTTTTTTAAATGTTAAGCATATTGTACATAAAGAGTCAAACTTATAAGCTTATTAAAAGATAAATTTATGCCTTGTTTAAGGGCCTTAAAACAAAAGAAACTTTTAAATAAGTTATCATGAATGTCAAATTAGACATCGGAAATAAACACATTAGACTTGACTTTTATAAAATCTTTCTACCTATTTCTACCTTTGTCTCATACCTTAAGTAGCAACGATTTTAATATTTATAGATTATAATTTATTTTACATAGAGTTTTTTTTCTTTCCATTGGCCTATGAGCCTATTAGTCCATGTAAAGAGAAGTTAGATCTAGATAAAAGCTTTAATATGAAATAGGCCTTTAAGTATGTTAACAAGTCAAGTCAGGCCTAAAAATAAAGCCTATGACAGTGTCGCAACCGAGGTCACGACAAGACAGTGAAAATGATATTAAAACCAGAGGAGTTGCCACCAAAGTTTATTAAGGAAAACCTTGGAAAAACCCTTTAAAAAGAAGAAATAGTCTTTGAAACCAAATATGGGTTCGAGAGTCGGTTACGCGTAGGGAAGGTGTTAGCACCCTACAACGTCCGTCATAAAGACGGTTACTCCTAATTAAATGTACAAAATGGATAGCTTCTAAAATATTTATTTTACCCCTTAAAGAAAAGAAAATATGTTTACAAATTTTATTATTATTTTTATCAAAAGAATTTTAATTAAGAAGATAATATTTTATTTTTGGAAAGACATTAATTTTTTTATTTTTTTGAGATCAACAGAGGTGGACCCCTGCTCCTACGTATCCTCAGGTGCAATGAGGAATCAGACTCACGTAGTTATTTGGGTAAAAATCGTTTTAGGGGTTGATTTTTTTTTAGTTTTATATTTTATTTATTTATATTATTTTATCAATAATTATTAAGATATTAAAATCTTTAGAGTATTATCCAGAACGTTAGGCGGCCTAACAGACACGGAATACTCTTGCAAAACAAAGTTGTAGAAGATTTTGTGATATTCAAGTAGGTCCTAGACCTAACATGAAATATTTCTAAATCTACTTATTTTATTTTATTTTTAAACAAAGAAGTAATTAACAAATTAATAATTAAATTGAAATTTTTAGATAAAACTCTTATGACAATCAAATGGATCCTAGACCCAACATGAATAATTACCAAACCTATATATTTTATATTTTTAAAAAACTTGTTTATTGATCTAATTATTTTAAGCCAAAGGTGATAATATTTATTACGTTAAGAGAATATCACAGCATGATACGAACAACATTACTTTTATCATTTCAATAAATAAAAACACAAGCCATTCTTCTTTTCGTAAAAAAAAGAAGTAGATTAACAAGTCTAAAAAAAAAACTTCCAGGGACATTGAATTAAAATTAATAGATCTTGAGAAAATGAATGGTCCAGGCCTATCCTCTCCAGATTCGTAACGTAAGCCCAAAAAGAGGGCAATACCACCCTTCATCTCCATTTTCTCAAAAATGCCAACATTATGAAACCAACTAGCAACGTCGCATAGCCTTCGAGATGCGGCAATACACCAGTGACGATACTAGAACGAAAACAACTCGCGTTATGGCAGGGGTTGCACAGTCGGCACGTGACGCGGTTGGTACGGTGATGGAGGTTGCTGTAGTTTCACATCTTGATGTCACGGCGGTTGGTGGAAGAGTCTCACGTCTTACCTGACGGAGACAACGGAGGTCGGCAAGCCCGCCTCCGGCGGCACGACGGAGGCTCGTGCAACGGTGACACAAAAGGGAGTGGCGGTTAGTCCGCCGGTGACTCATGGCATAAGCGTGTTGGAGCTGCTAATTGATTAACTTATTTATTATTTACTTTCCGATTACTTTGCTCTGCTTTGGCTTTAATTCAATATTGTGAATCTGTGATTGGAATTTTGGTGCTTGAGAAAAGGTTATTGTGCATGATTTTTGTTTTTGATTTTATGTGCCATTAGTGAAGAAAAGGTGAATTAGTGTAAAGAACATTGTGATTCGTAAATGGAGATATATAGTTTGTATGTAATTTTTTGAAAGAAATTAAAACTGGTTTGTTGATGTATGATAACAGTTTTCAATCGTGACAAAGAGAATGCATATAGAACAAGCAAGTAAGTACAGATTCACAATTCTTATAATAGCAGAGAATCATATTGGGGCTATTACTATACAATTATGGAACAAATATACAAAGCAAGCAATTGAACACTAAGGCAAGAATTCCACATAATGCCCAAAATAGAGTATGAAAAATTTAAGAGTACCTCTGCAACTATACTCACCAAGACACCAATTCAATCTCTAATTCCACAGCATTACAAACTAATTTCCTTCTCTGCTTTAACTCAGCCTCACATTCCCCGCTCCTTCTCTTTTCTCTCCATTCAGCAACGTATCCTTCATTTCTCTCTTCAATTTGGTAGCCTCTCCGTCTTTCCTCCTCAGTTTTTTTTTCATCTAGCCTCACCATCTTTCCTCCCCCTCATTCAGTAGTTCTTCCCCTTATTTATAGGCCAAAATTCAATACCAATTCCTAACGTTTCCCTCATCCCTTCATCTTCCTTTTCTATATTTATGACCCCATATTCAATAAGAATTTTGTAGCTGTCCTTACTCTTCTCGTCTTTTCATTATTAATTTTTTTTTATCTTTAATTTATTTTCTATGATCATGATGAACTCTTGAAATACCATTATAAATGAATATGTATGGTCATGGGTTTGAAACTTTTAATTTAATAAGAATTTTAGTTACAAACCAAGACACTTCTAGTCCAACAAAAATAAAAAATACTTAACTCAATTTTTATTTATTTATTTATTTATTTATTTATTTATTTTAAGCTATAATTACCCGAATAAAATTGGGTGTTTACAGACAAGTAATAGGTCAGGCTTAAGCCACAAGTTTTTTAAACAGACTAAGCCTTTTTAAGCAAAGTCTTGTTCAACCTAGCCTATTTCCACCCCTAACTAGGTGTTATGCAATGAATATAAACATAAGTCAGGACAATCATTAACCAATGTTGGATTATATCTTCCAAATCTTGTCTTTTCTTATGACAATTATATATAGCTGTCTCACGAGTAAAAAATAAAAAAGGCTTAAAGATATTAGTTTATGACAAGAATAGTGAGATATCCATGTTCACGACTAATGTTATGTGGAAAGAGGTTTTCCAAAATATCCATTAGGTATATATTCTTTATTTATCATTGAATCATCATTAACTAATCAATTATTAATCCTTTAATTTTAAATAAGCATGACCTTAACACTTATAAATGCATTCTTATGTTTATGCTATTTAATTTTGATGTTACTTTTTTTATATTGTCATGTTTAGGAAAATACTAACAAGACACAGAGTGAACATGATCTCAAAATGAAATGACAAGATATCAACTGTGAAACTACAAATACATTGAAGTTCAATCATTAAAGATGATAATGATTGATGAAGTGGTTAGTATTTAATCTTCTTATATATTAAAGTTTTTTATATACAACAACTCATGTAGTACATAAATATTAAATAGAGAGGTAAAATTCAAGCAACTATCAATGATACCATAATGGACTAGTAGCAACCAAATATAATTGAGGGATAATGCTATGTAATTGGGAATTTGAATGTTTCAAGGAACAATGGTATAGGGGAACTAAACATCAATATAGGTTATTCTTCCATATTAATACAGTTTAATGGAAGTAAAATATGAAAATATTCTTGCCTATAATTATGATTAGGTTGCATTCTGTTAAAACAAAGAACGAATTTATAACACTCATTTTGTTTTGATAATAACAAACAGTCTTACGAACAATCGTCTGATTACTTGTTATTATTACATAACTCCACTATCATCTGTTCACACATTTTTTTTTCTTTGAAGGTTCAATAACTAACTCCTTCAAATGTTGCTTTGTTGATCCGGTAGTTCTGTAGTTTTTGAAAAAGGGAAACCACCTCGAAAGAAAAGACGCTTACGTACCTATCCTTGATAAGAGTTTACTTTACGTGTAAAAGAAGAAATTTGTATATGGATGTTAGTACGGAAAGCAAATATGCCATTGCAACAAGATTGAGTATGAAAAAGGCTAGATAAGCAGACTGCTTTATCTAATTAGAGTGATTGGTTGGTGAAAGGCATTAAATGCTGCATTTAATGCTTCACGACTCTTTTGTGCTTTTACAACGCCAGAAGAAGAATGGCTCCAATAGCTCTCATAACGGACACTTTTAGAAGAATCCTATAAATAAAAGAAGAGACCTACGTCACTATGTGGAACTTTTGAAAATTTTCTCTCAATCTGTAATTTTTGAATAGATTGCTTATAAACGCTTTCTTGAGCTTCAGTGTACATTCACCTGATAAGACTTTAGCTTAAGTGTAATAACTTACTCAACCATTTTTCTAAGAAATTGGTAGAAGCTTAAAGAGGCTTTGATTCAAAGAATACATGGGTTTTTGCTTGGAGAGGCAAGTTAAAGACTATTTGGGTTAAGTTTGAAGAGGCTTGAATAAAAGAATACTTGTAACTTGTTTAAGTTAATGACTTGGTTGTTTGCCAAGAACTAGATTTAGTCTCTAGGGTGAGACGAATGAGTATAAATTCTTTGTGTTTCTCTGGTTTATGTTTTTCCTTCGTTTTCTCTTAATATCTTTTTATTCAATACTTCAAACGAAACATTCTTGAAAAAGTCTTTGCGAAAAATTTTAATAACACAATTCAACCCCCCTTTCTTGTGTTATTCCTGTGTTTTAAACATTCAATGATGTTTTATCTAGAGTTGTTAAAAAAGATTGAATTATTGATACTACTATGAACTTCTTATATTACTTTTATTCTCATTAATTTTTATTATCAACAAATTGATAAGTTTGGATCTCATATTGAGTTTGATTGTTTTGAGTTTTATAGATATCCTTGCTTAAAGGGGTGACTATTAAGAGTGATAAGTATGTTCCTCGAAATGAAAATCAAATTAGGAAGATAGAAGTTAAACTAGAAAGTTTAAGATTAGCTTATCATGATTATTTACATTGATATTTGTTTTATTCTACCATAATGGTTTGTTATACTACATATGTTATTCGATCCAATGTGAACATGCCAATATAGCAACACTAGAATGGTTTGTACATTTTGGAGGAAATTTGCCGAGGACATATATTTAGAGTTCAAGAAAAGTGATGTTAATAGCTTAATGGTTGCATTACATGTGGCTCTCATATGAGATGTTAAAGGTAAAGTTTTTAATCAACCTACACTATTACAATTTTCAATTTGATCAAGTTCTAATATATTGTTCACATGAAAAAAAAATTACTTCAAATGTCATATAAGGAATATTGAGTTATCAAACACTATGTTTGATTCTAAGTTGTTTATCAATCTTGATTGGGAAGAAGTTGTTGAATTGAAAAATAAGTATTTTATACATATTCTTGAATTGTTATATTCTTTAATATATTTACTATTACCAATACATCAACACTTCAATAATTAATGACTAGCTTTGCTTTTGGAGTTAAAGAAGATTGGTTGAACTTTATCAACATGAAAATAATAGCAGAACTCAAACAATTAAGACAGGTGTAATTACTATTAAATGTAAATTTGTAGTTTTTATTCATTTTTTTCACTATGATTTGATGTGCTAAATGTGTACTATTGTGATGTAGGTTGGCATTTGGAATGTTCTAGGATCAATTCAAAAGTTATTAACAAATTATGACTAGTGGTACTTAGGATGATCTATATGTAAAAAAAAAAAAAAAAAAAGGTTGACTTTGAACTTAATATTCCAAAATGCAAGCAATGCCATGATAAAGGACCAATTTTTATTATTCCAAGGTAAACTAATACTCAAAATAAAATTTTAATTGACTTATAGATGAAAATATAAGTCTTTACTTGACTCATCTTTGAATGATATGACCTCTTTCGAGTGAATATTGTAGTATGTCGTAATTCCTCAAGCTATTATCCATTTTAAAATAAATTATATTTTTATTATTTTTAAAATTCCACAATACAAGCATAACAATATGTTTAATTTCATCATTACTAAATTTGTAGATATCGTGTCCAACTTGAGGTCAATGATGATGTTAATAGTGCTGAATTTATTCTTTAAGTTTAAGAAGTTTTTAAGTGGATCAAAAAATCAGCTACAGATGTCAAAAAAGAAGTAGACAAGGTATGCATTACAAATATGAAGTTCATGATGAAGAATTCAATTTAATATTGCAAAATACTTTACATGGCATAAGTTAATATATTACAATATTTTCTTTCAATCAAACTTCATTTTTTCTTAATTTGTAGGCTGGAAAGATGTCAGGAATCCCTCTGCTGCATGGGATATTTTCTTAGGAAAATCTTTTCTCTTTAAGATGAAAATCAAGGATAAAAAAGGTGGAAGGATTTCAAGAAGCTTTAATGTTTATAAAATGATTGACGATGAGAATATAATCAAAGAATTTATGTCAAATGGAGAAATAAAATAGCTATGTCAAATTTATGTGTTATTCTTTTATATACTCATCAATTTTTTTTTTAAATTATAAAAGTACCATTTCTTACAAATCTAAAATTTTAGGATTATGTGGAGAAGAGTTGTATCGATGCATATGTTGGATAATCAATGCAAGAGCATGATGTAGACATCGTAAGATCTTAAACTTTTCTAAATTTATCTTTATATATATATATATATATATATATATATATATATATATATCTTGATTTATAATAATTTTATTACTTTAAATTGCAAGATTGTATATCTATTATAGTTGAAAATAATTATGATCCATTCTCACACATGGATGTCACTCCTTTGAAAAGAACTCTTGATTCAGATCTTAACCATATTGATCAAAGCGAATCCAACATAATATTTTAGGACTTGTTTGGATAGATTTCTCCATCAACACTTAAAGGAAAAGACAATAAGAAGAAAAATAAAATAAGCTTCTTCATAAGGTAAAATTAGCTTATGCATAAGTTAAAATTAGCTTTAGAAGAAGTTAATATGGGAAACTTTCTACAAATTAGCTTATGCATAAGCTAATTTTAGCTTTTGGAAATGCTTATTTCATTTTTCTTTCTTGTTTTCTTCTCTTATAAGTGCTTATGAAGAAGTTTATTCAAACAGACCCTATGACCTTAAAACGTGTTAAGATACATCTTTTATGATTATAAAATTTACATTTTAAACTAGACCCATGCAATGCCCAAGCTAAAACGCTAGATGTTAACTTGTTATTGTTTTTGGGCCATGGTGGCTACATAATTTAAACTTATATGTTTGTTAATAGAATTTTAAGAAAAGGAACTTGAAATTTAGAATACAAAAAATTAAGGTCTTAACATAGAACGAACATATGTGCATGGTCACAGAATTTAGGTGACAATATTCAAGTTTAAGCAAAAATTGATATAAAAATTTTCTTACATTAAAAGAAGTAAGAAAATAATCTAGCTACTTCAATACCTTTCTCTAAACATTAAATGAAAGTATTTCTAGTTAATCATACTATGTCACTATAAGTAACTGCCGTCTCATATAGTTTTAATTAAAAATTCATGAACGAGTCTTGTCCAATTTCAAGTATAGACGGTCACATCAAAACAATTATGAATGCCACCATTTTTTTTCACGCACATCTATTTTAAATTCAAGATTCTCTTCTGAGTCCTAAAAAGGAAACGATGAGAAAACAATGGCTTTTTTACCCCAGAGAGATAATTTTCTTTAAAAATTACTAGAATGGGTATTTTTTAAAAAAATTCCAAATTAGGGCAAGTCATGCTTTGCAAATACGACTTCTAAATCGGAAGTCGTACTTTCGATATGAGACTTTCCTTTTTATTTTTTTTAATGACTTCTTAAAAAAGTCATGTTTTCTAAACAAGATTTCAATTCTTATCTCGCACCTTTTCGCTCTTCGATCTTGTGATTGGTGTTGTTTTTTTCTCGATGGTATGATCGACGATCAGGACCTGTCACACATAGATTATGGAAATACCATTGCATGTAGTGTTCAAAGATCCAAAGGCCCACATGCAAGGCTTGCAAGATGTGCCCATGAGAAAGAAAGATAAGGGGGTTTCGAGATGTCGACTCACTGTGAGTTTTCTATGCTACGAGATGGCTACTCTGACATAATCTGAGCTTTATGGGCGAGCTCTAAGCATTTCCCCGAGCTTGGTTTGAGCTTGATTCTAAGAAAGAACGAAGGAAACCCGCATGCAAAGTGTTGGGCACCAAGAGAGAGGGAGGTGTGTAGGTGTGATGGTGGTGGCTCATGGTGCTTTGTTTGGTGGTGGCTAGAAACGAGCTTGTGGTGCCATGGCTGTTGGTGGTGGTTGGGCGCAAAGTGGTGGGGCGTTATAGGGTGATCTCGTGGAGGGTAAGGGAGGATGGTGGTCTCTGTGGAAGGGAGGAGGAACAAATTGATGGTGGTGTGGTAGAGGAGGAAGCTGCAAGAGGAGGAGTCAAGGTGGTGGTGTGGAGAAGAAGAAAACCTGAGGAGAGGTGGACAAATTGAAAAGGGAAGGGCCAGAGAGAGTTTTGAAGGGGGCTCGTGAAAGAGAAAAATGATAGTTATATATATATATATATATATATATATATATATATATATATATATATATATATGTATGTATGTATGTATGTATGTATGTATATTTTCATCACATTTGAACGGATCATTATCTGCAACTTCACCCAAATTTGCATCATCAAACCTAACTTTCCCTACATTAGGATAAATCAAATTAATGATATGTGACTAATAAATTAGATGTTAGACACAATAACAAGTGCACAATACGGTCATGATTTGCTAGTGGATCAATATCATTTGTATTATTATTTGTAAATGAAAGAACTGGTTCTAAACATAGTTGATTACTAATCTCAATAGATATACTGAAAGATGGTAACCTACTTTTTTCATTGATTGTCAATGAATAAGTATACATACATATGTATGTACACACACACACACACACATATACCTTGTATATGTTCATCACATTTGAGCAGATCATCATCTGCAACTTCACCCAAATTTGCATCATGAAACCCAACTATTCCTACATTAGGATAAATCAAATTAATGATATATGACTAATAAATAAGATGTTAGACACAATAAGAGGTGCACAATACCTTCATGATCTGCTAGTGGATCAATATCATTTGTACATGAAAGAATTGGTTCTAAACATAGTTTATTACCAATCTTGATAGATATACTGGAAGATGGTAAAATACTTTTTTCATTGATTGTTAATGAATGAATAATTCCTCCTCTACTTTGTAGTACATGTTTGCCTTTTGTTAACGATTTGTTGCATTTAAGGTACATATAAAGTATGTCTATTCAATATAAATGTTTATTAAATAACAAGCTACAATTGAAAAATGCTTTGTGAAAAATTTAACATTACCTTCTACATATGCTTTGCTTGTTTTGATGCGTCACAGGTGTGATGTTTTGAATTATTTCAGAGACTGTTGTCAGTTCACATGAAGCAAAGGTCATTGGTTTAGATTTTACAATATGTTTGCTTGTTTTGATGCGTCAAAGGTGTGATGTTTTAAATTATTTCAGAGACTATTGTCAGTTCGCATGAAGCAAAAGTAGGACATTAGTTTGGATTTTACAATTGTTAATTGTACATGTAAATGGATAGAGTATTACAATTTTCCATTAAAAAATCAATTAATAATAAATAGGCTATGAAATAGCCTGGTTATTACTTGAGAGTCGAAGTAATAAACGGGCGTAGCCCGATTATTACCCAGGATGAGCGGAGCGACTGACTGGATATGTAATATCCGGAAAGATCGCTATGCAAGCTTCCCTAGATAGTGTAATATGATATATAAGGTACAAGATATGAGCTATTACTAAAGCAATAGCGTAATATCGAGTATTGAGTAGCTCATATGAGCTATTGGTACTCTCTTGTAAGCGAGCGAAGCAGTCACAAAGTGAGGCTTCGCTGAATAGAGTGAATTGCTCAATTTAAATCTCTAAATTTTCATTAAAGTGTAATGTATAAAACTTAAGCAAAAAATAAAAATTGACAATATTCGAAGATTTGATATTGCATTAAATGTGTTAGTAGATATCTATATATATATATATATATATATATATATATATATATATATATATTTAATAGTAGATAAAATATGTTAGTAGATATCTCTATCTATCTATTCATCTCTCTCTCTCTCTATATATATATATACACACACACACATAAATATTGATATATATTTAAATAAATGAACTTACCATGGTTAAGGTCCAGTGGAGTTGGACTATTTCTCCTTTCATGGACTTTAGAATTTGGTGATAAAGTTATTTGGCATCTTGCATCTAAATTTTCGTAGTATTTCACATCGTTAAATTTATATTGTTCAATGGACCGTTAAAGTATCAAAAAATGTACATATACTTACCACAGCTAAAGTTCAATAAAGGTGGAGTGTTCCTTCCATCAGCAGGTTGAAAAATTGGCTCAACTACAATAACTTAATTCAGAATAGTAGTTAACATATGTTAGTAGATATTAGTTGATATGACTCTAATAAAAGAATGTTTTTCAAGTGTTATCACCAAAGTACACATAATTTTAAGTTGGATAGAATAAATTAATATTTTGATTAAGAAATTTAATTAAAAAAACTAATGTAAACATGATAAATTTTGTTAGAGTGTAATATAAAAAAAATAGAGAAAATAAAAACTGAATATACACGAAAGTTTTAATATATTTGAATTTGAAAATTAAAGTACATGTGACAATAATATTGAGATAAAGTGAATGATTTTCAAAATGTTTTAATAGGTTTAATTTGTAAATAATTAAATTGTTAATAAATTTTATTGAGTATGTTTCTGTTTTCTAAATATTTTCCACTGTACAGTGAATACAAACAATACCATTAATTTTTCTACACCTAATTTGATTTAAAAAATTACTCAATAAAATAAATAAATTTTCGTTTAAGTGTAATATATAAAACTTAGGCAAAAAATGCACTATTAAAAGTATCAAAAAAAAATTAGACATACACTTACCACAGCTATGGTTCAATAAAGGTAGACTATTTCCTCTTTCTTTAACTTGCAAAATTGGCTCAGCTACATTAACTTCGTTCAGAGATATATGTTAGTAGATATTAGTTAATAAGACTAATAAAAAATGTTTTAAAAGTGTTATTTCCAAAGAACACGTAACGAAGAGAATGAGTTAATTTTCTCATTAAGAAATTTGATTAAGAAATCACATAATTTAAATAAGAATGATTTATTGTTAAAGTATAATATAAAAAAAATAGTCACAATAAAATTGAATATATATGAATTATTTTTTATATTGTATTAGATGTATTGAGTTTTTCTTTTGGTGAATAAAAGAATTGCATTTGAAATCAAAGTACACGTGTCCTTAAATTTGAAATAAATTGAATATTTTTCAAAATCTTTTAATAGGTTTAATTTGTAAATAATTAAATATCTACTAAATCTAATTGAGTAAAATACTATTTTCTGAACTTTTTCTACCGTAAAGTAAATAAAAATAATATACATTATTTTTCTACACTTTTTTATTATTGTGTACCGGTAACAAGGTTAGAAGCTAGAACTTTGTTCAAAATACACCTTATTTTTCTACACTTAATTTTAAGTTGGATGGAGTATTATAATTTTTTATTAATAAATTTGATTAAAAAATATTAATCAATTTAAATATGATAATTTTCGTTTTATATAAAAATAGCTAAAAAATAAAAATTGACAATATTTCAAAACCTTGATATTGCATTGGATATGTATTCACCATGGCTAAGGTTCGGCAAAGTTAGACTATTTCTTCTTCTCTGAAATGTGGAATTTGGTGTCTTACATCTAGATTTACATTGCTGCACACAACATTACAAATAATTATTGACCTGTTATTTATATACATTAAATCAAACTCACCATCTGTAACAACAAACTGGAGCATGGCCATTGGCCTTTTTCTTCCAACACTTAGTTCAATTTGTCCTAAATTAGAATATCAATTTATCAAACCACGAGAGACAAAAAGCAATTCTCAAATGTTGGCAACAACAAAATTTAGCAAAGAAAAACATGTATAGTTTTGGATTAAAAATTGTACCTAAGTTAGTTATATTAGACAAAGGAGTCACATGATAAGAAGACGTGGCCTGGTATGACGGATTTTCTGCTATAAAAATTGTTGTATTATATAAAATCAAAATCTATATAAGATTTAATAATTTAATTTGTTGATTTAATCAAAATATATACTCATTATCTTGATAATAAACAAAAATTTACCATAATTATAAAAAGAATCATTCTGTAAAATTTAATATATTGATTACCATATGATATAAAATCAGAATGCATTTAAGATTTAATAATTTAATCAGAATATATACTTGTTATAATGGCCTATTACTATAATTAAATATAATAATGAGTTTTTATGAATTAAAAAAAATCAATAAACTTTAAGTGGGAAAAGAATGAATATGGTGATGCTATATAACATTTGCCTACATGACAAAACCCTTTTTTATAATATATAATAGATAATAGATTAAAGATGTTTGAATGAGTCTAGTCTAATTTTAAGCATAAACGGTCGCATCAAAGCAATTATGAATGTCACCAATTTTTTATATGCAAATCTGTTTTAAGTCCAAGATTATCTCCTAAACAATGTTGGTAATTGACTCAATAAAGATACTAGATCAATAGGTCAATAGTCAAACCAGTGACTCATTGAATCATATTCATATGAATACAACATTAAGAAGTGTATAAAATACTAGTTTAATAACCTATATCTTGTATGGGTGTTAAGTTTACAATTTATAAATTTTATATATTATTATATTTTTAAATATATTTCTCAATTATTTTTATTAATTTTACAAAAAATATATATTAGTAGATATGTATATAAATATATATATATATATATAATAATAATAATAATAATAATAATAATAAATATTTATATATATTCAAGTAATTATATATTCACACATGTCTTTTATCATTTTAATTTACAAAAATATATGTTAGTAAAACATTTTATTATAACCTTTGACATTTGTTTTGTGATTTTTGGTCCTATATCAATCATTTCCAATAAATTAAATGACACTAATACTTGATTCTGACTAAATATATAATAGACAATAGTTTTAACCATGATTTTTGTGGTATATTAAAGCAAACATTCAGGTATTTATTTTATAATATTAAGTACAAAGTGCTATTCATATTACTTTTGATCTTAATTATGTTCCAATAAAGAAAGTTTTTAAATTTTGATTTTAAATAAAATATTAATTCATTTTTACCACGTGATTCAATTCTTTCATTTTTTGAAGAAGATTTGCAACTTGAGTTATATGATAACAAATTAAGGACTAAAATCAAACTTTGAATTTTATAAAGACTAAAATCAAACTTTGAATTTTATGGGGATTAAAATAAAATTTATGAACTTTATGAGGACCAAAACCAAACTTTAAATTTTATAGGGATTAAATCAAACTTTAAAATTTATAAGAACTAAAACTAAACTTTGAAAATTTTCTAGGGACGAAAAAACACACTTGTCACATGGCAACCATGTGGATACCACATGACTTAAATGTCCACATGTATGATGCTAACATGGCATCACCGTTAGTTGCATTGACGGAGTTAGTAATTGGAGTTTAATCTAACACATTTTTTAAAATAGAAGACCAAAAGTGGATGATTTTGAAAGAAGGGAGTAAAAGCGAATATTTCATATTTATAGGGACCAAAACGATATTTAACCCTAATATTAATCGCCCAATCAAAATAAGACAATATGCATATCTTTATTTATAAAAAATCTCTATTTTTGTTAAATTCTTATTGATTTTCAAATAAAAAAGTTTATTTCAGGTAAAATTTTAAATTACATATTTATATATTTTTGTTACTATTTCTAACCATGTTTTGTACATTTCAATAATGATAAAATTATCCTCATGTTCAAAGTATTTTAAATAATTACTATTGATAAAGAAATCATACATGTTAGATTACATTTTATATTTTAAATTCTTATTTTTCATTTTTAAATATATTTATTTTAGGAAATTAAAATTGTAATATTAAATCATAAGTATTAAAATCATGATATTAAATCATGAAATTAAAATCATAAGTCTAAATAATATAGTTAGACCCAAATCATGATATTAAAATTGTGTTGTGGCAAATCAACTGAATCTCTTCATCTTTTTTGTCACTATGATACTAAATTGCATTTCTTATAGTAAAAATAAATTCCTTACTCTAATATTTGAACTTAAATAATTGGAAAATTTAAATATAAATTAAAAGCTAAAATTTGAAATCATTCATGTTTAGTACACGAAATTTAATGAGTAAATTATTTATAATAAAAATAATTATTTTTAAAAAAAGATTGAATGTTTCAATTATGAACACCGCTAATTAGAATAACAGTCATTCTCAAATAAAAAAAATACTATTTTGTACAAAATTCTTCTTCGTCAAATTTACACAAAATGTGATTTCTCTCAAAATCTATTTTTTTATATTTTGATATCTTTGAAATTAATATTTATTTTAAAAATGGGTGTCAAGTCACGTTTGTAGTCCATGCATTTCATGCACTTGGTTTTCATACTGAATAGCAATGTTGTTCTCAAATCAACATGCATAATTTGATTACTCTAATAATATATAATGATGATGATAGTTATTTTAATAACCTTAATAGAAATAATAAGTATTACCACGTGACATCTGTGTACATGGCAAAAACATGTGTGTGTGTGTGTGTATAAGTCTAAAAACCTACACTAAATCTAAACCATCAATATATATTAATCATACTATTTATAATATCTTAATATATATTAGCTTTAACTTTAATCAATCAATTATGTTAATTTTGACATATTATTATATTATATTATATATTATAGCATATATAATTGCAATATTATATTATATTATTATATTAAATAGTATATATATATATATATATATATATATATATTATTTATTGCTAAAAAGATTTGTAAAAAAAAATTTATTTGTTATTAATTTTTGTAAATAATTGTTGAAAAATTTTTAATAAATCAAATAACTCAAACAATTTAATTAATTATTTTAATCTAAAAAATTAATTTATTGATTAGAGTAAAACATATAAAAATTAACTTAATTATATATATGTTACTATTTACTACAAGAAATTTTATAAGAAAATTAATTTATTAATATTTTTCATACATAATAAAAGTAGAAATTTAAATCAATCAAATAATTAAATAAATTAAATGATTTAATTGTTTCATTAAACTTAACTAATTAATAATCACAAAATATGTTATATTTAACACACACACACACATATAATAATAATACTAATACTAATAATAATAATAATAATAATAATACTACTACTACTAATAATAATAATAATAATACTAACAATAATACTAACAATAATAATAATATATAGGATTAATTTGTATTAAAGATTTAGATTTAGTGTCATTCTTAAGTCAACATGCATAATCTAATTACCTTAATTATATATATAATTATAATGATATTTTTAGTATGATTTTCAAGTTAATTTAAATTTTATTTAAATTAAATATGTTAGTAAAACATTTATTACAAACTACATGATTTATAATATTAACAATCATAATGTAACTTGATAAAGGTCAAAAATTGATGTGAAAATTATAGAATATTGAAATTTAAATTGTTGAGAAAAATAATGACAAATAAAATTATTTTATATTGAAAAGTTCCTAATTTCATGTTAGAATGTGACATTATTCACAATAGTAGATTCATATATGTATGAAAGTAATAAATATTTATTATAAAAATTTAGATAATTTACTTATGGTTTATGAATCATTTTATATTTATTAACTTACTACTTTATTTGTATAAGTTTTATATTTTGAGTGTGTTCTAAGAAAAAATTAATTTAATTTTAAGTATCAATTTAAATGCATTAAGTATAGAATCATATGCTTATATATCAATTTTTTTAATACACAAAAGTTAATATATATATATATATATATATATATATATATTTGAATAATTTACTCATAATTTAATTTACTATTAATGTTGTTTTAAAATTTTTGTATTATTGAATGTAATTTAGATTTAAATTTGAATTACATTAAAATTGATAAAATGTTAATTTAAAAATTTGGATGATTTTCTCATGAATTAGTTGTTATATTTTAATTTATTATTTTGTTTGTGTTATCTTTATAATTTAATTGTGATACGTTGAGTATAAACTATTTTAATTAAACTTTGATTTGATTTAAGTCCAAATTTTATTAGACTTTATATTTATAAATTTAATACATTTGAATGATTTAGTCATAATTTAATGTACTGTTAATGTTAATTTAAAATTTAAAATTTTTTTATTATTGAAGGTGCTTTAGATTTAAATTTGAATTTGAATTAGATTAAAATTGATAAAATTTTGATTTAAAAATTTGGATGATTTCGTTACAAATTATATGTTATTATTAAATTGTTATTTTGTTTGTGTAATCTTTATAATTTAATTGTGATATTTTGGGTATAAACTATTTTAATTAGAATTTGATTTGATTTAAGTCAAAATATTATTAGATTTATGTTTATAAATTTAACGCATTTGAATGATTTATATTTAAGGTAATTTAAATTTAAATTTCAATTAGATTAAAATTGATAAAATGTTAAATTAAAATTTTGGATGATTTGCTTACAAATTATTTGTTATTTTTAATTTATTATTTTTTGTATAATTTTTTTAATTTAATTGTGATATTTTGGATATAAACTATGTTAATTATAATTCAATTTTATTTAATTCAAAATGATATTAGATCTTATATTAATAAAATGTTAAAATTTAAATTAATAAGAAATAAAGTTAAAAAAAGGTTGAAAATAAATGAATTTCGTATTGATTTAAATTTTGATTGGATTTAAGTCATCTAATTTTCAATAACATAACTGATAACTTTTTAAATTGGTTTGTTAATATTTGATTTTATAAATTAATTGAAATACTTAAATTAAAAGTATAAAAATTAAAAAATGAAAATAATTTAAGAAAAATGAATGAATTTAATATTTGCATTGTGTTATACACTATTAGTAAAATCTTTATTTATAATAAATAATAAATTATTTTTAGAGAAAAATAAATAAACATGACAGTAATGTTCAGTTTGAAATCCAAAAATTAATTAAGATTGCTATTTTAGTATAGCATAATTCCTCTTCTTTTATGAAATTCCATTTTAAGCCTATTGCATTATCTCAAAATGTGTAACTTGTAAAAAAAAATGTTAGAAAGTAAACTTGAAATGTCATATATCGTAAAATAATAATAATAATAATAATAATAATATAAGCTTACCTTAAAATATCAAAAGATAAAATATGTGGAAAAAAAAATTGGTATGACACTATTTTTGGAAAAAGAAAATTACCCAAAAAATCTTCTCATATTTGTTTTCAACGTTTTACTTTTGTCAAACACTAAAAAGATAGATAGAAAAAAGTAAAATAATAGGACATGTAAGGTGTTGTCAAAAGAAAAAAAAAAAGAAATAAAAATATCCAGTAAGAAAATGAACAATGAGATGAAAAAATAATAAAGAAAGAAAAGACATACATAAACTTATCCATAATTTCTTTCCTATTTTGTCTTTAATGATAAAGCTTTGTAGAAGAGCCAATCATAGAGTAAAAAAAAATACAAAAGAATGATGCGTGCAAGGGATAGTCAAAAAGAAGAAGAAGAATATATATTAGTTGCAATTATCCTAATTAATATAAAATAATCTAATTACTTTAATTTATAATAATCCAAATTACTTTAATTAATATATATTACTCATAATTATCTCAATTAATTTAAATCAGAATGTACATTGATCTAACAAAATCTTATTTTATAATAATATAATTGTATTATAAATTTGAATCAAAATATATATTTGTATAATAATTATATTTGTTTTAAAAAAGTATAATAAATTGATTACTTATTATATAAAATCAAAATATGTATAAATTTTAATGATTTAATCAAAATATATATTCATTATAATCACCTTAATTACTATAATTAAATATAAAAATATGTTTTCATGAATTAGAAAAGACAAAAACTCGATAAAATTTAAGTAGAAAAAATAAATATAATAATACCACGTAACGTTTGTTTACGTGACAATTTTTTTTTAATAATATATAATAAATTTATCACTTATATAATATAAAAAGAACCGTAAGTTAGTGGGTGGGCACTGTTCTGGTCCCTTTGTCACTAATAATTGTCAACAATTTTGATATTTTTACGCCACCAAAAGCTCTCCTTTCGTGTGTGAGAAGTGAGAACTGAGACATACACCGTTTTTGGTTTAAAGTTAGCTGACAAAAATTCGCGTCAGAATCGACGTGCACTGACACGCAGCATGCCTGTGCAGTGGCAGCACAGCGGAACATGGGGAAACGTGAGCAGCGTTGGAAGTCGGAACGTGCTTGGCTTGAGTAGCCAATTTTGAACGGGTGTCTTTGTCTAAAAGTTGAATTGAAGTATGTTTGATTTGTTTCTTTAATTTATATTTATATTTATATTCAATCAATATATTTTTTTATTAATAATTATAAAATTAAAATCCTTTTGTTTTATTTTGTTTTTTAGAATGTTATTTAAAAAATAGGAAATGAATTTATTATTTTATTATTTCTTTAAATTCTTAAAAGAAAAATTAAAATTAAAATAAAATTATATTTTATCATTAACTATAAAACCTTATCAATTTAAAATAAAATAAAATAAAAAAACAAACAAGTTTGGAAATTGAAGCAGAAAAATCCTTTGAATTACGAGCTGAAATTTATTAATTGATTTTAATACGATCGACCATATGCTTTTTTTGTCTTCTGTCTTTTGTTAGGTTCCTCCATATTCCTAAATATTTTCAAATATTTATTTTATGAAATAAATAGTTATGTATTGTTAATGTAAAAAAATTTACACTGTTAATAATTAGAAATCACATATAGTTATTATAAAAGTCAAAAAACTTATTATAAATGATGGTTTGTGATTAGATAATAGTATAAAATTATTTTACACTGTCAGTACATAACTTATTTTCTTTTATTTTATTGTATAGAGTGAGAAGTTAAAACTATTAATTAAAAACATATCTATTAATATTTAAAACGTGTCCATATGTTTATTGAAAATAAAAATAATTTTTAAACACTTAAAACTTATTTGACAGAGATACAGAGAAAAGAAAAGAAAAGAATAGATATTATATGTCATAGTTGGATAGCCCAAGGTCTTACCAAATCCCACACTAAAATCCTATACTTCAAATGTGGAACTCAAGTCTCATACCTTGCAATTAAATCCTAACATCCCGCCACAAGGGATGTCAACGGGACGGGACGGGTACGGGTAGTAGCTACTTGCTACCCGCCCCGTCCGATAAAATTTATACTCGTACCCGCCCCATTATCCACGCAGGCGGATATTTTTAATATTTGCAGGTATTTTTAAAAAATAAATAATAAAAAATAAATAACAAATTTATTTTATGTGTTGTGGACAATTATAAAGTGTTGCAAATATCATTTTGAATTTATAAATTTAAATTTATAAATTAAGGAGTTATAATTTAAAATAATAACTTTAAACATAAATTTTAATTATTCTAACAATTTTTCTAAAAAGAATATAGTTTAAATGCTCACAAATTTATGTTCTTTTTCTCTTGTAATATAATTGTATAAGATTTCTTTCGTAATGAACAATCTTTGTGAAAATTTTAAATAAATTTATATAATTTTATCTATATTAATATGTAAGGGTATTTAAATAAATATATAATTGCAGGTAGCGAGTATCTGCGGGTACGGGTATCATGATATCTGTACCTGTCCCGTTAATAAACAGGTAGCGGGTATAGCCGTTTAGAATATCCACGGGTATCCATTTAAAGTACCAATTTTTTACCTGTGACGAATTTTATCCGCGAATATCCGCAGGCATGGGTATTTTTGCCATCCCTACCCACCACGCTTTGCATTCCTAGTACCCATGCAGACTAACGGTACACTATTCCTTTGACTAGTATTGGGTGAACACTACAATGCTTGCATCACCGCATGTGCCACTCATCTACCGGTGAGAGATATGGTGAAAGACTTTGATATTAATTGATAAGAATCTTAAGAGAACCACGTCATAAAAGCTAACCAATGTAATTGAAGAGCTCAAAGTCTTATAAATCTCACACTAAAATTCTATATTTTTAATGTGATACTAAGTCTCATACCTAACGTGTTAGGAAAGAAACTAGAATGAAAAACCGTCATCTTTGGGAGTAATCAGTCTAACCCCTTAATTATTCTTCAAAACATTTTCTCGTCACCAAGAATTATTCAAACAGAGGAAAGACCCCACGAACCTCACAGATATACTTCTTCACCTAACCAGCACACATGACTAGTGCCGGCAACCCCAGCCAGTGCTTTATAATGTCTACCCTCTTCACTTCAGAAACCACACGGCAGCAACCAACATTAACATTTTCTCACAACTTCATCACTAGTCCCTTGTGTTGATTTTCCATCTCATCATGGGTGTGGGTGTATACACTCAAGAATATGACACACCTGCTGCTGTGCCTCCTACTAGGCTTTTCAAAGCCATGACACTAGATTTCCATAATCTCTTCCCAAAGCTTGTGGATGGCATCCACAGTATTGTATTCACCGAAGGAAGTGGTGGTCCTGGCACCATCAAGAAGATCACCACCATTGAAGGTTAGTAAATTAATGCTATACTTTAATTAATTAAACACATGATAGCATATATCATAATAAGAGTTTAATTTTTATATACCATAAATTGATAATCAATTAAAAATTATGTAAAGTATGATTTTTAAAGTGATTATTATATAATAAATAAACTTACTATATATTTCAATTTGTAATTGAATGACATTGTACGATGCATACATTATTTCGTCTTATAATAATTATAATTAGTGAAATTTAATGAAATTCATCATATGTGGTTTAATTAGATTGTGAAATGAATCAATTTAATTAATGGGTGCAGGTGACAAAACCAAGTATGTGCTACACAGAGTTGATGCAATCGATGAGGCTACCTTTGTATATAACTTCAGCATAATTGAGGGCACCGCCTTGGCTGACACATTGGAGAAGGTCTCGTTCGAGAGCCAATTGGTGGAAGGTCCAAATGGAGGATCCATTAGGAAGGTACGTGTCCAATTTTTCACCAAAGGCGGGGCTACGCTTAGTGAGGAGGAGCTCAAGGCTAACCAAGCCAAGATCCAGGGGCTTGTAAAGCTAGTTGAAGGGTACCTTTTGGCAAATCCTGATTACTGAACGTCTTTGTAGTCAATAAGACCTCGGTTATCGTGCAATAAGACCTTTCTTCTATGATATCTTCTGAATTTTTCTTTATAAAGAGTTGAGCGATTAATCAATCATAAATTAATAGTGCTTTCTTATACTCTCTTCCGTTGTTGGCTAATACAGATGTCCTTTGCATTTGCTAAAAATTGATGTGTTGCTGCTTGCACGATTGGGTATAAGATAAAATAGAACGTAAGACAAATAAAAAAGAAAGAAAAACAAGCATTCAAGTTATTGCTGATGGTTTAGTGAGAATATTACAAAATAAAAATTGATTAAAGTACTAGAACTTGACGCATGACACTAATAGGTATAGTGTCATACAAGAGTTGACGAACGTCAAAGCGATACAGTGTAGTTTCTGCGTAAATTCCGATTTTGACGCAAAAATATTGACAAATGCACGTATTAAACGTGTAACACACTAACCTAGAACTAGAGATGTAAAACGAGCCAACTCAATTTAACCTGTTCTTAACTCGCCGAAAAATATATTGGGTTGGGTTGAACTCATTTTCAACCCAACTCAACTCATGGTAGGTTGACAGGTTAGATTAGGTTGACACGCCAACTCATTAAAAAAATATAAAATATTTAATAATTTTATTTACCTTATTTTTTTTTTCCAAATTTTATGTTCATATAAAATTAAAGGAAAAGAAAAAATGTTATGAAATTAGTAAATCAAGAAACTAACTTAATACTAAAGAGATAATTGATAAATCTATATTTTATGTGAATTTATAAAGTAAGTTCACATAATTTTTTCATTAGTTCATGGAAAATTTGTAGAAAATAGATCATTAATAAAAGATTTCACATGACGTACATTTCTAAGTTTTCTATTTAAAATTTTGCATGAGTTATTTTGATTTTGTTAAATTTTGTGAAAGACAATTAGATGAATAGAGTAAAAAAATATAATTCATAGACACATAGGAGCATTATGTTAGTCAAAAAAGACATAAAAGAAGCAATGATAAAAGTTAAGACTACAAAAGGAATTCACAGAAATAAAAATAGAAGAAAAAAAGACTTAGAAGAGGATTTGGGATTGGCCAAGGTTACAAACGTGTTTCTAAGTGTTAGGATAATTGATAATTACTCATTAATTCATTAATTGTTAAGTCTCTTTTTTATTATTCTTCCTTTTTTTTTAATTTTCTAATTCTGCAATTTTACTAAAAAAAAAAATTACACACAGCCGCTGGGTGGCTGCGAAACCCGCCGGGCGGGCGCGCACGAGTAAAAACGAGCCGACGGGCGGCCCAATATCCGAGCCGGGCGGGTCCCTGCAGCAGTACAAAATTGCCCCGCGGCCCTTTCACTCCTAATTTTACCCTTTTCTCTCAACCTTTTCCTACCACCCAAGACCCCATCCCCTCCGTCACTCTAACCTTCTCTATTTCACCTAATTCTTGCTCTTTCCTCAATTTTCTTCCTTAACCCACATCTCCAAGTGTTCTATTTCTCTTTCAAAGGTATGAATTTTTCTTTCATGTACTCTAATTGTCTACATTTAAAGTTTGTGTTCTTTTTTGCTTTTGTTGATGAATAAATGCAATGCATGATATTGCTTGGTTTGGATCGTTTTCTTTTGCTGTATACATACTTCTCTACTCTCTATCTACTTTGAGGATGGTTTGATTTTCAACATTAGCTCAAAACCCATCCCTTGGGGTTATGCCCACCATGTGTTTGATAAGTTGTCTCAATAAGAAAAGTTTGTGAAAATTGACAAGTTTGGGGTTCTTTAAGATTCCTACTAGTTTGTTTATGATTAGCATTCATTTGTTCACCCCATTAATTGTTTTCTCATGTCCTCTATACTCCCCACCCATTGTGCTTGCAACTTGAATTATTTGTGATGATTTTGATACTTGTGGTTCACTAACCCACATGATTCTTCTTGAATTACTCTTTTCCTTTGGGGTGCTCTTTTGTTTTACAGGTCCACATGGCATCAAGGAGCAATGAACCTCGAAGTAAGAAGCACAAGGGGGGTGATCATAGGCGCAAAGGAAAGGCGCCGGCTAGTGCCTCCACACCGGATTTTGATAGCCACCGGTTCAAATCCTACCAACACCAATTGCGCTTCAACAATGAAATTGCATGTGCAGGGAATCCAGTAAGAGAAAGGTGTTTGGTTTTAGAGGAAGGTGAATATGATGAGATTTGGGACCTTGTCTCATATTACAAATGGTGGGACCTCTTCACCCCCCTTGAGAGGGCAGCTGAATCAATTGTGAAAGAGTTTTACGCGAATGTGGATTTTCAAAAGCACCTAGAGATAAAGGACTATAGCAGCTTTGTTCGTGGGGTGCAGGTCAAGTTTGATGCTTCCACACTCGCCAAATTACTCAAGTGCAGAACCTTCAAGGAGTGTAGCTATCAGAGGCGTTATGACCAAGCAGGCACCAAAGAAGAAACAATAGAGGTCATCTGCAAGCCTGGCACCCATCTTAGGAACTTGAAGGTGAGGTCTACAGATTTAACCAGAGTGGCACGGTCATGGTCCCAATTGATACATCATAACATTATGCCTCGTTCTAATGTGTCCGACCTCACTGTAGATCGCTCCCAACTCATTGTTGCTATCATGCTAAGGGAGCCAATCAATGTAGGGCAGATCCTGGCAGACTCTTTACTGGAATTTGCCTACCCAAATCGCCAATTTGTGGTGAAGCATGCTTCGCTTATCACCAAACTTTGTGTAGCACAGAAGGTGCCCATTCCAGTTGCTGACAGAACCTTGACTCCAATGAATCCTCTGAACCGACGGGCAATTGATATCTTGGATGACGAGCCAGTTGTCCCAGATGATCCCCCTGTTGAGGATGAGGATGATACTGCACCACTAGATGGTTCTAGATTGGATCGCATTGAGGCCTTGATCCTTCAGCAGCAGGAACGGATTGACCAGTTCCAGCACTCCATGCAGGAGAGGGCTGACCAGTTCCAACACTTTATGCAGGACAGTTGGGCCAGCCAGAGGCAGTACTATGATGAGCGGTTTACCCGCATCGACACCCACCTCATGCAGATGACTCAGCAGTTTTATTTTCAGCCACATCCCACAGGCCTCGAGGCCCCTAGTGTCTTCCCCCCAACTGGAGATGATGTTGCAGGTGGTCATTGAGGCAGTTACTATGATGGTTGCCTCTAGTTGCTAGGATTGGGCTGTACTCCAGACAAGTCTTTCTTTCTCTTATTTTTACTTTGTTACTATTTTTCATGTCTATTGGTCTACTGTACTAAACCATTTTCTGTGTGTTGATGTGATGTCTTTGTTTCATCTCTTATTTTATTATTACTATTGACTGTTGTTTACTACTGTGTGCTCTACTTTGTATGTCACTCATAATTTGATATATATGACCCTTTAGAGCATTGCATGTTAACACTTGCTAGTCTTGAATTTGTCTATACTTTGTGGTTTCTTTACTCTCATCCCTATGTGAGAATTGGGCCTAAACAGATAGTTTTTGTTTAATGTGTTTTCTTCTTTGCATGTTATTTACTTTAGAACTTAGCTTAATTTTTATTTTTGTTACTTGATTTGTTCCTACTCATATGATAGAGACACATTTTTTCTTTGAGCTAGTGCCAAATATTAGCCACCCTGCCTAATTACCCTTTGCTAGCCCCTTGAGTCTTATTCCATCTGTTTTTTAAATTGCTTCTTTATAAGTCTAAAAGTGAAAAACAATTTTGTTTCTCTTGATTGGAATTAAGGGATCTGCTCTTACATGCTACTTGTTGCTGGATTCTCAGTTTGGAGTTACTTGAGATAAGCAATGGCTTAAGTTTGGGGTAAGGGTACAGTAACATTAAACTTTTCCTGTCTATATATATGTATATGCACAAAAAAAAGAGGAAAAAGTTAATCTTGAGGAGAGTAAAGCAGGTAGAGAGTGCAGACAAGATATGTACTATCTTGTGTTAACTTGTTTTGCTCTTAGAATGAATTATGACTCTTAAAATTGAGTTGGTTAAATATATATCTGTGACTGTTTTGAAAGAAAGGCAATGGTTAATTGTGATTGATTGGAATTGTATTTGAGTTGAGGCTGAAGGATATGCTCCAACCCTTTTGTGCAAATTGATTCTTGCTTGAGGACAAACAAATTCTTAAGCTTGAGGTTGTGATAAATCTACATTTTATGTGGATTTATAGAGCAAGTTTACATAATTTTTGCATTAGCTCATAAAAAATTTGTGAAAAAATATACCATTAATAAAAAATTTCGTGTGATATACATTTCTAAGTTTTCTATTTAAAATTTTGCATGAATTGTCTTGATTTTGTTGGATTTTGTGAAGAGTAGTTAAATGAGCAGAGGAAGGAAATACAATTCACAGGCACAAAGGAGCATTATGCTAGTCAAAGATGACCTAAAAGAAGCAATGATGAAAGTTAAGATCACAAAAAGAGTCCACAGGCACAAAAACGGGCGAAAAAAAGGACTTAGAAGTGCCTTTGGGATTGGCCAAGGTCGCACCAGCCCAGTGGGTAATGTAGACTACCCTGCTGGTCACGCCCAGGACTCACCTCACCTGGCTGGTAGTGAGGGCTGCCTGGCGGATCAGCACGCCCGACAGATTTGAGCAGCTACCTGACACGAGCACAGAACGGGTTCTTTTGAAAAAGCCCCCCAGCGGGTTTTAACCCCGTCAGGCATGTCCGAGGTTCGAGTTCTTCATTGTTTTTACACTTAATGGGACTGGAGTGCACGAATACTTGACTGGGTTGAGTCTTGTACTCCTGCACTTAAATTTCGAAATTTAGCTACAAATAGAAAGTAGGGCGCAAACTTTTTATCTGGTATATATATTCTACCTTGAACTCTCTACTTTTTCTTTTTGTTTTTGGTTTTTGGAGAAGAATTCTTCTGGGTAAATAGGATACTCAGAGTCAAAGATCAAAGAATCCTTTTTCTCGTAAAGGATTGTTTCTCCTCTTTTTCTTTATGTATTACTCTAGAATTTTAGTTTCTCTTCTTCTTATGAGTAGTTAAATTTTTTGTTAAGGTTATGGTGTACTTTATGCTTGAAATTCTTGAATGTTTAATCTTAATTGAATTGTTGTTTTTTATTTAGTCAATTAGATTGCATTGTTGTTTTTATTTCTTACTTGGAGTTGATCGTCCCTTGTATGTTTTGAATCGATTAATTGAAAGGCAGTCGTACTGCAATTAATTGGTAAATGTGTAGAGTAATCAAATTGGGTTTTGTTGTATGATTAACCTTCATTTTTAATTTTCAATTAGATTAAATAATTAATTAATTTTTCCTTTGTTCTTCATGCCTTCTTAGGGTTTTAATATCCTATATGATCAATTGGAAAATTAACTTAGAAATGACTATTGTAATATGATTAACAATTAACAATAAAATACATAGGAAAACATTGGTAATTGACGAATATTATGAGATTCAGTTAGAATTAGATGTGAAAGAACTTAAGAACACGAAGGAAACCATAACCCTAAGCTTATCTTTCTCTAAATTTTTCTCCACTTGTCATTGTTTGTTTTGCAATTTTTGTTGCATGTTTATCATTATTAAACCAATTTACTGTCAATTTAATTTCACCTAAACAATACATAATCTCTAAAAACTAGTAACCGTCACTTAGTCCTTTGGGTTCGATATCGGAACTCACGTCTTTTTGTTATTACTGCAATAAGAGTGCGCTTGCCCTTAAGCATATTTTTAGCACATCAATAATCATAAACTTTAAGTTATGGTATTTATTTGTCTTAAATTCTAATCACAACAAAAATTTATCTTATTAGGATTTCACATATCTAAACAAAGAGAAGTTACAATCTTAATTACTCAATCCTAACTTAGGTGAATGTAAATGTGTTGTGTCAACCCAACTCAACCCTAACATAAGTGGAAAAAAAAAAAAGACAACCCGACAAGTTAATCCAACTCAACCCCCATTTGACCCGTTGGGTTGGTGACTCAGGTTATGAGGGTTGGAAAGTTGAAAAACCCAATCCAACCCAACTTATTTAGGCAAGTTATACAAGTTAACCTTTCAGGTTGAACTTATTTTGACATCCTTATTTCAAATAGAGTTTGTAACTGTAGACTAAATACGATGGACTTGTACAGAAAAACAAAAGTGAACTCAAAACCAAAATGACATACTTTGGAAGTGTCGTTGGCTGGAAATTTTTTTTCAGGTGACAGAATATTGGACAAATCCAGTGTGTATGTGTGTGTATGGAATTCAGACACAAGTTCATCAAAGTTTTTTTGGTCGGTATCGGTTATGTTGATCAAATATATATATTTGAACTTCCCCTTTTGTACATGACGCAAGGAATAGTTGGACCAATTTTGAGTGAACCAATCCATACACATGGATTGGAGGCTCATTTTAATAAAGTGATCAGAGCAAAAGACGCAGCATATATAGGATTACATTCAATAATAAACAAACCGTAGAAGTAGTGTATTGCTTGTTAAAACGTAAGATGGGAATGGTGTATTTTATTCATCATACAAAGTCCTTTAAACATTGAGTAAAATTCCTGTTTGGTCCATGAATTTGACACTCGATATTACTTTAATATTTAAATTTAATGAAATAAAAAAATAATTCCTGTATTTCATCCATTGTGTTAGTTTAGCTGTTAACTACTAACTTTAATATATAGAACATTTTACATGGCACATTAAATGTTTGCATCACACATACGTTACACGTCCATACCAATGTCTCGGTTCTGACATTTTATAGGTCCTGGATGAAATAATAAATAAGGCCTCCTTATACACAAGTTTTCAGGAATGTAATATATATTGTATAAAAAAATAAACACATAATTTCATTAAAAATGATATGTTTTATTACATTAAGCGAATAATATAGCTTTAACAAATGTCAAAAAGATGTATTAGATTTTTCATTTAATTTACTCATATGCTATTGTCTATCATCGACAAAATATCATCATCTCAAATTAAATCTTACATATATTTTTGTTCTTTATTAATATACTAAGTTTTAGTTTTAACTAGTACTTTAGTTTGTGCATTGCACAAAATAAATATTTATTTGTATATAATTATAATTATAATTCATAATAAATAAATATTTATAAATTTATGAATTATATTATGATTAAAATCTATCATAGTTAATATTCTTAAATATATAAACTATATTTTTGATTTATGATAAATAATTTAAATTGTAGAACAAGGTTATTTTTAAATTGAAATTAAATGTTAGACAATAAAGAAAATCAAGTATTTATAAAGATAAATAAATGATAGTTTGAGATGATTGGGAGAGATAACTTTTGCCTAGTTGTGGAGGTGTGTGAAGTGTACATCCCATGGAGAGGAAACAGAATGTTGAAGATCTCTAAATCTGAACTTTATTAAATATTATAAGAATTAAATTTTAAAATAGAATATTTGATAAGCGACTATTGTGATATTTATTTAGAGACATGTTCCAAGTTGCATTTATTTTTAAGAGACTTTGAATATTTTATTATCAAGTTATGGGAAACAAAAATATAAAAACCATTATAATAAAATTTATTACTGTTTATATGTGTTTTGTTAACATATACCTACTTATTTTTTAGAAAGAATATTGTTCTTACAAGTTTCCCGAGGACCCTAGCTTTGTCTGCACTCTAAGAGAGTCTCTTAGTTTAGATGTATTAGGATGCCCTAATTCTACAACAATGATCTCATATGTCCTGAAAGGGGGAGGGAAGTACCTCAAGGCCTGTTGTGAGTGACATCTATTCAGGTGACTAGTCAGACAAGGATCTTATGCATTCCTAAGATGGCGGAGTGCTTGATTGGGAGTTGCCTAATCGAGTGGATTCGTTGTTTCATCTTGGTCAGTCATGGAATGGGCCAACCAAGACATAGCATGAGCGGATACATATTAGAAGCCATAAGTACCTTGTGTACGAAGTAGCTTGAGTGAGTTGATCAACTGAGGTATTGCACAGGGTGAGTCGCCCTTTGCCTTTGACAACTTCTTGTATAGCACAACAACCTCCTTAACTTTCTTTTCCACATACCTCTCCAAGAAAGTCATCCAAAGCCCAAAAGCTTAAAGCATATATAAGTCCTGCTGCCTCATCACCGTCACCCTCCAATTGCTTCACGTCTACTGACTTTGTCAAATGCCTATCAAGGAAGTCACCAACCGAAAACCTTATGTCCCACAAGCAATTGATGTCCTTAAAGGTTGATCAATCGCCATAACTTAGCTTAATTTTTACTATATGAGGCATTTAACAAATAAGAAACTCATACCTTTAAAGGTTGACTTATCAGAAATGGAATAACTTCAGCTGCATATGTCAATTGACTATTTTAATAATATATGCTTGTCACACAGGACTTTAAATACATTCAACTTTGTAGTAGAGGTTGGTCTGATAAAGCCGCTTTATTAATCAACACATACATTTGTCGTGTAAGGTTGATTTAATGACTTAATGCATACGCTTGTCATGTAAGACTTGAATAGAATGAATTTGGACTAGACGATTGTAACGTAAAACTTGATTTAATAACTTAGCATATATGTTTGCCACGAAAAGCTTTAATAAAATGAATTTGAACTAGACGTTTGTCACGTAAGGCTGATTTAATAACTTATCACATATGTTTATCATGTAATGATTTAATAAAATAAATTTAGACTAGATGCTTGTCATGTATAAGATCGATTTAATATAATCTTTAGTCCCCATGCTTTTTGCAGTGGGTCCTATTTGTCTTGGGATAATTTAGCACTTTGGTCCTTATGTTTTTGGCGATAGATCCTACTTATGTAGGATTTCAGTCCCCATGCTTTTAGTAGTAGGTTGGTCTTGATTCCGGTCCCCACACTTTTAGCAGTAAGTCCTACTTAATCAATAATTCAACATTTTAGTCCCTACGCCTTAAGTGATAGGTCTTACTTAATAACTCGGCCATAATTTAAAGAACACTGTCAAAATGTGACAAGATGAATTTCATTTAAAGAGTCATACAACATATACATTCAACTATAATACTTTCTCAGATTCAATATGTTCCATGTCCTCAATATGACTTTTCCTCCTAGTATCCCCAACTAATATGATCTTTTCCCAATTGGCAGATAACTTCCCATGAGTTGGATTCCACGTCAGCTCTTCTCCTTACGAGATGTCCCTTTTCAAAACTTCTAGGGCTTTCCTGATCGTTATACCTCAGTGCAACTTAGATTTTAACTACAGAGGCTTTAATATAGGCCACAACTCTTGTTCCATCCTAGAAATCAAGATCTTCTCTAATTGTCTTCCCATTTTTGACTTTTTTGAATTCGTTCGTTCTCCATAAGGGTTACCTAATCTCTAAAGGGATTACCCAACTTCAATTCCATATGTAAGTCAGAAAGGCGAAGTGACTAAGATGGGGCTTAATCGACATGAAGGTTGTCGGGTGAATCCACTTCCTCCACGTGACCATTTGGACTTGCTTCAACTCAAGTAGTTTGATGTTGGGTATTTACCATGTTAAATGGTGGGTATTGGATTTATCATATTCCTATAGACAACACCAATGTTGTGTCCGAGGTGCGGAAGGCTTACTTGACCAAATCTTGTTATATCTTTGACCAAAGTACATCCTTTGTTGACAAAAATCTGACATGTACAAATGTTGTCTTTCATCTCTGATGCCTTTAAGATGTTGTGGACAATGGTTTAATACCTACAAAAAGCACTCCTACACTCAAGTCAATAGTGATTTTACCAGACTAACAATGTGTAATAAATGCGTACCTGACATTGTTGATGTTAGTTTAGGGTCGTGGTTAGCATAAGGCCAACATGGTAGTCTGCCTTAGGCCCTATTCAAGCTCTTAATTTTTTTTATATTTTTTAAAAAATAATTTTAATTTAAATTATTAGGTAATAAATTTTATTATATTATTTGTAGTTAATTTGTTAGAAGATTATGCATTTTAAAAATGTTTGTGTTGTTGTAGATTGTTTGAGAAGTTTTATTACTCATTTAAAAAGTTATAGGAAAAACTAATTTATATTTGCTTTGAATTCAAACAAAAAAAAATTGACATTGAAATGAACACAGAGATTAAATGTCATAAAAATAGTATGATTCTTAAAAAAAAAAAAAAATTTGATGAAAATGATAGTGATGGGATCACACATTTAATTAACGATTAATTCTTTTTGTTCTTATATATATATATATATATATATATATATATATATATATTAATTTTGATTATTTTGTATACATATCAAATCAATTTATTTTCTTTTATTCATAGCTTATTTGTACATATTTTAAAATATGAAATCGCTTTGAACTTTTTTTTATTTGAATTCCAGTAGTTGAAAATTTTAAAAGAGAATGAATTAAAAAAAATTGCATTAATTGTAGCATCCTCTATTTTTTCTTTTTTCAAAATTTTCTAATATGACAAATATAATATTATTTTAATAATTATTTGTTCTTGCAATTATTAAGGAATTTATGTTTTATTTTATCTCAAGAAACTTTCACTATTTAAAAAAATAATTATTCATAGCACTATCATGCTTAAGTATTTTACTCTTTAGATATGAAAATTTTTAATTTATTTAAAATTTAAATTTTGAATCATAAATATTTACATTCTTACCTGGTGATTCAAATTAGGATTTTTGTTTTCACATTATTTATTTCTTTTTTATTATATTTGATATTGTGTTAATGATATCTCGTTAGATTTTACTCTATTGCCTATTTTATATAATAAATTATATTACTTGATTTGGTTATGCTTTCTTAAAAGTAAAACGTGAAAATTTGACTAAACTAATATGGTTATTTCGTGGGATGGAATAATCAAATGTTAGTTTTCAATTATATGGAGAATAATAGTATTGGGTGAACTTGCTAAGTGTAGGCTATAATATTGGAACTGGTTATCAATAGTATGTAATAGTATAGAACATCAGAAGCCATTCAACCATTTAACGTCTTTATGAAAAAAAAAAAAAAAAAAGATAATATAAGAACTTCAAATGTGAAGAGACAAATTATTTGGATAAAATATATTTGTGGACCTACAACCTTTTACGTTAGGGTGCTAAGCCAACTTCACTAACATAAATAATTGTGTTATTGGAACATGTCCCTCTTCCTGATGGACCAAACGTCCAAAGCTAAGCCCTCTGCCCACTCTTCAGCCATTTTCACCACGTCAGTTGTTTTTTTCACAGAAAATATCGAGGCGGGGAGGAAGTTGTAGCTTCATGTGGTAACTTAGTTCGTGATTAATTGGTTGATTGACTGAATTTTTGTGCTGCTTGAATTTGTGATTCAATTTCTTTGTTCTACTCTTGCACCCAAATTTGGACTATGGTACTGCATTTTTATTGCTGTGAGTGCATTCTAATTCCATTTTAAATTACGAATTGATGGACTGGAAACTTCTTAAATAAGATTGTGCATGAAGTGGAAAGGGAAGATGGAAGTAGTGTTCTGTTTGGATGATTCTGTTAGCGGGTTATGCTATTGCTGAGTTTGATTCTTGTGAGTGAATTTAGTTAGGATAAAGTGTGGTACTGTGATGCTGAAAAAACGAAAAAAAAAAAAAGGAATTGGATATTCACTGTTGGTGTGTGAAGGGAGTTTTAGCAACTCCTGATATTTGGAAGTAAAGAATGTGTGTGCTGGTGTGGGAACAAAGTTATCGTGTTGTGGAAGTGAGTGAAACGTTGTGGTAAAGTTTCTTTTTGGGTAGATGACCCAATATCAATTTGGGCCACGTGTTGGGCTTTGGCAATTTCAATTTTTGGTCAATGGATGAACCTAGCAATTAGGCTCAGTGAGAGAGTTGCAAATCCACTTAATCAATATAATGAATTGAAGGCGCACCCTTGCTTCAACAGTGCAGTGGCCTCCCTAGCCTAGGGGCCTCCTCCCTCCAAGAGAGGTTTTTTTTATCTTTATTTAGGGGCTTTCTCCTAGTTATAGGTTAGTCTTCTTCTCTCTATAATAAGAGTTTATTTTTCTTTTTCCCTTTCACCTTCTTTTTCTTCTTCACCACCACCACTTCTCTTCTTCCTCTTATCACTGCTTTTATCCCTATTTTTTTCTCATTTTCGAGTCCCCTCTTTTATCTCTCTTTTCTATCTTGGTTGTCTCTCTGTTCCCTTTTGCTTTTGGTGCCCTCCTCATTACCTCTACCCCATTTTCTATCACATTTTTTTTGTTGAACTAAACTTATTAGTGTCGACCTTTGCAATTATATTCAAACTATTAGAGTTACTTTAGGTAACTCTGCTCTACTCAGATCTGTTACCTTTTTATGAGCTCTATTGCACATCACTGTCTTACCTAGATTCGCTGTGGAAGTGTTTTGGGTTATCAGATGGAGTTGCTGCTAGACATGTGCCGATAAGGAAGGAATAAAAAAGGAAAGAAAAAATTTGTAGAAAAGCACAGGGCTCTATTAAAGTTTCTTTGTAACGAGAAGATGTGAATCCTTGTTTTTCTAGTGTTTGTAGATTGAGGATCGCTAACTTGTTTAGCTAATCAACTAGAGTGTGTGTGCCTAATTATGTGAGTCCTTGTTTTTCTAGTGTTTGTAGATTAAGGATCGCTAACTTGTTTAGCTAATCAACTAGAGTGTGCGTGCCTGATTGTTATTGTTTATATGTAGTACACTGTTGTGATGCTCTTTCATCAGCATCCTATACTTTTATAAGTGTTGTTGGACATTTTTAATAAATGTATCAGCTATTGACCAAATATATATATATATATATATATATATATATATATATAATGAATTGAAGAATAAATAAATAAGTAATAATAACGAGAGAGAAGACCGAGCCCCTCGCGAGCGTAGCTACTTAGGCCTTAATTCATTCTAAACCCATCTTTCAGATTATAGTAGTAACTTGATAAAATAATGATAAGAATATTAATATTAATGAGGATAAATAAAACAATAATAATCATAATAATAACGATAATAAAATTAATAAAGAAAACATTTAATTATTAGAAGAAAAGTAAGTTTTGGAAGGAAGGACGATAAGGGTATTAAATAAATGAAATAGATACTAAGAAAATAATTTGTAACAGACGGATAATTATGAGATGCATCAAGTGAAGGGGAAATTCCTAATAAATGGATCTTTAGTGATCTTTGAACTTAGATAAATAAAAGAATAACAGAAATAATAATAACAATTATATAAAAAAAAGAAATTAACAATGTTAATAATAGTAATAATAATAATTTTAACAATTAATAATACATAAGTGAGATTGAGGGTAAGGTGTGCTTTCTTATAATACATAAAAGAGAATAAGACTAGGACTATTTAGTTATGACAAAGCCTTGCTACAAAACTCAATAAAGAGAATAAAATAGTGAAATTCTAATTCCATAGGGGATAGGTGAAAGTAAGGAGGGATGAGATGATACACATATGATTTGTCTATAATTTAGTTTAATTCTTTATTGATGTGATTTATTTCACTTAATGAGTTTATTTATACCGTCATATGCACGATAGTTAGCCTTTTAGTTAGAGTTGATATCAAGTAAAGACAATTGAATTGTTACCTCTAGTTAAGAGGATTTGTTGAGACATTTACTATTGGCAAATTGAAAATTTGTATTAAGAGAATTGGAGATTTCCTAGTGAAATTCTTAATGGATATCATTTCTAATAATACCTACTATAATCATATCATTGTTGTTGGATCTTGGGTCCGAGAGTAACTACACCCTATGATAGAGTATGAATCTTATAGTATAGGCCAAGCAGACATTGAGGACATCTGGTACACATCATCCCACAAGGGCTAGAGGTTCACAACTCTAAGTCGTAGTTAAGGCAATTTACGTAGTAATGCTCTTGACGAATCTATACAATTTATCTATGATAAGTAGAAAAGAGTGCCATGTACCTATTACCATAGAAGGTTGTTACCATTTTAGCTTCTGTTGGCAAATCACCTAATGCTATTACCACGCTAGATTAGGTAAATCTTGATTTGCATGCTTCACCTAATGTTGTTACCATTCCAGATTAGGGTGAATCTTGTTTTTCATGCTTAGGTTAGTGGAATATGGGCTCCTAATTGTGCTACTCTATTATTGGAAAGTTTTTTATGGAGATGAGTTAGCATTTGTGCATTCATACATTACATTTGAATGCTTTCTACAATTTAATATATTCGTCTAAATTGATTATTTTTGCTATAATTAATAGTTAGATTAGGTCCCATTGTATGTTCTATTAACACATGATGTCTTAGGAAGATACTTACCTCCATGTTTTTGTGTCTGTGTAGTTTTTCTTTTTCTTTTTCTTTTTGCCTCGTGCTTATTGTGTACTTCTCCCACCTCGTTAAATGGTAGCAATCAACATTAGAGTGGCATAGCAAAAGTGTAATAGGATATCTCCAAGTTATGTTTTGTGGCAATTCTACACTAGTCAATATATTTCCATCCTAAGCAGAATTTAATTTAATGTTATTAGATATGGCCAAGTTTAAAAAATTGTAAATATTGTATTTTTAAACCTTTATGTTTCTATTGTTCATGCTATAAGTTAGAAAAAATCACTTCGCATTTTTAAAGTCGCTTTCACTATTATTAATATTATACCTATATTTTTTGGGGTGTTACATTAATCTTGAAAATAAATTTAAGTTTTAGTGAGCATTAATTTGGTATTAATGATCTTCACTCCTCCCCCCCCCCCCCCCTTCTAAATTGAAGTATTAAGCTATATTAAAAAAATTATTTTTTTGAATGCATGTAGTGTTTATAAAATATTAATCATAATCCTAGCAATTATTGTCATCATAAATAGATTTTTTTTCATAATAAAAATTTTTTAGATTCAATTTGAGATCAACTATGCTGTAGAATAGTGATTGAATGAGTTACCATAAAGTGAGATATTGAAATTGCTTGATTATTAAAGTTTAATTAACAATTTTGTAGTTCAAAATTTTAGAAGATAAAATGAAAATTGATGAATTATATTAAATTAAGATTCAAATATAAAATTTGTCCAAGGCCTTAAAATGTCTAGACACAGCTCTGCGTTGGTTGTGTTTATAAGAGTAAAAGATGGGGTTGGATTCTTTGGCACATGGTCCAAGACCTCTAAAGGGTAATATTAGCGTATTTTGGAGTAAGACACTATCATTTTACTCCGAGTCGAAGTACATTTTTCTATTCCAAAGTGTACTATAGCACTCTTGTACCTAGTGGTAATATTGATTTTGATCAACGCTTGATATAATGGGTTGGTTCTACACCTTAGGATGAGCCATTTGCTAAATGGATTGGGTATATATATATAGGGTCAGGATCTGTTAGCAGCAGGTGTCAAAGTTAGTCAAATTACACCTTCAATAATTTTTTGTAGAATGCAAATTTAACTAATCCAATCATTGAATTTGATGTTCTTATTAATTAGATTAAGTAAACAAAATTTCATACAATTCCAAAAGTATTTAATAGTTCATCACACCATTTTATTTTAACGTACAATATGTTATTAAAATCTATGTAAATATTCAATGTTAGATAATATATCTAGAAAAATTCAAATGATGTGAAATTTGATATACATGATCATGAAGATAATATCACACAATTCAACGGTTGGATTGGTTAAATTTGTATTCTACAAAAAGCTATTGAAGGTGTAATTTGATGAACTTTAACACCTAGGTCAGGATCTGTTGATACCAGATGTTAAAGTTAGTCAAATTACACCTTCAATAACTTTTTATAGAATGCAAATTTAACCAATCCAACCATTGAATTGTGTGATATTATTTTCATGATAATGTATATCAAATTTCACATCATTTGAATTTTTATAGATATCTAATCTAACATTGAATATTTAAATATATTTTAATAACATATTGTATGTTAAAATAAAGTAGTGTGATGAACTATTAAATACTTTTGGAATTGTATGAAAATTTGTATACTTAATCTAATTAATAAGAACATCAAATTCAATGATTGGATTGATTAAATTTGTATTCTACAAAAAGTTATTGAAGGTGTAATTTAACTAATATTGACACTTGGTGTTAATGGATCCTAACCTTATATATATATATATATATATATATATATGAAGATCAAGTTATTCCAAAAGTAACTTGTAAAACACAAAGATAACACAAGAAAGGGGGGTTAAATTGTGTTATAGCAAATTTTTGCAAAACTTTTGTTAAAGACTTATCGTTTGAAATAAGATCAAAAAGTTTTTCAAAAACATTTTATAAGATTTCAAGTTACAAATATTCTTTCCACAAGCCTCTTCAAGCTCAACCCAAGTAGTCTTTTACTTGCCTCTCCAAGCAAAAACCCAAGTATTCTTTGAATCAAAGCCTCTTCAAGCTTCTACCAATCTTGTTAAGAAAAAGGTTTACGCGTAAGTTACCTCACTAGGTTTAGTGTCTTAACAAATGAATATACAATGAAGTACAAAAAGAATATTACAATCAGAGTATATAAGAGTTTTTTTTTTAAAGATGTTATGATTTTTTAGAATCAGCAGCGACTTCACAAAAGAGGTCTTTTCTTTTATTTATAGGCTTCTCCAAAAGTATCTGTTGAGTGCTTTGCAAAAGAGGGCCTTCGTTTGATGAAGAGAGTCGTTGGAGCATTTAATGCAACATTTAATGCCTTTCACCAACTTGTCATATGATAAGATAAAGTAGTTTGCTTATCTTTTCTATTCTTGTACTCAATCTTATAGCAGTTGTCATGTCTACTTTCCTGTTCTGACATTCGCACACGCATTCCTCCTTTTTTTGCTGACTTTTCTTGAGAGTAGATATGTAGGCTTTATAAGTTCGAGGTAGTTTATGTTCTGATTAATGTGTAGATCATTTTAGAATGTTGTCATCGTCTGTAAGATTTGTTATTGATTTAGTCAAAGGTTAAAAATGATATATATATTTTTAAATATATCAGACGGTTGCTTATAAACCTGTTACGGATGACCAGATGATTGCGTAAAAACATATATTTTAACTGTTTGTTATTATCAAAATATTTGAAGGTTACAAATTCGTCCTTTGGCTTAACATAACTTTTGGTAGAGTTACTCCACTCAATAACTTTTGGTATATATTAAATTTGAATGATCCAATGGTTGATTTAAAATATTATATTGAGTAGATCAAGTCTACAAATTTTTATAAAATTTGAAAACTATTTGATTCTTCATGAAATAGATTCAAATTGACATATAATATACTTTTTTTAAATTATAAGTAAATGTCGACTATAAGATCAACTAATTACAAATATATGATCTACTTAAAATTTGATGTGCATGATCATGGACATAATATCAAAATTTTTAATAGTTGGATCATTAAAATATAATGAATATCAAGAATTATTAATTGGAGTAACTCTACCAATAGTTATTCTTAGGAGGTGTTTGATAGGAGGATTCTTTTAAGTTTCTCAAGAATCTAAGGTTGAGAATGTTAAATTCCTGTGTTAGGTATAAGGATTTTAAAAATCATTTCCATGAACCTAACATTTTTAGGAATTATTTTTTAATTAAAGTTTTCCACTAAAACTTTCCCGTGGGAAGAAGTGAGAATCTAAGATTCCCATGAAGGGGAAAAAATTGTTTATAATTATGTCTCTCATTCCCATATATATTTTAAACATACCGAGCATATTTGTGACATTTCCAAAAAACATGATTTCAGAAAATATAATTTCTACAAAATATGATTCCCAAGGATGAAAAATGATTCCGTATACCAAACGCCCTTTTAGAATAACTTAATCCTCACCCAGCCTAATATAATGGGTTGGTTCTACACTTTATAATGAGGTACTTGCTAAATGAACTGGATTATATATATACTTATATAGACACACACGTGCGTAGAGAGGGAGAATTTGTGAACAATAATCTTAGTCATTTTTCTTTCATATAAAACATCTAAATCCTTATTATTTTTATTTAAATAATTGGAGGTTTCGAGCAAATTTGAGATACTAAATAATTTAAAAGCTGTGGAAGTTAAAAATTCACCCTATATATTATATGAGAACAACTATATTGAATAAGAGTGTTTTTATCTGTTATTCATCAATAAGAGTGTTTTTAGCTGTCATTTTTCAATGAGAGTGTTTTTAAAATTTTTTTAACCCCTTATCTCTTTCAATCTACATTTTCAATATCTTTAGTTCTAAATTGAATTTTAATATTTTAAAAAAAAAATTATCAATAATTAAAAATTAATATTGTATTACAATAATTGTTTATTATAAATTTAAAATATAATCTATATGTTCAAAAATATTTATTTATTGCAAATTTTAATTATAATATAATTTATATATTTAGAAGTATTTATTTATTATAAGTTTAAGTTATATAAAATAAATATTTATTCAGTACAATGCATGTATTAAAATATTAGTTATAATATAATTTATATATTTAGAAGTATTTATTTATTATAAATTTTAGTTATATAAAACAAACATTTGTTCTGTACAACGCACAGGCTAAAATACTAGTTTTGGTTAAATTTTAAAAAATTTATATGGTATGGGATCTAGGTTTTGAAGATATAAAATTTTTGGCACGGTATTTTTAAATTTTGGGTGAAATATGATAATTTGATTGATGAGTTTTGAGAATACGAGGGTTAAAATTATCCAATGAGTTGAATTCACGGAGATTTTGAAAACAAAAATTAGAACTTAAGAATTTTATGTAGAGAAAGAATTAATGAAAGAATTTGATTGTAATAGTTTAAAAAATTATAAAATTTAATTGTAATAATTGAAAACTGAGAAAATAAATTCAAACAAAAAATTATTAGAAAACTAAAATCGTACGTTAACTATAGTATAATAGAGGATTAAAAATATAATTAAGTCAAAATAATTTTGCTATATCTTTTTAACCTCAATTATACTCTTTTTTTTTATTTTACTATAGTCATATTTTATGTTTTTTTATCCGGTTTTGCATATTTTATTGAATGAAAATGTTTAAATATATTTTTGATCCCTCAACTTTGGGTTAAGTTTGTTTTTGGTCATTCAACTTTAAAACTTATTTTTTTAGTTTTTCTAATTTAGGAATTGTCCACTTTTGGTCCTTATCCATGACTAAAAAGATCACAAAATAATGATCAAAGTGGACAATTTCTAAATTAGGAGACTAAAAAATTTATTTTTAAATTTGAGGGATCAAAAACAAACTTAATCCAAATTTGAGAGACCAAAAAGATATTTAAGCCAATAAAAAAATATCTTCTATTTTTTATTTAGATATAATTTTATTAAACATTAAAGATACAATTAGATTAGTAGATCCTTCAAAATATTTATAAACAAAATCTCTAAAATAAAACACGTCGTAGTTTGTGCTTAGAATTTTTTTAATACAGACAACATTGATAATATAATACTTCATGCAAATTATTTAATTTCTTAAGAGTTTATTTTCTACTTTAATGGCCATATAAGGGTGGACTTCAATTATTATTCTTTGCAGTGGGACTAAGGTAAGAGACAAATTCAACATAGGAATCAGAGTTATATCTATATGAATAATGAATTTGAAATCAATGAGAAGGCGACATGCTATAGGTTGCCAATTTTGAAAATTTGCCGTCGTTGAACTCTTCGTGCTCTCGTTTTTAAACTTTTTCTGTCCTCATCTTCATCGTCGGCCACAGCTAGCGCTAACGTAACATGACATCGAGTTAAAAATATATTAAAATCAGATTCAAATAACAAGTTTTTATTTTTTATTTATTTTTTCTCTAATAAAAAATAGCATTTCTGAAAAATTAATAATAAGGAGAATATCCTTTTTTAATTTCTTAATTAGAAAGATAAGAAAACAGACGCGAATCGGGGGATCTGACTGTGACCCATCAAAGCCCTTTCGAATATGGTTAATGCTAAGGATAAAATTTAGGTGAGAATTTTTAAGTGTTTTAAGTGTAAATCTTTAGTTAAAATTGAAGTATTATGTTAGTAATTCATGAAATAAAAATGGATGTTATTGAAATGAAACTCTAATTTTATCTGAAGAGTAAAGTGTTGCATTTAAGTTTTGTCATGATCTTAATTTATTGGTTGAAATAATAATAATAATAATAATAATAATAATAATTATTATTATTATTATTATTATTATTAGCTCCCCAATTAATTGTTTCAAAAACAAAGCACGCTCTTCAATCTGGGCAACGTAGAACTCGGTGTATTATACATTTATGTTGATTATTAAAGCAATAACGGATACAAAGTGTTTGTTTATTTGATTTAAAAATAAAAATTAGTGATAAAACAATGTTTTAATGCATCCCTAAGAAAAACTAGTGAGATTTAGAGTAACTTTAGAAGTGGCACAATCTCTTACTGTTACTGATCTTAAATTTTTGTTTTAAGAACATTGTTTTTACGAGTAATCGTAGCATTCTTATCATCTTTTCTTTTCTTTTTTTTGATTGACTTCTTATCATGTTCTTATAAAATTCGATAAGCAACTATCTATATAATTGTTTTACATTAATAATCATATAAGTTCTAATTAATCTACCATATAATCTGCGTAATATACGAGCATAGATATATAATTTTAAATAGTATTCTTTCGTTGTCAATATTAACATACAAGACCGAAGGTCGTTAGCACAAGTAGTTTGGCATTTGTGTCTCTTAACAAAAGACTGAGGTTCGATTTCCGGTTTGAAAATAGAGTCGTGACTAAAAATATTACTTTACACCAAAGTGGACCAATCTAGTAGGAGGGAGATTAGTTGGATGTCAAAATAGAAGCTCCAGATAACTCCTAGTTATACCAAAAGTATTAATATACAAGTTTATTTGGTCTAACACATTAAACATACAAGTTTATTGTCAATATATACGTGAAAAAATTATTTATAATTTTTTTTTTCTAGTCAATTTGGGGAAGACTAGACTAAGTCACAAAGTTCGATGACATAGACTTTGAATTTGATCCAACGGTTTTCAGTTTACACTCCACATTGAAAGGGGGCCTCGAACGATGCTGGTAATATTTTTCAATAAACTACCAATTTCATTCCTAAATTATTATTATTTTTTCTTAAAAAAGTCTATAAAGTAATAAAATTATTTAAATAATTTTTAAAATATTAATATCAATTAATTTAATTCTTAAATTAATGTAGTTCAGTAAAATTTAGGAACTAATCTGAAAAAAATATATATTTAAGAGACTAGTTGATATAATTTGGATTACTTTTAAACTTATGTAAGCAATTATTTTTCTTTTATTTTAAGAATAAAATTGATGGTTTACTTTTACTCTATTTTTTAACACCTTTTTTCCTGTGGATTCGAATATATTATTATTAGACAAAATTTATGTAAATTTTATTAATGAAACTCTTTTAAATTTATTAAATAATAATATACATGTTAAAATAAACTAATATATTAAAAATATGATATTAATTTTTTTTCGAGGGATTATGCTGTGTGCAAGTAGTTGCTAATTAATTTTACGATAATATTGTATATTCCAATTTCAAGCATTAATTTAAGTAAGTTTGATTTATTTTTAAACTTTAATCCAATCTAAATTAATTTAAATTAATTGATTAATTAAATTATTTTTATAAAGAGAACATATTTCTTAATATTATTCACAAATTAACTCTCTCTCTTTCTCTATACACACACACAATATATATATATATATAGTGAAAAAATCTTTTTATGTAGTCAGGAGTTTGATCTCAGACTCATGGATATGGAAGAACATCTGTTGCATTTGTAAGAAGAGGTCAACTCCTTAAGTGGATTTTCGTATCTTGAGAGATTAGCATCTGGCTCTCGATTGAGGGATATCCTAGGCAACTAGAATAAAAAAGGAAATAAATATTGATTATTAGATCTTATCATGAATAGTCAAAATTAAAATACACAAAGGCGCATGAGTTTTTAAAAAGTCATATAACATTAAATCTTGATTATTTATACATGTTTATATAACCTAAATTTACTACATCATTCTCATATAGCAATAATTTTCTCAATATATATATATATATATATATTAATATTATTTCCTTTAGTTCATTATCAATTAGAAACTATCCATTATCGAGTAACTTATTTGCTATTTGATAATTTTTACCAAGCCATATTCGTAGGACTCACAACTTCCCTCATTTGGTTGAATTATTATAAATATGTATACTTATTTTTTCTTTCATCATGTTTACTTCATTCATATAATTTATCATATTTATCGATTTCTTTCTTTATTTTTTTTCTTTTTATTTCTTTTCTGCCCCTAAATCCACCCCATTTTTGGGGTGGACGTTTAGTATTTCCTTTCATTTTTGTGCGTTCAACATATCGAACGCCACTAAGCACTGCTCCTTAAATTTCGGTTTTGGTATCTTACACCATGTGGGAGCTTGATTGCTGTAACCTGCTGATCTGTTAGGTTTTATCTTTACGCTAGAAAAGCATCATCAACAGCACTCTTTGACATTTTTTTAATATTATTTATTTTTAATTATAAATGAAAAAAGTTATACGTGGAACCTATTATTAATTTATTGAGTTTAATGGTTATGTATTATATTTTATACTGTCATCTAATTACAAACTACCATTTATTATAAGTTTGTTGATTTTTATAATTAATACTTTAAAAGTCATATTAATAATAATTTTTTATTAAATGATAGTATAAAACTTTTTATATTAGTAATGTATGACCATTAAACTCTAATTTATTTGAGTATTAAAAAAGGTACATTATGGCTAGCCTTTTGTTTAGATAAGTCTTGTTCACATATATACATAAATAAAATTAATGATTCATATATTCTTCCCTTTTGACCAATTCTTAGTCTTCTTTCCCCCAATCGCATTAAAAAATTTCCAAATACGACACCAACCGATAAATAAACATTATGATCAGCACCAAGCTCAGTGAACTTCTTCAGCTAAATAAAGTAGCATTAATTATGAGTAAGAATGGGAGCCGGTGTGGTTATAAATACCATGTCTCCCTA
Source organism: Spatholobus suberectus (assembly GCA_004329165.1). Lineage (NCBI taxonomy): Eukaryota > Viridiplantae > Streptophyta > Magnoliopsida > Fabales > Fabaceae > Spatholobus > Spatholobus suberectus. Next base: position 28,210,616 of record CM014729.1, read on the forward strand.
TGCCATAAACCGCATCACAAACTAAACTGTATTTATACACCACTCCTTAATTATCTTCTCGTATTTGCTTAGTCCTTCTTTGTCTCTCTATCATCGTCGATCATGGGTGTTTTTGCTTACGAAGATGAGCACCCCTCTCCCGTGGCTCCTGCTAAACTCTACAAAGCTCTGGCAAAAGATGCCGACAACATTGTCCTAAAGGTTATTGAGTCCTTCCAGAGTATTGAAATCGTTGAAGGAAACGGAGGGCCTGGAACCGTCAAGAAGCTAACCGTTGTTGAAGGTCAGTGTATACAACTACATATGCTACGGCAAAAAATTCAGCGAGACTGTAATAGTGAGAAGAGTTTTTTAAGAAGAGTTACAGTCACACTAAAATGATTTTATTTAATATAATAATTATTATTCATCTTAACTATATGATTATTAATTATTTGAGAAATGCTAACATCACTTCAAATATAAAAAATTATTAGGTAGTCTTGAACTATCATAGTCTTATTAATCTCCACAAGACATACGATCAAGTGTTTCTTTCTTGTAAATAGTAAAAATTAAATATGTGTTATATAAATATTGGTTGGGACCATGCACACTTTGTAATCCTGGACTACCTAATTATATCTCCTCAAACACTCTCTTGACACTTTTTATTATTGGCCAAAAATTTATTAAAAACTACAAATTTTGGTAGGTCTTATTTTTTATTTAATGAGTCATTCTCCTAATTTAAAAGTGAAACCAACCAAAATTAATAATTTTTAATAAATCTCAGCCAATAATAAAGAGAGTATTAGAAAGAGAATATTTGAAGAAGTGTTGTTAGCACTCCTCTAATTATTTAAGAGTTATGGTGCTCTAAAAGGAACTTGACTTACTATTTTTAGTGGAGTCTTTTTTTTTAACTGCATTTTTTTTCATCTATAAGACTCAAACTTGAAACCTTATAAGAAATCTGAACCTAGTTTTATTCCGATCAGTGACATATTGGTATTTTGTTCCGACGTATACAAAAATAAAGTATACTCTTCCCTTTTGACCAATTCTTAGTCTTCTTTTCCCCAATCCCATTATATTGTCCAAATATGACAATATAATTTTAATATTTTATTATTACAAGAAGAGTGCTAATAATATTCTCTAACACACTCTTTTTAATAAACACTTTATTATTGATTAAAATTTATTAAAAATTATAAAATTAAGAGAGAGACTCAATAAATAAAAAGTGAAATATACTAAAATTTATCATTTTTAATAAATTTTAGCCAATAATAAATAATGTGTTAAAAAGTATATTACTAACATTTCTCTTATTATAATAATTCTTCTCAACTTGCATGATATATATTTCTTATGTAAGGATAAACATGATTTAGTTTTACATGAAATCAAAATAAATTTAATTCTAAACCTATTATATAGATTGAATTCAAAATTAAGCTTTTTTTGTTTTTGTTTTTTCAAAACCTGTTTCAAACTAGCTTATAAACAAAACTGTTTTTGAAAAATTAAAACTGATTTTAAAATTAAATTTTTTAGAAAAGAAATTGAATTTAAGACCGGTTTTTAATCAAAATTAGGTTAAAATCAATTAACCCAACTATTTTTTATGTTTGATTTAAATTTTTTGGAATTTTTAAAAACTAGTTTACATTATCTGAAATTTTCAAATTTGACTTAGTTTAGATCAATTATAATCTACATTTCTCTTCCTCTCTCTCTCTCTCTCTTTACTAATAGTTCTATTTAGGTCAATAAAAAGATTTTTGGACACCTAAGTGTGCTATTTGACACTTAGTGAGAGAGAGAGAAAAATATAGGTATAATAGGTGATATAATGTAATAGGAAGAGAGATAGAGAAAATTGAAGAGTGATTGATTAGGTGTTTAAAAAGTTGGGGTATTCAAATATTATTACTCTGAAGTTAATAGATCTACTGATCTTATAAGCCTTATCATAAAATAAGCTTTTAAATAGGTTTTCAGGCTATGTTAGACTTTATGTAGGTTAGGCTAAACATTGAAAAAAAACTTACGATAAGTAAATAAGTCAGAGTTAAGCTTTATCTTTTTTAATGAAAGCCAGCCTATCAAAGCCCTGAATTAACTTTGGCCCAAGCCAAGAGTAAATTAAAGTGACAATTAATTAGCTTGTGCTAATTAACTAGCTAACTCCATATAATAATTGTGGGTATGAACAATTTATGATGGTTGCAGGCGGCCAAACCATCTACCTTCTGCAAAAACTTGATGCAATCGACGAGGCTAACTTATCATACGACTACAGCGCAGTGGGAGGGACGGGGTTGCACGAAAGTTTGGAGAAAGTTACATTCGAGACGAAGGTGTTGCCTGGCCCTGATGGGGGCTCCATCGTGAAGGTCACTGTCAAATACCACACCAAAGGCGATGCACCGCTCTCAGATGCAGTGCGTGATGAAACCAAGGCCAAGGCAAGTGGACTTTTCAAGGCCATTGAGGGTTACGTTTTGGCAAATCCTGCTGAATACTAGATCACTCTCACAAAAGCACTTCCATTCATGCAAATAATTAATAATAGTTAAGCTTATCTGGTTGTTGGAATTTGTATCATGTGGCTTGTTGGGTTTCCTTGTGAGCAAGTGTCGGTTTTATGTAACATTTTTAAGTGTTACTAATGTCGGTGAATTTGGTTGAATACGACAATTTACGTGTGTTGGTGTTGATGTCTTTCGCCATCTGTATTCTGCAATAAATATTAATGCAAAGGAATCTTATATATTGCATTTTCTCTTTCTGCTACTATATATATTTCAGGTCAAGCAGATTATGCGTTTAATTTGCTCCACAAAACAATTCAACTACCTAGCTAAACTGTCCCCAGCTGTGCAAAAGAGCTATTTAATTTAGCGACCTGCAGCTGCACATATATTTTTTATCATCTTGAATTTTAGTTATATATTAAAACAAAAAGAGAAATTGCATTGATATAAAAAATTATATAACAAAGGAGATAGGAAGAAAAGACAGAATGTGAGTTGAGATAGTTGATCATGTGATAGAGAGACACACAAAAAGAAAATAGTGTTATATGAATAAATGATCTAAAAAAAAATGCTCTTCTTTTACATTTGTTTGGATATATAAAGTGAGTGGAAGGAATTAGTAGTAAGGAGAGAGATTCGATAGAAATATCAAATTTTTATCATTTGTTTGAGACGAAAAATAAAAGAGAGAAGCCATTTGCCTGACTAGTGGCCACTAGAAAATACTTCCTCCCCCAAATTAGAGAAATTATTGGATTGTTTAAGACTAGACTACCATGTGTTTATGGTCCTAATAAATTTTTACCTGACATATATTCAAGTTTTTCAATTTTAAAAAAAAATTAATTACACTTGATTACATGCTATATAAATAATTTCTCCCCAAATTAGTATGAAATGGGAGGAAAATGATTTCTCCTTCTTTCATTTTTTTTAATTTCTAAAAAATTAAATAATTTTTTACAACAATTTTTTTAAAAAAATAATAAATAATATTATGTTAAAATGAGTAAAAAATTATATTTTAAATTAGTATAAAAATATTTTTCATATAATTTATTTATTTCTTTTTATTCTTGTTTTCACTTATTCAAATTAACAAGCAGAGAGAATTTTTTTCTACTTTCCCCCTTCTTATTCTATTCATTCAAACAACACATCTTTTTTACTTTATTTTTGTCTTTTTTATCTTTTTTTTATTTCTTTCCTCTCTATTTTACTTCTAATCCAAACAAATCATTAGAAAAACAAACTAATAACTTTTTTTTTTTTTGCTTTTGAAAAATTGTATATCAATTGACTACAATGCAGAAGAGTATTCACATGAGCTAACATATCAAGATTATCATTAATTGATTTGGATTGCTTCGTGCTTTTGGTCTATTGTTTTTTTACTCTCTAAAATGTATTTGAAAGTCACTTTTAAGTATCTACTAATTTGAGTTAAAGTAGGTGAATATTCACTTGACAAGATAAAGTTTTTTATTATTTTTTTACTCACAAAATTCAAACTTAAAACTTCCCTTGATAAAAAGTATGCCCTTTATTACTTAGACTAATAAATATTGGTTGTCATTTTCTTTTTATTATGTTATAAGAAAAGAAGGTATAAACAATTATAATATAATTCATTATTATTTTTGTAAGATATATTAAACTTGAAATTTCCCCCCTATAAGAAAAGTAAACATGCGTAAATATAATTTCTATTTGTGTATATCCTGTACCTATTTTAGATTATATTCATGTCTTGTGGATGGATAAAACATGGCTGGGAGAAGAGACTTCACTAGAAGTGGCCAACCAGGTTCCCTAGCGAAAATTAGTCATCAGCAAAAGCTAGCGAATACTTCACACCAATAACATGGTTACAAAAAAAAATTATATTCATGTCTTTCATTTTAACCATATATTGACATTGATTGACCATTGCAAATGAACAATCCAATGATAATTAAGGACTAATCATAATAAATAAAAATAATTACGTTTGAAAAGAGATGCAATTATGGTATAAATTACGAATAAGTGAATAGAACAATTAAAATGCATACCAATATGGTGTGGTATAATTGACAATAATTATGCTCTTAAGCAAGTGGTCAAAGATTCGATCCTAGGTCCATGTGCATGGAAGAGTATCTGTTAGGAGAGGTTAGTTCCTTAAATGAATTTCTCTATCTCAAGAGATTCGTCTCTAGCTCTCAGTGGGAGATACCCTAAACAACCAAATAATTAAAATGCATATTGATATGCCACATGGTACCCTTTTCTTTTATCATTAATTATATGAAAGTTTGCCTCACTTTAAATCTTTTAATTAGAATGCTTTTCTTTTTTGCTAAAAGCAAAGGTATTTCCACAGTTGGAAATCATGAGACCAATCCTCGAAGAAATAGAGTACCCGTAACCATGGGACTCAAATTAGCTGGATGGAAAATTAAAATTTTAAACACAAATCTTGAAAGAATGTTGCTAAAGTCTCTCATTTGTTTCTTTCTTCTTTCTGGGGAGGGGGGCAGGTACCGAGGGAAGGGAAAAAGTAGTGTTTTTGCTCAACATCAAGCTTAAACCTACACCTGAAAGCTTATGTCTCTCTTAGCTTTATAGCCTAAGCTATGTGGGACGTACTCACGTTGGTTAAAGCCGAAAAGTGACCAACATGGTGTGGCATGGTTAGCAGATAACCTTGTCTCTTAAGCATTTAGTTAGGGGTTCGATCCTCAGATCTGTGTGTTTGAAAAACATCTGTTGAGAGAAGTTAGTTCCTTAAATGGATCTCAGTACCTCAAGAGATTAATTCTTAGCTTCTGGTTGAGGGATACCCTAAGTTTACCCAAAAAAGTAGAAAGGTGAAAGGGATTTAGGCAAGAGGCTTACAAGCTTACCTTATTTTAGATATTTGGACAAAGTAGCAATCTCAAGTTCAATCTCACAATAAAAAGATTTATTACTCTCCCCACACAATAAAACTTGAATAGGACCCGTTAATAATTTTTAACGTGGCCCATTAGAATCCATATAACCTAATAGATTTATCGAAGATCCAAAATCTATGACCCAAGACTTGAAGCATGAAAAAAAAAGCAAAAAAAGTTAAAAAAAAAAAGCCTAATGTGGAGGAGTTGATCAAAATGTAGCAGATTTGTGTCATGAGACCTACGAATAAAGGAAAATGAGCCAAGCCCAATATAGTAAATAAAAGACAAACTTGTAACTTTTTAGGTTTATACTTGAAGTATAAACTCATGTTAGAGGTGTTGTATGTAATGGGTATTTCAAAAGGCTCATGTACCACATTGCCTAGTTTGGATTTCCATTAAGTGTTTATATATCAAAATGTGATAATGGATTTCGAAGTGGCTAGCAAAGAGAAGGAGGCTCACGCGCATAAGAATAGGCCTCATGGGCTTGTTACAGTGTAAATCCGTCGAGTTGCCCCCTCAAGCGCGTGCGATCATAGGCCTTAGAATTTTTTAGCTTCGGATTTATTAAATTTTATTTTCAAAAATTGAATTTAAATTCAAATAAGCTTATTTGAAAAACACCTTTTTTGTACTCTTTTTTTTGAATAAGTCTATATCCCTTTTATCCTGGATCTCATTCAAAAAATATAGGACACCATTTTTTGTTTGTGAACGTTTTCCTTATTAACATTATTTTTTTTATTATATGTTAACGTTTTGGACAGTTTTATATAATTTCCTTTTCCCAAATTATTTTAATACACAGACTCTTCTTCTTCTTTGAAAAAAAATTAACTGTTACGCTCAAGAGGTTCTTGTTATATCTTGGGGGGTTTGCGCGTATCACATGGATAAGTCCTTTAGGGTAATGCTATCACACACCTTAAGAAATTTCATTAGTTACACCATCAACGTCGTCGTTGCCTACAATCTAAAGGACTTATGGCTGACGACATGCACATTAATGCAACCTCAAGCATTGTTGTGCAACCTGCCCTTTCTGCTATATCTATTGCCTATGCAAAGCCACTTCCGACATCTCAAAGGTCGAGGTGTTTGCTAGCCAGAATTTTCGTTGATGGCAGGAGCGCGTCTACACCATGCTAGACATGCACGGAGTCACTTTTGCACTCACAACCCCAACTTGGCTGAAGGAGATGATGTGATTGCTGTGATCATTTCTCAAGTCAATATGATGACCAATATGAGTAAATGGGTGGTAGACTCTGGGGCTACCCGACATATATCTGCGAGCAGAAATGCTTTTACCTCCTACACTGCTATAGGGGATAGAGAAGAACAAGTGTATCTGGGTGATTCTAGGATTACTCCAGTTCTAGGAAAAGGGAAAATTCTTTTGAAGCTCACATATGGAAAGACACTAGCTTTAAATGACGTGCTGCATGTACCCTCAATTAGAGTTAATTTTAATTTTTGTAGCATTATTGGAAAAGGTTGGGCTTAAAGTGTCATTTGAGTCTGACAATATTGTAATGACAAAAAATAATGTGTTTGTGAGAAAGGGATATTGTGATCAATGACTCTTTGTACTTAATGTTTCTGAAACTATGAATGAATCTATATCGTCTTCTACTTATGTGATTGATTCGTATGATATGTGGCATGCTAGATTAGGACATACAAATTCCTCATATGTCATTAAATTGCAACGATTAGGCTTGATTAATTTGCATGATAAAAAAATTAAAATGTGTGAAATGTGTGTTGAATCGAAACTAACTAAAACACCCTGTTCCTCTGTGCAATGTGTAACTGAACCTCTTAGTTTAATTCACTTTGATCTTGTAGATTTGAAACAAACTATGTCTAGAGGTGGTAAAAGTTATTTTGTAACTTTTATAGATGATTTTTCTAGATATACTAAAGTTTATCTAATCAGACATACGGATGAAGCATTTGACATGTTTTTATCATATAAAGCTGAAGTAGAAAATCAATTAAATAGAAAGATTAAAAGAATAAGATCAAATAGGGGCGGTGAGTACACTTTGTTTAATGACTTTTGTGAGAAGGAAGGTATTATACATAAGGTAACCCCACTTTATTCACCTGAATCCAATGGAGTAGCTAAGAGGAAAAATAAAACCCTTAAGGAAATGATGAATGCCTTGCTAATTAGTTCTTCAACACTTGATAACCTTTGGGGAGAAGCCCTTCTAACTGCATGTTTTCCACAAAATAGGATACCACATAAGAGAACTGGTAAGACACCCTATTAGTTGTGCAAAGGATGTCAACCTAACTTGAAGTATTTGAGAGTGTGGGGGTGCCTAGCTAAAGTGATGCTACCTGATCCTAAGAAAAGGAAGATAGGGTCTAAGACTTCTGATTGCATGTTTATAGGTTATGCTGAATATAGTGTTGCTTATAAGTTTCTTGTCCTTAAGAGTGATATCAACAATTGCAATACCATAGTAGAGACTAAGAATGCTGAGTTTTTTGAGGACATATTCCCTTTAAGGTTAATTACTAGTTCTTCACAACCTATAGAAGCCCTTAGTGAAACTATGGTTGAGGATTTAAGGAGGAGAAAAAGACAAAGGAAATAGACATCTTTTGGAGATGATTTTTACACCTACCTAGTTCAGGATGAGCCTATGAGTTATTTGGAAGCTGTTAATTCTTCTGATGCAAAACTGTGGGAAGAAGCCATTAAGATTGAAATTGACTCAATTACGAAAAATAATACTTAGATGTTAGTGGACCTACCTAAAGGAGCAAAACCAATTGGATGTAAATGGATCTTTAAGAGAAAGTAAAACCCTGATGGATCTATAGAGAAGTATAAGGCAAGGTTAGTAGCTAAAGGTTTTACCCAAAAACAAGATGTAGACTACTTTGATACCTTTGCTCTTGTGACTAGGATTTCCTCTATTCGAGTATTGATAGCTCTAGCTTCTATCCATAAGCTTGTGATTCACTAGATGGACGTAAAAACTGCTTTCTTGAATGGTGACCTAGAAAAGGAGATATATATGACTCAACCTGAAGGGTGTGTGGTTCTTGGTCAAGAGAACAAAGTGTGCAAACTTTTAAAGTCCCTATATGGTCTAAAACAAGCACCAAAACAATGACATGAGAAATTTGATCACATTTTACTTGGTGATGGTTTTTCTTCTAGTAATGTTGATAAATGTGTGTACACCAAAGTTGTGAATGGTGATTGTGTGACTATATGCTTATATGTGGATGACATGCTAATTTTTGGTACATGCAATGATATAGTTTTTAAAACTAAATCTTTCCTTGCATCTAAATTTGATATGAAAGACATGGGTGAAGCAAGAGTAATTTTAGGAGTTAGAGTCGTAAGGAAGGGTGATATTATATTACTATCCCAAGGACATTATGTTGAGAAACTTCTTAGGATGTTTGGTTATAATGACTCTAAGTCAGTGAGTATCCCTTACGATGCTAACTCTCAACTAAAGAAAAATAGAGGAGATTCTATTGGTCAATCTCAGTATGCCCAAATTATTGGGAGCCTACTACATTTAATGAATTTTTCTAGCCTTGATATTGCTTATGTAATAGGCAGACTGAGTAGATATACTTAGAGTCCTAATCAAGACTATTGGGATGCACTTACGAGACTCATGAGATACTTGAGAGGTACCATGGATTATGGTATTGAATATAGTGGATTTCACGCTGTACTAGAAGGGTATAGTGTGCTAACTGGATCTCTAATTCAGATGAGACAAAATCCACTAATGGGTATGTGTTTACACTCGGTGGTGGTGCGATTTCATGGAGATCATCCAGGCAAACAATTATTGCTAGATCAACAATGGAGTTAGAGTTTATAGCTCTTGAGATGGTTGGTAGTGAGGCTGAATGGTTGAGAAACTTCTTAGCGAACATTCCTTTAGGAATGAAACCAACACCATTAGTGTCAATGCATTGTGATTGCCAATCGACAATAGCTATAGCTAAGAACAAAACTTACAATGGAAAAAATAGACATATACAATTGAGACATAATGTGGTAAAACAGCTGCTAAAGGATGGAATAATTTCTGTTGATTATGTGAAGTCAGAAGGAAATTTAGCAGATCCTTTGACAAAACCCTTAGGGAGGAAAATGATATTTGAAACATTGAGGGGAATGAGACTTAAGCCACTTGAAAACAAACAAGTGATGGTAACCTAACCTTTGTGATTGGAGATCCCATGAAGAAGGTTCAATGGAAAGAACAAGTCACTTGTTAGTTCTGCTAGCACTAAAATCAATTTTAGTTGATTTTTGTCCCTTCCTATGATGTGAGAAAGTGCTAAACACTACATTAATGAGAGGTTAAGCTTTATAGTAAAGCTTTGTACAGTTGAGAAAGGTTTATAGTTTATAAAGCTTTTAAATGATTTTCATATCCCTGATAAGTGGTGTATGATTTGCAGCATACACTTGATGAAATCACCTATATGAGTATCGAGTGGGACCGCTTGTATGGGATCTTGGCGAGATCTCTAAAGCACTCATGAATATTGAGCGCGCGCATGGCGTAGTAGCGCAAAACAGCGATAACGACAACGGTTGTGGAGGTATAATGTGATTGATGAACCGCTAACACACGTCAAGTGTTTTTGGTTCAATAGCTTGCTACACCAACTACACTGTGTGTTAAGTCTTACAATTTATGTCTGGTTCAATAGCTTGGTACACCAGGTTTGACGCATTACATCCTATTAGAGAACCCAATATTTTTCTTCTTTTCTTTCCTTTCTGTTTTTAAAAATGTTTTAGCCTTTTGAAATATGTGGGGGATTGTTGTATGAAATGGGTATTTCAAAAGGCTTATGTCCTACATTGCCTAGTTTGGATTTCCATTAAGTGTTTATATATCAAAATGTGATAATGTATTTCAAAGTGACTAGCAAAGAGAAGGAGGCTCGCGCGCAAGAGAATGGGCCTCATGGGCCTGTTGTAGTGCAAATCCGCCGATGAGCACCCCTTCTGCGCGTGTGATCATAGGCTTCATAATTTTTTTGCTTTGGATTTATTAAATTTTATTTTCAAAAATTGAATTTAAATTCAAATAAGCTTATCCGAAAAACACCTTTTTTGTAATCGTTTTTTTGAACGAGTCTATATCCTTTTTTTCCTGGATCCTTTTTGAAAAATATGGGACACCATTATTTGTTTGTGAGCGTTTTCCTTATTAACGTCATGTTTTTTTTATTATTATGTTAACATTTTTATTGTGAATGTTGTGGACGGTTTTATATAATATGCTTTTCCCAAATTATTTTAATACACAAACTCTTATTCTTCTTTAAAAAAAAATTAACTGTTGCGCTCCTGGGTTCTTAGATTTTTTCTGCTTGCTAGTTTTGTGATTCGGATACGTTCCAGGAAGTTCTTGTTGTATCCTAGGGGGCTTGCACGTATCTTGTGGATAAGTCTTTTAGGGTAGTGTTGTCACACGCCTCAAGAAATTTCATTAGTTACACTGTCGCCATCTCGTACAAGAGGTTGATGGTAAGTTATGATAAACCAGTTGAATTTTTAAAGAAGAGTACAGGAAAGAAGTTTCATGTTGAAAATGAGAGAAGTAAAGGGGGTATAAATAGTGTAAAGCACCAATTTATTTTAACCATTTTGGATAAAATAATAATTTCAAGCTCAATCCCCCGAAGACAGGCCCATTCATAAAATTCAACGGTGTCAATCCTTGTTACAAATGGGTTATATATCTGCGCATAAGATAAGCATATGGGTTATTTGCCACAAAAACTACACGATGACTCTTAATTTATGTTCATTGCTTAAAAACAAATAAGTACCTCATAGAAACAACTATATGAGAAATAAAGTATACATATCGCAATTGTAGATCAAAGACCATCCAGGTGTCTTGGTTTCATATGTGAGTAGCCATGTTTTACGGGGTAAACTTTTGTACTAAAAGAAGTTTAATTGACCTGATTTGCGGACACTTAGCATTTTCCCCCGACAAACAAATGGAGAATCTTAATCAATGATAGTATTAAATAATTTATACGTGTACTAAAAGAAGTTTAATCGACCTGATTTGCGGACACTTAGCATTTTCCCCCGACAAACAAATGGATAATCTTAATCAATGATAGTATTAAATAATTTATACGTGTACATCAGCTTACATAAACTAATCAATTAAAAAATCAAGCTGCAAAAGACTAATACACCAATATTTTATAGGAATTTTGATTTATAGATAAGGAAGGCATTAATCTATTTGACAAGTCATCATCTAGAAGGATCTGGTTCCTTCTAAAGTCGCCTCTTTTGATTTGACTAATTAATTAATTTATTATATCTGCAGATTATTTTAAAAAATTCAAACCAATTGAACATTTTATTTTTTTTTGGATAAACTAATTGAACTTTAATTTTGCGTATAAAGGGAACTTCAATTCCCACTTCCCGGTAACCTGAAACGCCTATATAAAATGCCATGTCCAGTTATCCACAATCCATAAACTCACTCCCTCGGAGCAAAGCAATTTACAAGCCCTCATATACCTTCTTCATATCACTTCTTGCATTAATCCATTCTGTCTCTAGTGTGTCAGAAAATCATGGGAGTTGTCACTACTGAAAGCGAGCAAGTTTCTGCCGTGGCTCCTGCAAGATTATACGGGGCGGCCCCGAGATTTTTGGTGCACTGAACGAACCGAGAAAATAATGGCCTTGTAATTATTTGCATGTTGTCATTCTTGTATATTTTTTGGTTACAAAATCATTAATAATTCGTTTATAATTAATATTTTTAAAAAAATTGTTTTTGATATAAATCAAAGCAGGATTATTTAATGTACTTTGTGACATAGTAGATTGCAAATAGGATTTTAAGTTTTTAACAACTTCAACTTCAAAAAACTTCTTTCAGCAGATGCAATGATAATAGGAATAGTTAATATTATTCTGTAAGTTGTATATGCATTAGGTAAACAATTAAATGTCTTCAAACAACTCAATATCATAAAACTTAATTTTGATTCAATTGTTAAAACCTATCTAATGACTTTTAATTCTTCAAATAAAATTTCACCATCAAGATCATAAGAACTTTCAAGTTTTAGATAAGTTTCAAGGTGTTTGCAACATGGTCTCAAATCCTGATCAGAGAATGATTTAAGTTTTTCAATATTAAACAAAAATCCAAAAATCTTTTCACATATGTTATATTTGCTCAAATCTTTTATTAAGCGAGTCAATTGCTTGATCTACAATATATAAAACATAATGGATCCTAAAAGATTCTTCAGTAGACTTAAGGTTTGATTGTGTGTGTTCAAAGGGATTTTCAAAGTGGTAGAGAGAATAGAGAGAGTGAGAAGTCATGACTGGCAGTGGCACAACACAACTGTTCTGTGTAATTATGTGTTCAAGTGGTTTGACATGGTGGGGCAACAAGGAGATTAGAGAGAGAGATCAGAGATGGGGAGATTAGAGGGGAAGAGAAAAAGTTCAAGGCCCTTGTTTACCATTTACGTTAAGGTTGAGAGAGAGGTTCACATTGAGAGAAATGGAAGAAAACAATATACCACATTTTGTTCTTAATTTATGTTCAGCATTGTGCATAAATTATACTATCACTAGTTCATTTTCTTGAAATTGTGAGTAAATTTTTGTTGAAAAGTAGAAACATCATCCATTAGTTGACTAATTAATTACTCGTGAATGTTTTATCTTTTATATAGAATTTTTTATTTTAATATTTATATAGACTAAATAAATTTTTTTAGTGCTTCTCTAAAAATAGGCCCCTGGGCGATTGCCCTCCTCAACTGCGCTGAGGGTCGCCCCTGAGATTATACAGAGCCATAGTCCTTGATTATAGCAATGTTTTTCCAAAAGCTTTACCAAACTCTGTTAAGAGTGTTGAAATCATCAAAGGAGACTGAGGGCCGAGAACCATAGAGAAGTTCACTCTTGCTGAAGGTTAATTAAGTTTAACTTTGAAATAAACTTTATATTAAGTTCCTTATATTCTTGTCACCACATTTTAAAATTAAATAAGAACTTAATTAAAATACATTACAGTGTATTATTATCTAATCGCAAATTGTTATATAATTAAAAATTATTGATTTTTATCATAATTATTTTAAAAGTTATTTATATATAGGATGATTTCTATGATAATGTAAAAATCTTTGCTAATATATATCAAAATTAAATTTATTAAACAATATTTTTTAAAAAAAAAATTACGATTTGTTCTTAATGGGTGCTATTTAATGTTGTAAAAAAAATTATGTCATTATTTGATTAATATGGGGAAATTATTTAAATTTCATCTTTTTAATTTTATACATGGAACAATTAGTCAATGTATCTCACTTGTAGCAATAGAATGCGATAATTCATGTTATATATCTTCCTACCTTTTATGTATATGATTAGGATATGTGAAGCAAAAGGTGGATGTGGTCGACGTAGATAACTACGTGTACCACTACACAATAGTTGAAGGCAGTGGTCTTTCGGACCCACTGGAGAAGGTGTGTAATGAGTACAGATTGGTGGCAAGCCCTGATGGAGGATGCATCGTCAAGTCCACACGCAAATACTACACCAAAGGCGATGCTCAACTCACACAAGAGTTTCTAAAGGCTTTCAAGGAGATGTCTGCTGGGTTCACCAAGGCTATTGAGGATTATCTTTTGGCTAATCCTGATTACAACTAAAACAGATCTACAACCCGTTTAGTTTTGGGCGTTGATCATGGTGCTTCAATTCTGTGTTCTCTGAGCCCTCATGTTGCTTCAATTACTTGATCTGAGTGAAGTGTGAGATTATTTAGGAGTTATTTGTGTGTACACACATAATGTAAAATGAATCCGTAAACTATAATGAAGAGAAATACTAGTAAACATTATCTGACACACTTTTATGAACATACATTATTTTATTAGTTAAAATTTATTAAAAATTACAAAATTTTGTGGATCTCTCACATCTTATTTAATAAATCTCTCTCTTGATTTTATAATTTTCAATAAATTTTAACCAATAAAGAAAAAAGTGTGTATAAAAGAGTGTATTATTAACATTTCTCGTCATAAGGAGTGCTAGGAACACACTCCTCCTATAATGAATAATATAAAGGATTGTTTTACTTATTCCAAGTAAAAATAGAGTTAAACAATCCTATTTAAAATGATTGGTGCAATTAATACCTGCAACCAACCATCTTTAAGTATATTAAAAAATTACACCCATCATTTTGGATGAAATTGTTTAACCTTATTTTTATTTGAAGTAAATTAGACAACCCCATAATATAAAAACACTTATTTGAGACATGATGAGTGGTTATTGTTATCTAAAAGCTTTTTCTTGTCTCTTATTCCTTACTGTTAATAAGATATATGTAACTAACTTTAAATAAAACATAGTTCAACTGTGATGTTTGTTGGGTATATTAGTGGGGGTTAATTTAGGAAATTAAAAATAAATTAAAAATAAATCCCTCTTTTCCTCCTTCATAATTGTGTATAGTTACCAATTTTTTTCTTGGGATATGTGCATACTAGATTTCTTATAGCAAATGTGCATGTAAACATCCAATTTTATCCGGGTAATTATAGCTTAAAATAAATAAATAAAAATTGAGTTAAGTATTTTTTATTTTTGTTGAACTAGAAGTGTCTTGGTCTGTAACTAAAATTCTTCTTAAATTAAAAGTTTCAAACCCATGACCATACATATTCATTTATAATGGTATTTCAAGAGTTCATCATGATCATAGAAAATAAATTAAAGATAAAAAAATTAATAATGAAAAGAAGAGAAGAGTCAGGATGGTTACAAAATTCTTATTGAATATGGGGTCATAAATATAGAAAAGGAAGATGAAGGGATGAGGGAAACGTTAGGAATTGGTATTGAATTTTGGCCTATAAATAAGGGGAAGAACTACTGAATGAAGAGGAGAAAAGACGGTGAGGCTAGATAAAAAAAAAACTGAGGAGGAAAGACGGAGAGGTTACCAAATTGAAGAGAGAAAGGAGGGATACGCTACTGAATGGAGAGAAAAGAGAAGGAGAGGGGAATGTGAAGCTGAGTTAAAGCAGAGAAGGAAATTAGTCTGTAATGCTATGGAATTAAAGATTGAATTGCTATCTTGGTGAGTACAGTTGCAAAGGTACTCTATTTTGGGCATTATGTGGAATTCTTGCCTTAATGTTCAGTTGCTTGCTCTGTATATTTGTTCCATAATTGTATAGTAATAGCCCCAATATGAGTCTCTGCTATTATGAGAATTGTGAATATGTACTTACTTGCTTGTTCTATATGCATTCTTTATGTCACGATTGAAAACTGTTATCATACATCAACAAACCAATTTTAATTTCTTTCAAAAAATTACATACAAACTGTATATCTCCATTTACGAATCACAATGTTCTTTACACTAATTCATCTTTTCTTCACTAATGGCACATAAAATCAAAAACAAAAATCATCCATAATAACCTTCTCTCAAGCACCAGAATTCCAATCACAGATTCACAATTTTGAATTAAAGCCAAAGCAGAGCAAAGTAATTAGAAAGTAAATAATAAATAAGTTAATCAATTAGCAGCTCCAACACGCTTACGCCATGAGTCACCGACGAACTAACTGCCACTCCCTTTCGTGTCATCGTCACACGGGCCTCCGTCGTGCTGCCGGAGGCGGGCTCACAGACCTCCGTTGTCTCCGTCAGGTAAGACGCGAGACTCTTCCACCAACTGCCGTGACATCAAGATGTGAAACTACAGCAACCTCCATCATCGTACCAACCACGTCACCGTGCTGATTGTGCAACCTCTGCCATGACGCGAGTTGTTTTCGTTCTAGTATCGTCACTGGTGTATTGCCGCATCTTGGAGGCTGTGCAGCGTTGCTAGTTGGTTTCATAATGTTGGCATTTTTGAGAAAATGGAGATGAAGGGTGGTATTACCCCCTTTTTGGGCTTACGTTACGAATTTGGAGAGGATGGGCCTGGCCCATTCATTTTCTCAAGATCTATTAATTTTAATTCAATGTTCTTGGAAGTTTTTTTTAGACTTGTTAATCTACTTTTTTTTTTTACGAAAAGAAGAATGGCTTGCGTTTTTATTTATTGAAATGATAAAAGTAATGTTGTTCGTATCATGCTGTGATATTCTCTTAACGTAATAAATATTATCACCTTTAGCTTAAAATAATTAGATCAATAAACAATTTGTTTTTTAAAATATAAAATATATAGGTTTGGTAATTATTCATGTTGGGTCTAGGATCCATTTGATTGTCATAAGAGCTTTATCTAAAAATTTAACTTTAATTATTAATTTGTTAATTACTTCTTTGTTTAAAAATAAAATAAAATAAGTAGATTTAGAAATATTTCATGTTAGGTCTAGAACCTACTTGAATATCACGAAATCTTCTACAACTTTGTTTTGCAAGAGTATTCCGCGTCTGTTAGGCCGCCTAACGTTCTGGATAATACTTTGACGATTTTAATGTCTTAGTAATTCTTGATAAAATAATATAAATAAATAAAATATAAAACTAAAAAACATCAACCCCCAAAATAATTTCTATCCAAAGAACTACGCGAGTCTGATTCCTCATTGCACCTGAAGATATGTAGGAGCAGGGACCCACCCCTGTCGATCTCAAAAAAATAAAAAATTTAATGTCTTTCCAAAAATAAAATATTATCTTCTTAATTAAAATTCTTTTGATAAAAATAATAATAAAATTTGTAAACATATTTTCTTTTCTTTAAGGGGTAAAATAAATATTTTAAAAGCTATCCATTTTGTACATTTAATTAGGGGTAACCGTCTTTATGACGGACGTTGTAAGGTGCTAACACCTTCCCTATGCGTAACCGACTCCTGAACCCATATTTAGTTTCAAAGACTATTTCTTCTTTTTAAAGAGTTTTTCTAATGTTTTCTTTAGAAACTTTGGTGGCGACTCCTCTGTTTTTAATATCATTTTCGCCGTCTGGTCATGACTCCAGTTACGACAGTTATCATACTTTTTTTTTAGGATAATTGTATAAAGAATGTAGGACAATATAAAAGATAAATAGTCACCACAGAATAGTTTCTTAGCAATCAAAGAAACAAGAAAAGGAAAGGACAGGAAGGAGTGGAAAAAACCAAATTCAAGAATCAAGAAAGGAACAGATTAAAGAAAAAAAAATCATAAAAAAAAAATCATGGATATAAGTAAGGGTTTCTAACCGTTCATCATTATCATTGAGATAATGAGAATTGTAGTATTTAAAATTCTTATGATTAGTGCAATTTTCTGTATTGAACTCTAAAAACACTAAACTGATGGATTTATGATAATGTCCTTTGCATGACACTATGTCGTCCCGTGGTATTAACTCTTTAGTTTAGGACATCTGAGTGCGATTAAGGATTTTTCATTCCGATGTTTCAGAAAGAAACTCAACACCTTTAATGCAGATTTTTCCTTGACGAAGTGGAACGAACTCAAGTGCAGAAGTTTAATCGGAAATAAATTTTCTATCCCAACCCCACTATTGTTATGCTTCCTTGATTAGTCAAACAAATTATTTGTAATTTATCGTACAAGTCTTCTGCACGAAATAGCTGTATAGCTATTTAACAATACATGATACGAAAAATGACAAATAACTTGTTTGATCAACCAAATATGCATAAAAATACCGACGGATGGGATAAAAAAATTATTTCTAATAGAACTTTTGTATGTAATTCGTGTCATTTTGTCACTCATTCTTTCGTATTATTTATCTTCCCTGTTTTCCTCTCTTCTTGCTCCTAATAATTTTGTAGAAATTATTTTATAAGGTCCGTCGTCAATCCCAATAGAGTCTTACAATATCAAAACTAATTCTGATACAGAACATGCAAAATTGTTAAGTCTGCCACTACGGGTTTCAACTATGTATTGTATATATTAAAAGAAAATGAAATGTTTAATAATTTCTTATAAATATTAAATTTTGTCAATTTAATCATGATATTGAAATCTCTCGTGAAGTAAATTACTTTACAAAATTTCATATGATTTAAATACTAATCAATACTTGTATCATTTTTTCTAACATATAACGTGTACAAGTAAAATTTTATTATTAGATTACATACTTACTAATTCTAAATTATAAAAAAAAATAGTATACATGATTATGAAGATAACATCGCATGATCCTATGGTTAAATTAATAAAATTTAATTTTAATAAAAAAATTATTAAAGGTGTTAATGATTGCCACCTTTGAAGAACTTGGATATTTAAGTAACTTGTGTCTCTATTAGTATGAGGTGAGTGGACTCATTGGGCCCTCAACGAGTCCGAAGTTGGTCCAAAACAACATATATATAAGTTTCTTTTTGTACCATTTAAGAAATACTTTGAATATAAATAGTTAAAGGTTTGATACATTTGTAGGTCCTTGAAATTTTTTACAATTTTTAATTAAGTCCTTAAACTAAAAAAATTATTAATTGGGTCGCTGATCTTTTACAATTTTTATAATTAGTTCCCTGGAGCGCCACAAAGTGTAAATTTTTTAGTGGTTTCAAGTCATCATAAACTAACTCCAAGGACCTAATTACAAAAATTATAAAAGATTAAGGATTCAATTACAATTTTTTAGTTCATAGATTTAATTAAAAATTGTTAAAAAATTCAAGGACCTACAAATGTATTCAACTATAATTAAATACAAACATTCAATTAAATACCTTGCTCAATTATAAAATTTAAAAATATAACTTAAAAGTTATTTAAAGTTATAAAAAAATAATGAATAATTCATTCGACAAATTTTAATTTAAAAGAAAAATGGTTCAGAAAATCATATATTATTTTTAAAGGAATCATATAACAGTTGAGCGTGCTTGCATGTAAGTGTTTTGTAGACTTATTAGTGTTCCTATTAAGTGTATGTTTCGGTTAACTTATCAAAATCTCTTATAGATTTTTTTAAATAAAACTATTTTTCTCATGATAATCTAAACTAAACATGCTATAAGGCGTAAATATGTACCCAGAGAAACAAAATACTGAGCCATCTAAATAGATGACTGTTAAATAGACAAATACCACAAATAGTTTAAACTAGCCATATAGAGTAACGATAATAATCACAATTATTGCTTAGTTATGCTCTTAATGTTTAAAAATTCATCCTATAAAATGTAGACGAGGCAAACTTGACATTTAAAAAAAATGTAGAAGAACAAAGATTTTTTACGGGTTATATTCCTTTCTTTTCTTTCTTGTTTTCTAATTATTTATATTACGTGACTTTTCACAATTCACATGCAATAGTTCCATTTTGTATTTATGCGTCACCTATAATTCTTAGAGATGTAATACACATACAACAATTCACACAATAATTTTGTATCTATTTCTCTCTATCATTATAAAATGTAATAAATAATGTGTTAAAAAAAGATAGACACAAAATATTGTTATACAAATTATTGGATAAATTATTATACAAATAACATTTCTCTAATTCTTATTATTTGTTTTAATTGACAAGGTATGAATACATAATAAATACGTAAGTACATTATGAACACATTCCTCTTGACAAGGAAAAAAAAAAGGGATGAACCACATTCTACCTATTCAACCAGTTGTTCAACACATTAACGTTTCAAAGGTGTAAATAAGTAGAAATACTTGTGACCAATTCAAACTCAAAGTTGTTGAAACTCGCTTTGGTTCGTTTGGTTTCTCATCTGCACAAATGTCCAAGCATCTAAACAAAAAAGTAATAATTAGTTGCTTCCTGACAAACGTACATTAAGCTCTTTCAATGGAAAACCAAACACTCACTAAATACATAAGATTGAACTTAACCTTAATTATATACACAACCCAAATACAAATTTACATAACTTCAATAATTGGCAAATCTGAACCTAAAACGCTCCACAATGCCATAACAAGTAATTTATGCTTTGGCTAATTTTTTCTTTAATCTGAAAAAGTAGTCTTAACATTCATACATCCAATCAGCAGAATTCGCTGAAGACAAAATTTAGATTGAGATTCTTAAGTTTAAGGCCTAAATTCCGTATTCAATTGGAACCACGTTAGTTTCTCTATTTCTCTCCTTTTTTTATCGGCATAATTATTGCACAATTGAGACACTGAAGTGCTAGCAACTCTTAGGCAGCACCCACTGAAGCATTGTCCTTCACAATCTGCAAGAGAAACGATGTTTCAGAAAGGCACAGGTAATAAAATACGATTATTCAAAACCAACATTAGATGATATTTTCTTCGATGAAGAGCAATAGTTATTATCAGAAACTGCAATCCCTACATTACTTGAAACATAAACTAAAACATATTTCCTTGGTTTTATTTTAAATAAATCAAATATTTTAGTTATCACTTGCTCTCTGTTTGCCTATAGGTACCACTGCAGTGCTATATGGGAGAGACCATGGTTGTCAAACTCTTGAGTTAACACTTAAACTCTTACGATTTTATGATTCTAGGTAGCCAAAGTGAGTTAACTCACTATCAAACCCTTTTTTTGGGTAAACTCCGGTATACTTTATTATTGTGGTTTACTATTTAGCTTTATTATGAAGTTGAATTATCGTTGTGTTAAAAGTATTTTGTTAAGCGTATATGTCATTAATAAAAAAATTTATATCATTTTTTATATTATGTAAACTCTTACAAGTTTAAGAGTTTACGAGTCAACTCTATGAGTCGAGTTTACAGAAGCTTCATGAGTTTACATAGATTTTCGAGTCTGACAACCTTGGGGAGACAGACCATAAAATTTTAAATCTCCTTAGTCTGGCGGTGAAACAAATCTGAACAATCCTCCGCACACACTGTTCTATTTGCTTCAGCTGTTTTTTTTTCAATGTTGACTACTGAGCTCAGCAACAATTTAGTGTGTTTGGATAGCAGTTGGGTTCAACTAAATTCACATTCAATGTCAATCCAACACTCACCTAGCTTCTACGTTCATGCATTAGAAAGTGTAATACTTCATTTCAACGTGGATCAAAAGGGTTTCCAAACACACCCTTAATAATATAAATAGCAACATGCATCAACATTGGGCTAAAGTTCCCACAAAAGTTCACAAGACATTTATGAAGTGTTTGGAAGAGGTTATGGAGAGCTTGTTTGAACTTATAAAAATAGCTTATAACTTCTATAAGATCTCTTTAGCTTATTTCAATAAGCTTCTTAGTGTAGCTTATCAATTTATTTATTTATTTTTTAACTTATTCCAATAAGTTTCATGGTCAAATTTATGGCATAAACCCTTGTGTGATAAGAGCTTATAGAATAAGCGCTTAATTAAACTGTATATTCAATCGCACCCCTATTGCCTAATATTAGATTGAGTTAAATGAATTAAAAGAAGAACGAACTAACCACAAACTTATATAATTTACTTTCCCAAAATATTACCTGAGAGATATATTCCTTAACCCTGTCGTTCATGGGTCCATCTAAAGCTCTCTCAGCAAGCTCATAATATACAGTATTGCCTTCAGGACCATTAACTTTGTCTTTCTGTAAATACCTACAAAGAAAAAAGATGAATAAAGAATTACTTCATTGATTGTCAGTATAAATCAGAGGTGCCACAAAATGCAACAGATCTTGTAATTTAAATCCATCACATTCAAAAATCTCACCTTTGCTGAACAAGAAGTTCCAATGCTTGCTTAACATTTCCAAGGACTGGATGACTTGCTTCACCTTCACCCAAACCCATCCTCTTCATTTGGCTCCATAGATTTTCTGCAATACTCTCACCGGGAGTTCAATTATGTTAAAAAGACAGCATCAGAATTGCCCTTGAAACTTTCAGTGAAGTTTAAGCCAATAACAAGGAAACTGTAAAAAGAAGAACCTTTATATTTATTACATTTGTCTAGAGACCTTCTAGTAGTTGCATTCATTGTTGTCAAACTCTCGAGTTAACTCGTAGACTCTTGTGAGTTTAGGGTTCTAGGTAAAGAAAACAAGTTAACTCATTGTCAAACTCTTTTCTTTTCTGGATAAATTCACATAAACTCACATAAACTCTTGAGTCAAGAAATAAGTCAGCAAGTTAGAAATCAAAAGTAATTTTTGCCCCCATTGACCCCACAGTGATAGTGTTTTACTAGGACTCAAATGATTTGAAGAAATCAACTCCTTTTTGAAATGTTTTCACTTTAGGAATTTGTGTTTTTAATGAATTTATATATGATATGGCCATTTACGTAGTTTGATCTTATTTAGTGCTAGTATACTATCACATTTTATTATAGTGGTTTGCTACTTCTCTTTATTATGGAGTTGAAATGTTGAATTATTGTTGTGTTAAGAGTATTATGCATATATTAGGTAAACTTTTACAAGTCTACAAGTCGAGTCTATGGAAGCTCCATGAGTTTACACAGACTCTTGAGTTTGAAAAACTTGGTTGCATTGACTTCCATAAGTTTACCAGGTGCATATGCATAATGTATATATATAATTTTAGCATTATGACACTAAATTTGCAAACATACCTTCTGGAATTTTGCCACCAGCAAGATATACAATACTAATTATGACAAAAGTGAATCCAGACAGATGCGCAGTATTCACATCTACAACATATTTTTCATATACATTAGGAGGAAGTTGACTTATGAGAATATATGATTTTGAATCTGCCACGACACCTGAAAGAACAAACATCATAAGACCATTAGACGAAAATGTAGATGGCAACAACTAAAATATTGTTGGAAAACTCCTGGGAACACACAGATTTGAACAACTAAAAAGCAATTCAGTCTAAATTCACTCACTTCCTCCAAATGTATATGCACAACACTGTTAAAGATACAAAACAAACAATGTCAAATGAAATCTAAGCATTATCTAGTCTCTACGGATTACTAGGTAAAAGTTTTATCAGGACACAGTTCTTCAAAGTCCAAATGATACTTCACAATACATATAGCCAAAGCAACCACAAAGGCAGATCAATCATCAATTATTAACTCATTGAATTAATATACTAGTGAGTTAGATGATTGTAAAGGTAGGAAGTAATATATTGTCAATCAATTCATAGAATAGAAGTAGATCCACATTTGTTTACAATTCAAAAAGGCAATAACTTGTCCTGAAATCAACAATGGATCAAAAATACAACGACAATCCAAGTTCATAATGTGCATGTTTGGATCTGCTTTGATGATCCACGTTCTCATATAAATTTACATTAAATTGGCAAAAATAAAGTGGAAGCAAGTAATCTACTTAACGCGCGTCAAGGGTGGAGAATCGCGATACCAAACACATAGAACAACTACACGCAAGACTCATAATTCCCCAGCAACAGCCCATTAAAATATTCATAATCATAAGACAACTGTTCCATCATTTTCTGCGTATAATTATAACCCATGCTCAAATTGTTGTTAAAAATTCACAGACATGAAGTCTAAAACAGACAATTTCTAGAACTCATTACCATGACATGCCAGCTACATAACATGGGCTAAAAGGGCAAAAGAAGAAAGAATAAGCGAAATGCTCACTTTGTTGAGAAGACCGTGTCTGGGTTTTAGATGAAGGGAGGGCCCTTTGAAGCTCCCTCATTTCATAGCCAAATATGGAGGAAAGCTTGTCCTTGGCCTCATTGATCACAAAGGTGGGGAGGTTACGCTGATGATAGTTCTTCGTAACGAGTTGAGTGAGTTCCTCTCTCTTGATAGGGCACCCAGAATTTTGATGGGATTTTAAAAAGCATGTATCTGATCACTTCTCCAACAAGCTTGTCCTTTTCCTGAAAATAAAATCAAATAAGATGCCCTACTTCCCGAAAAGTTAGCATCTTTCAGAGAGTGGGATGAAAATAAAGGAACAAGCAAAGCACCTCCTTTGAAATCCCGAACTGGGAGAAATCCTCAGCAGCATTTGCCATCCTGAAAGCATTGTTAGCAAAGTATGATGAATTGGTTTTAAATTGGGAAAGCGCGCGGTGAAAGGGAATAATAAAAAACGAAAAGAGAGTGAGAAAATCCAAACCGTTAAGAAGGGTGAAGGAACCGTAATCAGGAGAATGGTCGAAACCTTTTTTGTTTTTGTCTTCGAATTGAACTGTGCTCGGTGCGAAACAGAGTATGGATGTCAGTCAGCGCCTGATAGTCGAATCTGAAAATCTAGCTTACACTGGTGGGAGGGAAAGTGGAGTCATGTTGACAATCATTTATATACAGAGGATTTAATTTAATTTCTATATTAATTATTTAATCGCATAAAATATGTTTCCAATTGGTACATACATGGATAATTTTGTTCTTAGTTTTTAAATTTTTATTTATAATTTTTTATTTTTTTTAAATAATCTTCTATTATTATTTATTAATGACATGATATACACCTATAAATCTTGCCATTATCTTTCTTTATTTAACAATTTTATTTTTATTTTCTAAAAAATATCAAATTAGGAAAAAAAAAAAAACTCAATCAGAGAAAAATATCTTATTCTTATTTTATTTATTATATTTATATCGAAAAAGACATTACTACTCTTTTTACCATTATTGATTAATTTTAATACATGAAATTTGATAGATGACAATATCATTGTAAGTTTTTCTTTCTTTGTTTAATTAATTAATCATTATGAATCTCTGATTAAGTTCAATATATTAATTTTAGAAATATATTTTAGTTTTAATCTTTATACTAGTTTCTTTCAAGATGGAATACGTGATCAGTGCTGACGTCCAGATTCTATAATTTCCAAAACAAAATAAGATTCTTCAAAGGCATACATTACCGGTAATCGTTAAACCATCCAAACCAATTGGTTGCTCCAAAAATAAGAGAAACAGAACAGACAGGAAGCAGAAATTCTTTGCCCGTGGTAGTTTTCGACGTCGACAGTAATAATCGCGGTGCACTCGCCAGAATCCACTTCGCCGGCACGCTCTGGCGACGAGATTCAGGGAAATTTGGGTTTCGTTACAGTGGGCCTCTTCATTTCGGCCCAAGCAATACATAACAAACCGGCCCTACTTAGGACTTCAGATGTTTGTTTGGGCCTCCCTATTTCTTAGAACCCAAATATGAAAAATTGCCCAATTATTTGATATAATTATTTATCCGTAATAATATTTAATTAAAAAGATTTTATCTAATATAATTAGACTCCGCGACCTCGTTTTAGTGGTCTTTCTTTGGAGGTAACTACTAACCAGTGTTTTAAAAACCAGCTTGGACTGGCCAGTTGGACCGAGAATCGATGGTGTAACCGGTCTAAGCCGGTGATTGAATCAGACATGTCATTGACCAGATATGAATCGGTTTGACTTGACAGATTTTGCGGTTGAACCTACAGGTTGATCCAGGATTGGTTCAAAGAAATTTTTTTAAGCACGAAACAACGTCATTTTAACTACAACTATTGAAAAAAATAGAAACATCAACTTATAATATAATTCACATATTTAAAATATTTATTTACTATGAGTTTTAATTATAAAAAATAAATATTCATATGTAAAATGATAATAATCACCAAAACGTAAATCCAAATGTATATATGCGTACAACATAAATGTTTGTTGTGTTGACCTAAATGCATAACATTCATTCACTTGTTCTTGTTTGTTTAATCTAAATGCATAACTTTCAATCCTTTCTTCCTTCACCCCCATTTCAAATATCATTGTTGATTTTTTATTTATTTCTGAACTACACATCACCATTAAAATTTAATTTAATAAATTTTATATATATGAAATTTATGTGTCATGAATATTTTTAATTTTTTTAATTGAGACCTAGTTATGCGGTTTAATTAATAATCTTTCAATTTGACCATTAACCTAATCACTCACTACTATGACTAAGTCAATGACCGGTCCAAGTTTTAAAACATTCCTGCTAACTAGAGCTGTCAAATTAGCAGGGTCAAGCTGGCCCTCCCGAGCCTTTACTCTTTAGCGGCCCAACCCGACGCGATTTGTGTTTGGGCCTCTCTTTTTTTGGCCCAGCCTGGCCTTATGCAGGCCATTAGGCCAATTTAGCCTGAATTTTGTTTGGATCTATTAACGTTGTTATCTATTTTAATTATTATTTTTTCTACCAAAAATTATATAAAATTAAATTATTTAAATCATATTAAATATTTAAAATTACATTCTACATATTTTCTAGCATATAGGAACATTTTTATTTATATATAATTAACTTAATTACTCAATAATTTCATTAAAAATATATTTTTAAACAAATTTTATTTACAAAATAAAATACTCATGTTAGCATTTCTTTTTACAAACGTGTATAATCTTTTTTTTTATTTTTTAAGTATATTAATATGTTTTATTTAATATATATATATATATATATATATATATATATATATATATATATATATATATAAACTCAGGCCAAATCGTGATCCACCAGGCCAAAATGGCTGGGTTTATTTTGGACTGTCTTTTTTTAGCCTAATCTAGTCCTATTTATGGACTAAGGCGGATCAGGCCTATTTTGACAGCTCTACTATTAACTAACAAGTAGCATTGAATTGAAACAGAAAGAGGCAGGTCCAATTATGTAATGTATTGGTGTTACACGGGCGAGTAAGGTGCGCGCGATCTGGAACGGAAAGATGAGAAGGGACAACACGTGCGAGCGCGTGGAGAAGGCGCTGCGGGAGTGCCACCGTCGAGTTCCACCCGGTCCGAGTCGTGACTCAGCGTGTCGCCACCTTAACCAGGCGCTGGCGATGTGCCTTGTTTCTTTGGCGTGTCCTGAGGAATTTGAGGCGGTGCGGACCCTTTGCTCCACCGCTGGCACCGCTCTCAAGCGCCATCAATGCCAACAGGCTCAGCTTTCTCTCTCCCTCTGCCTCTCTTCTCACCAACATAACTTATAGCCAAACAATTCCCTAACCTAATTTATGCTATTCAATTCTATGTAATTTTTATTCAAGATAAACAATCATTCTTATTCCTTGTCTTTTAGAGCTTATGTAATTTAGTTTTAATTTGATCTGTACCCGACGGTGAATTTACTATGGAAGAAAAAAATTGTTTATCAGTGATACTCTACGAATACTTATTTGAATTAAAAAGGGATGAAATAACTTGTATAGGTACTAATTTTCTGGAATTTACCGGACCTGAGAAAATGAGAAGCGACGACTTTCCGAAGCAATGTGCCGCCGCTGCAAAGGTTCGAGCCAGACGTCACCGTGTCCAACTGCTGATGCAGTGCAAGGGTCCGCTCTCTATAAAAGTTGCAAGAATTAATTTTCAGAAAATTAATTTAATAAATATAAAGCTTAATAGTGATATTTTTTTTACTTTAATAAATATGCATTTGAGTGTAAAACTTTTTATATTGTGAATCACCTAGAAATCATTTTTTTAAAAAGTCATTTGAAAGTCGAAGACTAATTCTCTGTGGTGCTAAAATTTATTTAAGGAATTAACCTTTTTTAACAAGATATTTTTTTATACATACAAACCCAAAGATTAAATCACTAACAACATGCTTTAAGAATAAAGTTATTCGTCAACCATTTCATATCATATTAATCTTAGAAATTGTTCTTGTTACAACTTTTAAGATAATTAATATAAAAGTAAACAAATTTATGATATATGATAATTTGTAATTGAATAACAGTGTAAAAAAATTTTATATGTGAGTGCGTATATTATATATATATTTTTAATAAAAGCGTTATTAATATATTTTTCTTGTCATTTTTAACATATTTCTTACATAATTTTGAATAAAAAATTTATTATTAATATTTTGATTATTAAATGTAAGTAAAACGTGTTTCAAATTAATTTATATTAAAATACGTGTTTTTTTAATAAAAATAGGAAACTTATATACTTTTTTTGAAGTCAAAACAAACAAGAACTAAAAAGATAGAAAAAAAAAAAGGAAAATATTATTAGCTAATTTAAAATAATTTTTCTTTAAAATCAATTGAGTAATTCTTTTTAATTATTTAAATTTTTTCTCCCTTAGATTAACATTACTATTTGTGTTCTTTAACATTAATTTTTCCTAATAAGACAGAAAGATCATGTCATTGATGCCGATTGAATTAATGCTCCTCTT
Source organism: Spatholobus suberectus (assembly GCA_004329165.1). Taxonomy (NCBI): domain Eukaryota; kingdom Viridiplantae; phylum Streptophyta; class Magnoliopsida; order Fabales; family Fabaceae; genus Spatholobus; species Spatholobus suberectus. Next base: position 28,239,251 of record CM014729.1, read on the forward strand.
TGATTCAATGGAAAGATGGATGAATGATTCAAAGAAGACAAGAAGTAACTTGTACTTTGGTTCTTCTATTGTTTGATACCTTCTAACAAAGAAAGGGAAAAAAATGTATATAAGTCTCCTCTAATTTTAGGATTTGTCCGATTTGAGAGAAAATATGAGAGGAAGAAGTTTTTTTACACAAATAACAAAAATACCTTTATTTATATCACATTATAATTTTTATTTGGGGTATTTATGTTATTTTATACATATTTTTTTCTTTTCACTTTTTACACATCCAAATAAGGGGAAAAAAATTTTATGTTCCTTTTTTGTTTCATTTTTTACTATCAAGCAACCAAAAAATTCATCTCGTTTTTGTTTTTTGTTTCTTTTCCCATTTTCTTTCTTTTTACTTTCTTTCTTAAATCAAACATACCTTAAGAGATAACAAATAGGATTAAATATGTTTTTAGTCCATACAAATAGAATAATGTTTGCTTTTAGTCTCTAAAAAATAAATTATCTCTTTTTAGCCTCTCATTTATGGAAATGTATCATATGTGATCCTTATTTTTATAAATGAGGGATCAAAGTGAGACCTTTTTTTTTTTTGTGAAGGACAAGGAGCACTTCTAACTCATTTTCATCAATGAGAGACAAAAAAAAAGAAACGATTTATTTCTAATAACCTAAAAACACATTATTCTATTTGCAACCTAAAAAAATATTTAATCCCAACAAATATAACGACCACAACTACGTATTTCGGCCATTAAATAGGACAAGCTTCGATCAACTTCTATTTTTCTACGTAGATTTTATTTTTTTCCCTGTACATAGTCAAACAATTAATTTAAGGTTTAAAGCGATCTGTAACAAGGGAGGGGAATCGGAACTCATCAAGGAGTGTGATAATTGCTGCCATAAATAGGCAGGCACACTAGGTGGCTGTGGCCTATGATGTGTAAAAATAGCAACGATGATCATTGAAGGCTATGAACATGATAGGGAGAACAATGGCATTACGATGGAAAAACAAAAGGATATGAATGTTTATTCTGTTAACTGTAATTTGCTCTTGTATTAAGAGACTATTCATTTCTACATCACTTTCAGTTTTTAGGAAGTTTCTATTTGCTTCTTAGTTATTGTTGAGATCCTTGTGGCTACAAACAGTGGGTGCATAAATTGCAGCCAATAAATTTTCAACAGAATTAGAGGCTCAAATAGCAACCCTACCCCCTCATTTATGTTTTGCTGTGATTCTCTTACTTAAATAGCGGTGAGTCGGTGGCAATAAAAGGTAGCCCATATAGGAAAATAAAATAAAATAAAATCATTCAAGTTACGCGGAAGGAAGTGCTGAAAATTTGAAGCATCCATTACAAATTAGACTGCCCTTGATCGTCTTTACAAATGTTAAGGTTTTAGTACTGACAAAGAAAAATTAATTCCACTATAGACTTCAAAGCTTTCGAAGTAGTTGAAAAAAACCGACCAGAGTATTTTATTGATTAGCCTACTATGTATGTGATTTCGTAATACCATTGCATAGATTTAGGAGTAATAGGCTCACAGGTTGCAATGTTATACCTATTGATTAGAGGGTAAGTAGGTAAAGGAAACAAAGACTTCAACTGGAATTAATAAGGCATGCAATGCAAGGACGGTCCATTCTACAATAGTGGCACAGGCACCTTCGTAGTTTGTTGAAATATTGTCAAATGTAACATTAATTGCTTATCCTCTTCATCTATAAATACGCACACCTCTGATATCTCACATCACTGCATTTCCAAGTGCCCTATAGACTTTAAGTTTCTAGCCATATCTTGTAGTTCACTTCAAACTTCTAAGCAACATGGAGGTCCTCACTTTCACAGAGGAGTTTACTAGCACTGTTCAGCCAGGAAGGATGTTCAAGGCTTTGATCCTTGATGCTCCTAACCTCATCCCCAAACTGATGCCTGAGGCCATTAAGAATGTTCAACTGGTTGAAGGGAATGGAGGCCCTGGAAGCATTCAGGAGATAACCATTATTGCTGAAGGCCAGTTGCACCATTTCACACTAGTTTTCACTTTATCATTTATATTATTTTTTTGTTGTTGTTATTTGTGACTAAGAATTGGGATCCAAGGGGAATTGGCATGTGGGAGCTCCAAATCCCCACCCAATTGCAGATCCTGGTCTTAAAGGCTAGGGAATGTACCATGTGAGCTTTAATAGTTTTCACATGGTCATTAGTTTTCACCTTTATGCCCTAAAGAATTGGTGTTCTAAATATATTCTAACCATAATGCCATATATCTTTTGGTAGGTTTCAAACTGAAATGACTAACAAAGAGATCATTGGTAATGGCTTCAATGCAGGTGATAACATCAAACAATTGAAGCATAGAATTGATGCAATAGACCAAGAGAATTTGACATACAGCTACGCTGTGATTGAGGGGGATGGTGCTCTGGAAAAAGTGGATTCAATTTCACACGAGATAAAGTTTGAGCCCACTGAAAAGGGAGGTTGCAAGACCATGAATGTCAGCAAGTATCATCCTAAAGCAGGGGTTGATGTCAAAGAGGAGGATTTCAAGGTTGCCAGGGAGGAAGGCTTGGCTCTCCTCAAGGTAGTGGATGCCTATCTTGTGGCAAACCCAGAGGCCTATGCTTGAAGTGATCTTATATATAGGGCACCTTTGTATTACATTATAATATGATGTACTTTCAATTCAGCCTATAGACTACTTTGAAGCCAAATATGATATGGCTTATAATAAGAAAATTATGAGTTAATTTGATGGGGCTTGAGAGTTAAGGTACCAGAAGATTATACTATCCACACAATTTACTAATTCAATGATGAGCTTATCGAACACAATGGTGAATTGGGACACTTCTTTTCCATTTTTTTACTGGAAAACTGGGACACTTCTTAACTTACACTCTGATTCTGCCACCAATACAGATGCGGGGGAGGGAGGAGGGAGGGAGATAGTGATGTATAATAAGCACCTTTCTTCTCCCTTTAACCGCTATCAGAGATTGACTATCTTAATGGTGTCAGTGATAAAAGCGGTAAATCAGACGCTATATGTAAAATCATGGACAGAAAATGAATCAATGCTTCACACCACAAGAAATCTTATGCAAGTAATCAAAGTACGCATGTTCCACAAATCATGAAAACGAAGTTTTATAGTGTATATTAATTGGTCCTTCAAGATAAACATAATCCCTCATAAGAAAACCTCAAATCATCATCCATCCACTCTAGTTAACATTAGATTTACAGGAACTTGGACCATTACCTTTTGTCTTTTTCGAATCCTAAAAGCAGCTAATCTGAGCAGAGTGATGGTCCATTTTGGAACTTAAAACAGCAATGACTACTAAAACCACTTATGATTTCTTCTAGGCAAGAACTAAACAAACTGCCAAGGATCCTTAAGGAATATTTAATTATATTATTGATTAATATGGCAAGATATTACTGATTACTAAATATAATATGAAACAAAATTTTATCCTCAAAAAAGAATATTAGGATATACTTCAGTACTTTCACACAAAAATCTAAAATCCTTTTCTAGAAAATTTCGAAACAAAAATTAACTTGTTAGCAATTGTTCAAATGCTTAGGATCACTGAATCATATAACCTCATGCTTCCACAATGCTGCTTGGTTACGCCAAAATCATTTAAACTGTAATAACTAGAAAGACCAATCAAGGGTTTTAATCAGAAACTTCGTTTTTTATCCCTGTTAACATTCCATCAATTTATTGGGACATACGGATAACTTTATTTAATTGAGCCCCCTATTATATGATAGAGATGCAAAACTCACCTCGAAATAATGGGATATTCTAGGCCATTCGGCACCATCATTTTGTTCTGTTGAGTCAGGTTTTGAGTTGGCAAATGAAAGCTAGAAATTTTGTACCAAGAAACAGTTTCACCCTTTTCTGGCCAATCTTGCAATTGTCTTTTTTTTTTTTTTTTAATTTAATAAAACAAATCTCGAAAATAACGTAGCATAGCACTTGGGAACAAAGAAAAGCAACTTGGACATTATAAATAATAGTCCCTCAACATTGATTCTTGCCAAGTTCACCAAGCACTACAAGTTTGGCAGCGGTGTCCTAATATCACTTTCTAACGTGGGTGTTTACACTGACACAGATGAGTACCCATCTCCAATCTCTCCATCAAGGTTGTTCAAGGCCTTGGTTGTTGATGCTCACAACCTCATTCCAAAACTTCTGCCACATGCGGTGAAGAGCATTGAACTCATACAGGGCGATGGTGGGGCTGGAAGCATCAAGCAGATTAACTTTGCTGAAGGCATAACTTTCTAGCACAGACTTATAGTAAAATTTATACTTAAGTAGTATTGGGAAAAACCCAAATCCCACACTAACTATAGATAGTGGCTAATAAGAACTTATAAAGCTTAGGCACCCATGACCTCGTATGTTGGTTTTGTAGGGATGAGTTAGGCCCAAAAATCTAATTACATACACTTCACAAAATAATGAGTTTGAAGTTTTAACATGACTTGCTTTTTTCTTGTAGGCAGCCAAGTACAAAGCGTTAAGAACCGAGTTGATGAGATAAACGAAGACACTTTTACTTACAATTACACATTGATTGATGGTGGAGCAATGAAGGATAAGTTTGCTTCCATTGCTCACGAGATTAAGCTTGACGCAACACCTGATGGTGGTAGTATAAGTAAGGTAACAAACAAGTATTATCTTAAAGGTGATGTTGAGATCAATGAAGAGGACATTAAGGCTAGCAAGGAGAAGGTATTAGGCGTTTACAAAGTTGTGGAAGCCTATCTCCTCCAGAACCCTGATGTGTATGCTTGAATCATTACCTAGTCTCTAGTCAATGCCCCTATATATTTTGTATAATACTTAGTAAGGGTCTGGAATGTTTAAAATTTGGGTTCTTCAAATATTAGTACACTTCTTATGTTTGACAGTGGCACTCAATTCAATTATGTTTGATTTTTGGGACAACTGAAAGGTATTCATCCTGATAATGGACTCTCTCATTGCGAATGGTGATGCGCTTAAGCCCATCTTCTTCTGAGACTATTCCACGTATATCAAATTAAAATACTTAGTTTTTAAGTAAAAAAATATCTTTATATTTTCTTTTTTCATCATGTATATAATTTCTTCAATGAAATATTTTATTTTTATTTTAATCTTTTAATGTTTAATTCTTGATTCACTGTAACTTTTCTTTTTATTTCTCATCAGATACAAATAAAACCTGCTAAATAACACCTAAATTAATTTACTTAATTAATTTATTATCATTTTTATGTTATTTGCTTAATTTTTATCTGTTAAATATCAAATTCTCATAGATAAAATCCACAGACCTTAATTTTATCAAGTATCAAATACTATTTGAAAGCAATTTGTCACTACATATTAAAGTAGAATGGTTGTCTTGTTTGTTTGTGCCTTTCCTTTTTCTAATCAAACAAGCCCTCCCCATACGAATCAAGATCCAGGAACTATTCCTTAAGTGCTAATTAAATGCCTAACATCATGTGCCACAACCATTACATTTAGAAGTTTAGTTGTTTGTTACATTTTTCTTTCCTTCCTCTCTTGCCGCTTCTCTTTGGTTAATTGCCTCAAGGTAAATTGATGGCCCAAAATGGTGAATGACACCTTGTGATTCAAACTATACATGAGGTTGGTAATGCATTATTTTCACTTATACGAATTCAAGTCCATAATGTTGGCAAAATGGTTTGATTCTACCAATAGTCGCCCATGTGTATTATATAAGTTTGATTAATACAATTATTTGGAAATATGAAATACAAAACTTACTAATCAGCCACTAACATTGAACGTCTTCAAATAAAAAATTCCCATTCTTAACTACCAAATAAAAGTCCATTTTTTCTAAGCCGCAATTATAAATATATCCGTTTCCATCAAAGTGATCATTCCTACGAAACCTACTTCCCATAACCACAAGACCTATAAAGTGCTCTCCCTTAAGATCCAACTTTCACAACCTTGATTTTTCTTTGATTTTTGCAATCTACACAATTCACCATGGGTGCCACAACTTTTACGCATGATTATTCGTCCCCTGTTGCTCCATCACGCATGTTCAAGGCCTTGATCACTGACTCTAGAACTTTGCTTCCAAAGCTCTTACCACAGTTCATAAAAGAGGTCAAGGTGATCCAAGGAGATGGGGAAGCTGGAAGCATTGAACAAGTTAACTTTGCAGAAGGTTAGCAAAAGGACTTTGACAAACTAAAGAGAAATTAATGGATTATAAAGTTATATATATATCTCTATCTATCTATTTTGCTTGAAAAATTTATTGTATGTTTCTTAGAATGTGGGTTATGTGCCTAACTCAATATCACAAAACTAGTTTGTAAGGTGAGAGTTACTCCTCACTTAAATGCACTAATTTGGTCTCATCACTTGTTGATGTAATGATTATAAAGTTATATATACCTCTATCTATCTATTTTGCTTGAAAATTTTATTGTATGTTTCTTAAAAGGTGGGTTATAGGCCTAACTCAACATCACAAAACTGACTTGTAAGATGAGGGTAGCCTTCCACTTATATACACTAATTTGGCCTCATTACTTGTCAATGTGGGATCTCCAATAATGTTTCTTTTGTTGTGCAGCATGCCCCTTCAAATATCTGAAACACAGGATTGATGAGGTTGATAACGACAACTTGGTGTGCAAATACACTATGATTGAAGGGGATGCATTAGGGGATAAGCTTGAGTCTATAGCTTATGAGGTTAAGTTTGATGCCACTAGTGATGGGGGTTGCCTTTGTAAAATGACAAGCAAATACAATGTCATTGGGGCGTATGAAGTCAAAGAGGAAGAGTTAAAGGAAGGAAGGGAAAGCTCTGTTGGAATCTGCAAAGTTGTGGAAGCCTTCCTGCTGGAGAATCCACAAGTCTATGCTTGATTATTCATTTGTTTTTCTCAAGTATATAGATACTGTTCTAAGATTAAATACAAATTTATTCAATTTTTAAATGATAGTGTGTGCAACCAAATATAGGGACAATTAAAATGTTTGCAAAGTATCGAACTCACTAATAAGTTCTTAATCTTTAAGGGCATACTCTGTGATTTGGCAAAATATTTGTACTTTTGTAGTAACAAAGCTTTGGAGATTCATAATCCTCTTTATGTATCGATTGAGCATCATAATAATAATTCTGCCAAATCATTGTGAAACTAATAAACTTTTATGTTATAAACATCTCAGACATACTCAAGGGCTAAGACTTGGACTTTGGTACCAAGAATTAATGTTCAATCACGAATAAAAAAATTCAAACTAACCAGGGAAGTCATGGTAGGATTTGAAGAGTGGAGGCCATGATTTATAAAATTCTCTACTGTTTCACGGCTGGATTGGAGTGTGGAGACCACCAATGCTAAATTTGTCTGAATTTGAGATTTTTCATTTTTCATTTTGGATTTTAGACACCTTGCAACAGTAATCAGACAAAAGCATGGTAATTCAACGCATGCATAGCAAGATTGTATATTCCTCATGATAAAAAGCAGACTGTCACTTCTTTCTTGTACTTTATAGAAGTGCACAACGTTTTGAACCAAAAAGGAGGGGGTGATGACCACTTGGCCCACTTCAAAACTTTATGGTTCATGAGAATTCTTCTATGCTGGTCAATGGGATGAAAAGGTAAAGAATTATAGATTGATTTTATGTGACTATAAGAGAGGCATAAAAAGGTTGGGCGCCGTAACTAATCGTCAACTAACATAGCATGCGAACATAATCAAAGAATATATACGAGTTAATTACTCCTACCTGAAAGTTTTAAACTGATGGTATGTATAGCTTTATAATTCTTCCTTTATGTAACTAAAGCAACAACAAAAATGAAGTTTCCATGGCAAAAAGAGGAGCAAAAATTGGCTCAAGACGTAGTCAAGTTCACTAGGGACTAAATAAGATGGAGAAATTTAATGACTTAACAGTTCTAATTCATGAAATGAACCAAAGACTAAATAAGTCAACCTTGTTGTGCTACTTTATGTCAGGGCAGATCTTTTTGTTGGGTATTTTGTTTCTTTAACTGCAATAACTTCCGGGTTAATTAATAATTGATTATAAAATTCCGATATTGCTAAACTAATGTCGGTTCATGTATAGGACAATTTTATGGTGCAATGCCTGATAGATAGCTATTACATGATTTACATCTACAACTGACAAAAATTAAAATGAAATGAAATCAGAAACAAAATTTGTTAAAAAACTATAAACTCGCAATTTCATTGACACTATCATTTTAAATATACAAGAAATTTGTAACTGACAATTGCTCATAATTCTACCTATTAATTTGAAAATCGATGACAAATATAATTGCCCACAAACGTGGAACAGCTCATACCTAAAACACTTAAAACATTACACAGTAAGAATTCTAAATTATTGCTAATAAACTCTAATAATAGATATTGAGGTATATTTTTAATATACCAGCAGCTATTAACTCTGAACTTTTCTTTTAAGTTCTCAAATCTTCCTTTAGAACGTGCCTTTGTGAAGACATCTGCCAATTGATCTTCTTTCTCACAATATTTCAATGAAACTAAGTTTTGAGCTTCTCTAAGAAAATAGAATTTGACATTGACGTGCTTTGTCTTTCCATGGAAAACAAAGTAGATGGATATTGCAACAAACACCTTGGTTTGAATCTATTTGAACCACTTGTTGGACGTACGGTTAGAATTTTCCCAACTACAAAACTTTATTAACAACTGTAGTAACAATTATGAACTCTGCATCAGCAATCAATTGTGCCACAATATCCTACTTCTTTTTTGAAGCCCAAGAATACACTCCAGAACCAAATGTAAAGCAATAGCCTAAAGTGCTTTTCATGCCATCCAATGAATCTCCCCAATTACTATCAGAGAATACCATAAAGACTAATTTTTTTTATTATGCCTAAACTAAACTCCATAACCAAGAGTTCCTTTGATATATCTAAGCCCGCATTTAGCAGCTTGAAGATGCACTTCATTAGAACTATATAAAAATCTTGAAAAAAAAACACTTAACACCATGCAAGATATCAAGTCTTGTTTCTGTTAAATACATTAGACAGCCAACAAGACTTCTGTAATCAATCTCATCCACCTTCTGTACACCATCTTCCTTGCATAGCTTCAACTTCTAAAACACTGTAGTACTAACTGAAACTTCTTAAGAATTTCTTTTGCATATTTCTTCTAACTAGTAAGGATTCCTCTCTCATCTTGCTTGACTTCCATCCCAAGAAAGAAAGTCATTTCTCCACAATTTGTCATTTCAAAGACCTTTATTCAATCATTTGATCTGTCAAATTGTTTTTTAAGATAACAAAGCACAATTTAACCCCTCTTTCATGTTTTGTATTTGTCATTTTCAAAAAAAGATCTTACCAAATGGTCCTGTATTGACTTTCAGTTCCATCCAAATTCTACCAATTTGAATAACTTAACCAAAGCCCATGAGCATCAAGCAATTGTATGAGAGAATCTGTACTTTAAAGGCAGCAAACACTATGCGAAAGATAATTGGATTTTTCCTTGCAGAAGGTTGATTAAACCATGGCAAGGAAAAGCATTTCGGAGTTGTGTGGTTCATAAGGATTACCAAATCTAAGAACAATTAGTAACAGATTCAAATAATTAGGGAATCCAGTGAATAAGAATTATATCATTTTTGCACACATGGCTAGCTCCCACGATGTTATATGGATTGTGTATTTTACTACTTTGGTAGAACCTTCACACTTTTATTTGTTACATTCATGAATCGTTCAAGTCCATTATAAGAAAAATGAAATATTTTACTACAATGGCTAATCAAAGAGAAAGTAGAGAACAAAAATTAGCAACACTTGATTCAAGTCAAAATAAATCAGACTATTCATCCATAGAGATTCATTTCTTTTAAACGGTTGCTGGTCAATATTCCAAAAAAAATGACATTTATGTTGCATCGTTGGTCTTTGTATAAGTCATCGTTGGTCTTTGCATATTAATCATTCCTGACTCACTCACTTCATACACATAAGTTTGTTTAAGAGAATCTGTTTGTGGTCACCTACCTTTTAGAGAGATGAGAAGTACAAATTAATGTGAGACCAAGAAAGGAGAAATTATTACATGGTCCGGGACCATGTGATCTCGACTAATTTTAATGTGACACATTAACTCTTTTTTATAAATTGAAAAATGTGGTCATACATCATGAGGAGATTGACCAAAATTACATGATCCCAAATCATGTAATAATTTCTCCCAAGAAAGACATACAACACCCAACACACAAGCCATAGTTTCTTTATCGTTTATTTGTATATAAAAAATGTCATTTTATAAAATCATCATGCTGATCTTTCTTATGATAAAAGGATTCCTGGGGTGTGGATATCCTTCTTCAAGGAAAAAAGCTACTTTGGTCTTTTTGACTGTGGTAGCATGTATTGCCAATGTTCTATCGCCTCACACTCCACGTTATACATGGCCAAGAGACCATCCATCATAAAGCAAATTCCCTTTGGCTCATCTTTACAAATACTCATAAGAAATCCAATATTCTAATAATCTAATCTAAACTTTAGACATTGACTTTTATCTTTGCTAAAAAAGAGATTCCTTGCATGTCCCACATATTTTGCCTTACATATTCCCTGCCCACGTACAAATATATGCCAGTAATATATTCTTCACAGCCATAATCCACTGCTTTATTAGACAGACACATCCCTTGGTCTTCCTACTTCAGCTCCATGGTTCCAGAGTTCCAGGTACGGCATCCGAAATCCATGCATGTTTACTGGTTAACATGTCATTGCAATTATGGCTTGGCTATTATCAATTTAGATATAAACTGCAAGAATTCTCTGAGTGATCAACCCTTTAAATGCAGAACCTCGAGTCACAGAGATACATGTCCGAATGAACTGTAATGGATGCGTGCAGAAGATTAAGAAAGCACTCAGTGGCGTAAATGGTAATCATGTGCCATAATTTCCCCACTAATTGATGCCACAACATGCATGAATCATTACTTTTCAACTAAACTTTCAACTCTTGCAGGTATATATGATCTCTATATTGACTTCCCTCAGCAAAAAATAACAATAATTGGGTGGACAGATCCTGAAAAAATTGTCAAAGCAATTAAAAAAACAAGGAAGATGGCCACCATTTGCAATAGTGAACCAATTGAATCTCCATCTCAACCAGAAGAACCATCATCTCAACCAACAGAACCAAACCCTGAAGAAAATGCACAAGCCCATGAAGCAACACAACCTGTAGAAATTCCACCAACTCAAGCAGGAACCCTAGAGGAACCCCCAAAAGACACACCACCTCCTGAACAACCACCACCTGAGGCAATACCATCACCAACACTTGCAGAGAATAATCTAAACCAGCAGTCACCAAAAACCCCAAGAACCAAGGATTTAGGAGAGGTTCATGTGATACACCACAATCCACCTGACTATGGAAACAGATTTGGTTCTGGCCACAACTATGTTGGACATTGGGGGGATAGATATAGATACCATCATAGCCCAGCATTTCTTGAAGGGCCACCCCAACCAGTGTTTGTGACACACAGTTATAATACTTATAGACCATCACCTTATGTCACTGAATATGAGTATGTGAGGTCACCACCAAGGCTCACACATTACAACCGTATGGAACACTACAGTGGAGACTACCCAAATGGCAATGGAAACATCACATCCATGTTCAGCGACGAAAATCCAAATGCGTGCAGGATAGTCTAGAAGAACGTCAAGAGCTACTTATGAAAATCAAATTGAGGGACAATTCTGTTTTCAGATGTGTTAATGAGCTAGTACGTGGCAAATTAGCAAAATAGTAGTAATAGAATCTCAAGGTAGAAAATGGAAAAGCAAGAATCAGATTCTTAATTATATTATAAGTATTATATTATATGTTAAAATAAAATAGCATGACGAAATATTAATGAGTTTTAAAATTATAATAAAATTTGTAGAATTGATTTATCTTATAAAAGCATTCAAAATAATAGTTAAATTGATATAATTTTTTAAGTTGTTACAGGTGTCATTTGATCTTGTTTCAGATATGTGTAACCAAAATTGTTATTGGGTGCTGAACTAAAATTTGAAAATAAATGAGCAAATGGTGAAAAATGGAGTTGTCATCAAAGTTTATATAATTAGAAAAAAAAACATGGAAAAAATCTTTTATTTAAAATACTAGTATTTGATAATAGATCTACATTTGGAAGTTGTTTCGGACTAGACAAGCACAAGCCTAATCCACAAGAGTTGGTTTACTTTAGCCCAAAATGCATGCTAGCCAAAAGCTCCTAAAGGTAATTGGGTTGAAGTCCATTGCATGACGCATTTGAAAGGCGAATTCAATACACCCTAGAACAAGGAACTATACCACGACTAGGAGTAAACTGATAGCATATATATTACTCCAAAAAGGTAAAACCTCCTCAACATGGGCTTTGAACCCTGCATCATCTACTTCAACCCACCTCAAAATATCTTTCCTTATAAATAGGTTATAATTAGCAATGTGAGGTACACATTTGACATTTGTTGTCACTCTATTAAAATTCTCAATGATCTGAGTGTTAGAGTGTCTTTATTGGTTCCCCAACCATTCGCCACCAATCCCAGTCGTGCCTAAAGGAAGAACCATTTTCAAAAGTCAATTCCAAGTAAAATAAAGTATTAGCACCCTACATTGATTTGTTAAAAGAACTAATACATTGAATTAAGAGAAAATAAGCTATGCACCGACAATATAAAATAGTTTTATAATGTCAACCAATCACAGATTGCCATGTATGGTAAGTTTGTCGATTTTTATAATAATTACCTTAAGATTTATAACAACAGTAATTTCTGATTGGTTAACAATGTAAAAAAATTTACACTGACAATACATAATCATTAAACTTATTAAGAGAAAATAGGTTATACACTGACAGTGTAAAATAGTTTTACATTGTCAATCAATCATAAACTACCATATATGATAAGCTTGTTGACTTTTATAAAAACTACCTTGAAATTCATATCAACGATAATTTTTGATTACTCAATCATGTAAAAAAATTTACACTAACAATGCATGATCATTAAACTCTTAAATTAATTGAGCAAATTTATAACATTTACTATATTTATTTAACCCATAAAATCAAAATGGTAAGGAAATAGTGAATCAAAATAACATAATTATTTATAATAAAAATTGCATTATAAAAGAATCTTGGACATTTAAGAAAAAAGAAATTTTATTTAAAAGGAAATCCATGTTGCACAAGGCTTAATATAATAAAATTTACTCTTATGTTATAAATTAGAATACATAACTTGGAAAGTGTTACTCTCACTCTCTTAATTAGACACTCTCAATATTTTCTATATTTTTTTTTCCTTTAGAGATGTATTTCACTCACTATTTTTTTTAATCATTTCAAATCACTTCTTTTTATCTATATATGTAAATTTGATCTTCTTAACAGCTTCCTTTCAATCTACCCTCTTTTATTTTCATCTATAAATTGAATTTCAACAATTTTTTAAAAGAAATTGTCAATAGTTAAAAATAACTTTATATCACATTTTACATTATTCATTTTAAATCTAAAATATATTTAAATATATTTATATATTATGAATTTTAATTATAATATAATTTATAGGTTAAATTATTCACTTGTCCTTATAGTTGTTCTCATTTTAAATTTTAGTCCCTATACAAGAAAATTTGTAAGTTTTAGTCCCTATATGTGCATAAAAGTTAAGTATTGATCCTTATTGCTAGCAATAGAGAAAACTTTTTGGCAATATAAAACCACCACAAAATTTTCTGAAAGTGATAAACTACAACAAAAAATTGTGTAAGGACTAAAACTTACAATTTTCTCGTATAGGAACTAAAACTTAAAATGAGAACAACTATAAGAATCAGATGAACAATCTAGCCTAAGTTATATATTCAAAAATAATTATTTATTATGAATTTTAAGTATATAAAAATAAATATTTATCTTGTACACTAGACAGACTAAAATACTAGCTATATGTAATTCCTTATAATACACACAATACTTGAGAATGAATAATCTTATAGTCGTGGATCATTGCATAAGATTAAAAAAAATGTTTTGGTTTTATTTTTTATTAGAATGAGTTTATTGAAAAATTAAGAAACTAATTTTAATTAATATAAGAAAAGGATAATTTTAATTTCAAATAGCATGACTATATATAAGCTCTGACGATACGTGCAACACTTGACTATGGTAAATCATACAATCAACACCGTAAGTCATTACATGAATTAAAAATTTTAGAATAAATTATTGATAGGTTAAGGGAATATATAAAATGACAACACTTTTAAAATTGTTGCATTAGTAAAGATAGATAGAAAGTTTAGAAAAGGTGATTTTTTCTCATAATCAGAACCAAAGTAAGAGGTGTAAGAAGCAGATTATGAGGCCGATGATGTAGAAGTCTGACAAATAACACGTCAGATAAGAAAATCATTGTAACACTCAAACTATGGATGTATGACAAGCTATAATGCATACTAGTTTTTAATTGAAGAAAGAGAACCATCAACCCTTCAAGTGACCTTAAGGAATTCAAATTCTTTTTCATGGATGACAACAATATTAAAAAAAAAAAAGTCTCACATAGAAATAAGACATGGGATGAGCTTGTTGCACTTCCAGAAAGTCAAAAAGCTATCAATAGTAATGGGCTTTACAAGATCAAACAAGATGGTAACAATCAAATAGAATGATATCGTGCAAAATTAGTGCTAGAAAAAAGTTCAATAGTTTTTTTAAAAGAATTTGTGAATAATTAAAAATGACATTATATTGCAATTTAAATTATTCATTATAAATCTAAAATATAATTTATATTCAAAGATGTTTGTTTATTATGAATTTAAACTATAATATATTTTATATATTAAAATTTATTTATTTATTATAAATTTTAAATATATAATAATAAATATTTATCCTATGCAATGTACATATTAAAATACTAGCTAAAAATATCCTTATATAATTTAATTGTCTCAACAAAAATCTTAATTGTGTGTAAGGACTAAATATAGCAATACATGATAAATACTAGTTAAGAATATTCTTGTATAATTTAATTGTCTTAACAAAAATCTTAACTGTGTGTGAGGACTAAATGTAGCCATAAGTTACACCATGAACCAATATGTATGAAAAAATTCAATAAAATATTTTACAACATGAAGAATAGGAGTGTTCGTGGGATTGATTGGGACGGATTTACCTATGTCTTCACCCAACCCAAAATTTTGATAGAGTTAATTTTGTAAACTCAAACCCAATTCGATCAAGGCCCAACAACATTTGAAACAAGACTAGGTCAACCTGACTTGTTGGCACAATATATTAATCTTAACATTATATATACCTAAATCGTAGAATTAAAGAACTATACAATTACAATTAAGGTATATTTTACAATGTATATTTTAAGATAAATGATATCAATATAAATATAATATCATGTTAGACAAAACATTATTTATTAAGTCAAAAAGTTGTATTATTAATACATAATTGTTTAAGAAATTGTAATTTTAAAAGAACACACAACATTAGACTAGGTTGGGATGACCTGAAGTATAATTCGAACCCATCTTCAAAATGTACTACATTTAATTTCTTAAACCCAAACCTGTCAAAAGTAGTTCCTTCAGACCAGACCAGGCCAGGTTAGTGGGACAAGACGGGTCATGAATTCCCCTAACAAAGAAGTTATTTTTATACTAAAAACTTCTTCTCTAGTCATGGATTGAGTTTGAGAGATGGGAGATGATGGTAAGATTATGAAATGCAAGGATCGAACTATACTCCTTTCGACAAATATTTCCTAACACAACCCCCTGGGTAGAGCTGTTAAAAGGTGTGGGGCAGCCCGGCCCTCACGGGCCATTGGTTCTTAACGGGCCAGGCCGAGCTGGTTTATGATCAGGCCTGTAATTTGGTGGCCCAACCTAGCCCTATGCTGGCCACCTGGCCAATTTGGCCTGAATTTTTTTACACACGATTAACATTGTTATTTATTTTAATTATTATTTTATTTTCCAAAAATTATATAAAATTAATTTATTTAAATGATATTTAATATTTAAAATTAAATTCTACATACTTTCTAGTCTAAACAAACATTTTTCTTCATATATAATTTACTTAATTACTCAATAATCTTATTAAATATTATCTATGTAATTTACTTCATATATTTATTTAATATTATCTATGTAATTTTAAATTTATATATATATATATATATATATATATATATATATATAAAGTGGGTCAGCCTAAAGCCCGCACGGGCCAGCTCGGCCTCGGGCCAAATTGGCCCAGTTTCTTATAGGGTAGCTTTTTTTGAGCCCAACCCAACCTTTTTTACGGGCTAACCAGGCTGGCCTATCAAGCCGGGCCTATTTTGCCGGCTCTACCCCTGGGCTATCAATGAGGGAAAACTAAGAAGTGAATTAGGTATAATTAGTTAGTGGATCACCCAAAATTGAATTCAATAACTTTGGCCCAACCAATCTCCTTGATAATGCCTGGTACAGAAAAATCTAGCAAATCATAACCGTGGAACCCAATCGCATAGAAGATATCAATAACAACGACAACGAAAGCAAATATCCTAGGTTGCAAAATCTGAAAGGAACCCTCGCATCTACGTTGGTGAAGTGGGAGCATTCGTAGCTAGTTTTGGTGTGAAAAAATATTTATTTCAAATTTTTTTTATACTTCCTCAAAAATTAAAATGTCAAATCACCTGATATGGGGGAAAAAATGGGTAAAAGATGCTTTTTGAACAGTTGTAAAGGTAAGAACAAAAAAATGATATAAAATAACCTAAGTTTATGTTTTAGTGAGGGTAAAAATTAACAGTAATATTTTTTTTTACCTTAGAGTTTATGTCATTTTTTAACATAAAACTATAAAGAGGGTTGTGAAAATAATGTAAAAAAATATCATTCAAAATATCCTCACAGAAGTGTTAAAATGAGCTGCTCATATCAGCCTGACAAACCAAAAGGTGAGGAGCGGGCTGGCCCATATTTCTAATGGGCTGCACTTTTTTTGACTCGGCCTAGTTCATTGGCCCCCCGGACCGGGCCAAAATTTCCTTTTTTGGGCTAATTTTATTTAATTTTTACAAAAAAAAAATAATACTAGGCTAAAATAGGCTCGCTACTTTTTAGGCTCGAATTTTGTCAGTCTAAATTGGCCAATTTGGCCTACCAAGCTAGACCAAATTAACCCAATTCTTTTGAAGTCACATATTTCTCAACTCGATCAGACCTGGCATAACCCATCAGGCCATTTTTGACAATTCTACTTTAGATTTTATCTCCATCTCCATGTTTTTGAACTCTAGAGACACATAAGCATAGCTGCTGTATATATATAAAGAGTCAAGTGTAAGATGACGCGAGACAAATGCAATAGTGAGGAAAGTGAGGTAATGTGCTTTCCAATAGATATGTATATTTATGCTAGGTGGCAAAATGTCAAGTCACCCACTTCATTATTGGATGTCATGTCACTTTTGTTAACTGTCATATTTGAAAATAATCTTGTCATTGTCATCACATTTATTACATATTAAAATGTTATTAACACTAAACTGATCCAATTGAATCGAGATAGATTGATTTGTTGATCTACAAAATAAAGCATAAAAAAATAATTTATCAAGTGGAGAATTGACAGGTTGTAATTGTAAAACATAACATCTTCATATATTTTCTATGGCTCATTGAAAAATAGTGATTGATATTGCAGGGCATGACATCACTACTAAGACATGGATAATGATAACAAAAAGTTGAACTTTCTTTAATTGAACTATCACCAAATCCACTACATGCTTTACAGTGAAATCACAATGGAACTAATGCAAAACTATCAAACTTTGAGTCCTCCTGTGGCGACACTACCAAAATTTCCTTACACATGAATGAAGAAATGAAGCTGTACAAATAATGTGCTGGTAGGAACATGCAAGAATGCAAATCTAAGGGATGAAAAAACGAATAATCTTATTGGAAAGAATTTGGCCTAATCTGAAATGGCAAATGGCCGTTCACTTTTTCATCAACATCAAGCAGAGCACTCAAGACTAAGAATCTTCTGTTGAGAAAGGATTATCACTGCACTGCAGTTTTGCCACTGATACTACTCAGCAGGTAGAAACAGGATGAGGAAGAATCATATGAGGGGTTCCCAAGTTCTGGACAAGGTTCTGGGAGCACTGAGTCTGAAAATCCAGACACATTTGAGCATTCCCAAGTAATGGGAGAAGAAGAATTTGTAGACAAGGTTATGTTGGAAAGGCATATGTTTGTGAAAGGGGATTCCTCTATTCCAGAAAAGTTTCCAGCAATGGTAATATTTTTACCTGTGACATCCTTCAAGGTAATGTGATCCAAAAGTGGGAGTGCATTTGGATCAAACTTGTCATCAGGATGAGACCCACAATTACCTGTGGCAGCAAATGCTGTATGGACATTCTCCATTTGTATGTCTGATATAACAATTTCTTTCATATAACCACCTCTTCCTTTGGTGGTTCTGAATTCAATGCCACTATTTGAGTTGAAAAGATGAGTATGCTCCACTAGAACATTTGAAATGCCACCAGACATGTCACTGCCAAATGCAAGAGCAGAGCCAGAAAATGCATGAAGATGCACCCTTCTGATGTGTACATTCTCAGTGGGCCTGCCATAGCAATGCCATACTCATCCCAGCCACTTTTGAGAGAAATTGCATCAAATCCCATGGCAACAATACAATCTTCTATACACACATTATCAGAAGAATCTGAAAACATGAAGCGCACAAAGGTTACCTAAGTGGCCCTAACCAAACTTTGGTAAGCTAATGACATTTTAGAAGCAATGCCATTTTCACAATGAAAACCAAAAGTAGAGTGCATAATATGTTTGTTGCAAACCTGGCACTATACCAACAGTATAAGGGGATTCTGGAGGAGTAGAGATTGAAATATTTTGAATATGTACATTGCTGCATCAAATTACATATAACTAAATCAATATGACCTTTTATTTTCTGCCAAAATAAGTATATCATTTCATTTAATGTCTAGAAGAAGCTCAGACCATATACCTGCAATAAACTGGGTGTATGGCATAAGCTGGGGCATTCAAAAATGTAAGATTTGAAACTACCACATAATCAGATGCCACAATTTCAACCAGATGAGGACGGCTGTGGTTCAAGGAATGAGAGCTATACCACTCCCACCAAACCATTCCCATGCCATCAATGGTTCCATTATTACCTGAGGAATCACACAAAGACATGAAAATTCAATCAAGAAACAGACCCATGAAAGGCTTGCGGGAAAGCAAAATCTTGCAACATGACAAAACCTGTGATGACCACATCATGTAATATGTATCCATTTATCAAGCTCTGATATCTTCCCCCAGGAACTTCAAGCCCTCGGCCGTAAGAAGGCAAAGGTTCAACAACATCCCAATGAGATGGATCCTAAACAAGGAATAATAACATGTAAAAACCAAAAGCCATATAAAAAACACTCCCCATATTAGAACATGAATCATCTCTATACACAAAGGAACAGCAAAAAAGACGAGAGCAATCAAAAGCTGGTGAAAAAAGAAGCAAGAGGCAAAATGTAAAATACCTGAGTTCCAATAATGACAGCACCTTTTTCCAAAAAGAGGGTGAGATGGCTGGTAAGATTGAAGCTTCCAGTGAGCCATTTGCCAGGAGGTACATACAGCTGAGCGCCACCCTTATCAGCAAATGACTTGAGATAGAAGATGGCATTCTGGAATGCAATAGTGTTGAGTGTTTTACCATCTCCAACTGCACCAAACTCCAAAATGGAGACACTGTGTGGTCTTGGTTCTAGTGTTGGGATGGAACCACATTGCCCACCATCTCCATTAACTCTCACGGCATTGCTCAATGCCAACAGCAAGAGCAATGCCACCTGAAAGAGGGTAGAAAAAGCAAAATGCAACCCATTGATTCTCAGAAGATATCCTACAAATACAATAATCAACCACAGAATTACACCCCAGATTAAGACTCAAGAGCCACTCAGAGAAATCCAAAGCCAAAGCCAAGCATAATTCAATTGGAATAGAAATAAAGAATTTCATCATTGACCAAAAATTCACTTCATATAGAGATTAAAATCATCTCTGAAACAAGAATCTGCAACCTGCCGCAGTGGAATGGAAAAGTGAAGGAATTCATTGCTAAAACTGTTAAACAATCAAAACACAATGCTTATTTTCATTCACAACACAGAATGCAACACCACACGCCAATCAATGACTAAGAACTTCAAAGAGAATTCCAATCTGAAACGAGAGTGCAAGTTTATCAGATCAAATTCCATTCCATTTGATCGAATCCCCCATCATCGACAGCAATCACCACTGCCACATGCCTAACAAAAGGAACAACAAAACAAGAGACCCAAATAGAAGATGACCCATAACAATGAAACACGCATACTTTGACGTAAACATCCAAAAGCAAACCAAAAATTGAACTTGAGAATGCCCTCTTAGTTATCAAAGCAGTCCCAGATTTGAAAGAAGGCCTAATGTTAAAAGGCAAAGACAACATAGCAAAAACAAAAACAAAAAACACCAGAAAAAAATGAACCACCAAAACGTACTTACAAGCATCTTCTTGAGTCAAAGCTGGCAAAAGGGTCAGAGTCCAAGGGAGACAAGAACCAGCGCTAGTGCCAAAGCAGAAACAAGTAACCAAAAAAAAAAAAAAGAAAGAAAGAAATTGCAGAGAGAAGAGAGAGAGAGAGAAGGAAAAGGAGGAAGAAGAACCAGGCACGGGAACAGAAGCAGCTTTACGCAGTTTTGTGAGTATTATTATAAGCATTAATCTACGCACAGAAAAGGAGAAGATTAATAGTCCTTTCACACATGGTCATGTATAATACAAATATTTGGTAACAAAATTTTTTTGTAAGGGGAAATCAGAATTTACACTATAATGACAGCTTTTTCATGCACACAATAATATTATTTTATTTAAATATAGAAATAAATAAACATAAATAGAATAATGTTGAAGAGGAAAAAGGTCATAGCAAATCAAGGAGGGTCGCCAAGTGGGCAAGAGAATAATAATAACGGGACAAAAAAAATAAAAGCAGAAAAACAAGTAAATTAATTGTAATAATTGGCGATTGCCCCTGTTAATGTGCATGATTAATAACGTCTCTCGCCGACAAAATCGTTTGAAACGGCCCTCATAGATTGTGGCTGCAGTGCAGAGAATAGTGTGCGGTGTTTTTTACGTGTCAGAGATTTACTAGTCAAATTCAAGTGTTTTTAATTTTGTGCGTATGTGTTAGTGAGTGCCCGTGTTAGAACAACATCTAACAAACAACCTTATTGTGTTATCGTGTGTGTTAACATATGCGAGACGCTGATTAGCGCTGAGAACATGGGACTTATGACATGGGAAATGATAGGGTTGGCACCGTTGTCGTGCTGGGACTGCCACGTGTCAGAAAGTGGGAGGAGGTGGAGTGGCACGAGGGGATCCCCTGGGTGACACGTGGAGGGTGGTAGGAGGGAGGTGGGTGAGGGAATGAGAAAGGGGAATATAAGAAGTTTGGGGAGTGCATGGGACACACAGAGATTAGAGGGCGCATGTGGATTGACAGAGCAGAAATCGGGGATGGTGGGACCCACATCAATCATGACAAAGATGCTAGCCTGGCTTCACACACTTGACAGAGCATTTAGCATACATATCAAACCACACCCACTCACAATAGAGTCTTCTACAATTTTAGTCAAAATTAGTACTAGTAAGTTAATGTAATGATATATGCGATTGTTGATGAGTAAATAATACTTACGTAATGAGTTAGATGCATCACATCACGGCTTGTTTTTGCTTGAGATTGGAGTCTTGGTTTCTAGTTTTATTAGGTTAAATAAAAGGTTGGTGGGATGACATGAAAAAGATATTGGCATCGGTGAGCCAATTTTTATTTATTACTGCATTAAATATTTTAATTTAAATAATTAAAATATAGTTAATTAATATTGTTATTAGTACATACTCAATTTGACAATATTAAGATCAAGCCTACATATATGTAATATTTGATATTTAATGTACTGGTTAAGGTAATGTGGAAAACTATTCCTCTAAATATTACATTAATTTTATGAATTTAATGGTCATACACTGTCAGTATAAAAAGTTTTACGCTGTCAACCAATTGAAATTCACCTATTGATATGACTTTTAAAGTATTTATTATAAAAGTCAACAAATTTACAATAAATGGTGGTTTGTGATTGGATGATAGTGTAAAATTACTTTACACTATCAGTATATAACCTATTTTCTCTAATTTTATTATATTTGTTTATTGTAGGTTTTTTTTTAATATAGATATAATAACCTAAGGGTTCATTTAGTGACATAAATAAGGTAAGATGACTATTCTATCCTACTTTGATTAGTTGTTTAGTATATTAATAAGATATGATTATTTTATCTCGGTGTTGTCAAAACTAAACTAGTTGAACCAGAAATTGGTCACCATACTTATTCATTTAACACTTAAAAAGGTCTTGCAAAGAACTAGTATAAAACTAATTGAACTGGTTTAAAACTAGGCAAATTGGACAAAATGGAGCAAAAATTGATTTTCAAACGTTTTATTTGGAGGGATTTTTTTCTCTTTTTAATTAAAAAACTCAATATTGTGATGATTGATATAATTCTAACATAATATTATGATCATAGATAATTATATCAATTATATTTATTTAATTTCTAATTGTAGTTGCTAATAGATATTATTGTATGTTATTGAACTTAAATGTTATGACATATTTGATTTAGTTTCATGTTTAATTTTGAATATTATATGAAATGACTTATGACAATTATAAGCAAAGTTTAATTTTAATATTAAATAATATGTTGTTTTTTTTGGTTTGATATTGCCTAATATATTATATTAAAAATAAAACAATATTATTTAATTATTATCGGTTCAACTATATTTAGACCATTGAACCTTGAATCATTGCCTTTACTAGTTCAATAACTAGACTAATTTTAAAAAACTTGTCTTATCTTATTACTTATCTAGGCTGTTAAGTCAATGTAGTTTTTATTTAATGTGTGCTCTTGTGCATCATGTTTTGCATTCATTTTCTATTAGATTTAGGCATCATTCTACTATTACTATATTTCTATTGTTTAGGAACTCTTTACTTCATTAGGACTTGTTTTTCATTTTAGAAGAGATTGCTTGAGGAATTGAAGCATGAAGAACTAGAAAAAGAAGAGTTGGAAAACCCTTGGTAGAAAATATCACACCTAAGGTGTGGAAATGTCCATGGCCTTGGGTTTATCATTCCACCTGAGACAAAGAAGCCCACAACTTGGCCGTGGGGGTGGTTATAGTTGCGAGGGCAAGCTAATGCTAGAGGAATTATTGAAAGAACCTACTGTGAACACCCAATTTTATCCGGGTAATTATAACTTAAGATAAATTAATAAATAGGATAATAATAATAATAATAATTGGGTTAAGCATATTTATCTGTTATTCTTGTTAGACTAGAAGTGTCCTAGTCTATAACTAATTTCTTGTTAAATTAAAAGTTTTAAACCCATGACCATACATATTCATTCATAATGATATTTTAAGAGTTCATGATTATGGAAAATAAATACAAAATAAAGAGTAATAATAATAGGAACAGAAGAGTCATGGAAAAGAGACGGTTACAAAACTCATTGAATATGGGGGTCATAAATGGAGAAAGGGAAATGAAGAGGGGAGAAACCGTTAAAGAATTGATATTAGATTTTAGCTTATAAATAGGAAAAAAGGGGGGGAGACGGAAAAAGAAAAAAGAACGCAAAAAACGGAAATAGAAAAAAGAAGAGGGAGAGCGTGGATCAAAGGGATACGAAATATCAGAGAACGTGAAGACTAATTGAAGCGGCGTAAGTTGTATAGGTATTATCTTATACCTTGATAGATCATTTGAAGTTCTGGATGCTGTTATTGGTTGCATTATTTTTATCTGTTTGATATAATTGTGAGGCTTTGTTTCGCATGTTCAAAATTTATTCTGCATCTATACCTCTTCTGCTAATGTGCATCTTGAGAATTGAATTATTGATTGATTAGAATATGAACTAGAATCTCGAGTATAGCTATAATTGCAGTGTTTGCTAAATATCTCACGGAAATGCACCAGTCTCATGTATATCTCGGATATTAAAAATGCACATTTACAATACCAATTTCAGGATTATTTGCAAAAATACAAACATCGTATATCCATATTCTAAAATATGAACTATTTTTTTTCCTAAAATTGCAAGCATTATAGAATTTTTCTTCGCAGTAACACACGCACACTAGCTCACTCTTTTTTTTTTTTTCAAATATGCATCCAAGACACAATTAGTTTTCAAACACAAAAAGAGGAAACAAAAATCAAAATCGAAGATAAAATGAACTCATAAATCGCAACGCAAGCTTCCCCGAACTATTAACTGCTGCGTTATCGAGACGTGATTCGCCGGCCACCGTCTTCTCCGTTGGGATGCCCAGACACGAGATTCGTCCGCCAGTCACTATGTCGGTAAAATATGGATCTCCAGTAATTGCAAAATCACCGCCACGATCCCCTCCCCAACGTCTTCCTCTCTCGCGACATAGAGGTCTCACGCTGCTTGGGATGAGAATTTGGGGATCAGGGTCGAGAATGTTAAGGTCTGAGGGGTATTCCCCCTTTTTCACGCACCATGGGCCTGGCCTAATTGAAATCAATCTCGTTTTTTTAAAAAAGGGAAGGGGGGCTGAGACATTTTGGGTTTATGGGGCTGAAATGTCTCACATGCGGGGATCTGTTAATCTTGGCTTTTGTTTTCTTCCCTGGAAGTATGATAACAGTCTAATATCATATTTAAAAAAAAAAACTTAATAAATTGATAATAATTAAATGAAAGTCGAATGCAAATTAATTATCAGCTCTTAGCTTTCCGTCGACTTTTGGATTTTTCATTTGCTATTAAACATGTGAAATAATAATAATAATAATAATAATAATAATAATAGTATTTAAGCAGTGAATATAGAATCCGTAGGTTTGGTTTCTATTTATAATAATAATAATAATAACAAATTTGGGTGATTAAATTAGGATTCATAGATTACGTTTTTTTATTTCTTTTTTTATAATAATAAGTATAACTAGCTTTCCATAATAAATAAATGACTAAATAAATGAGTAAAGTAATTTGTAAATAATTAAACTTAATAATAGCCATTTAGGATACACTTCCTATTTGGACATTATTAAGTTTCTTTTTTGTTAATGATAATCATTTAAGATGCACTTCTTATTTGGTTATCATTCTTTTTAAAAAAATAAAAATAAAAAAATATATAAATAATGATATTAATAATAATAATAAAATGTATTTTAATAAAGGTTTTAGTAATATCCACTTTGGATATACTTCCTGTTTGGGTATTGTAAGAACCTGAAAAGGCGTATTGATAACCACTGTGGATGCATTTCCTATTTGGTTATTGAGTAATCCTTTTTAAATGAAAATAAAAATCAAATTGACCTACAAAACCCATTTTTTTACCTAAAGAACTACGTGAGTCTGATTTCCTCACTGCACCAGAGGATACGTAGGAGCAGGAGCCCACTCCTGTCGATCTCAAAAACAATAAAAATAAAATAGTAGTAATAATAAGAAATTTTTTTAAAATAAAATAAATCTATAATTTAAATAAAAATATAAAAAATAATAAGATTAATAATTTTATAAGCAAGAGGAGAAGACAATTAATATTTTCACACATTAAGTTAAAAGGAAACCGTTTTTATAACGGACGTCATAGGGTGCTAACACCTTCCCTATGCGTAATCGACTCCCGAATCCAATCTATGGTTCGAGACCATTTTTTAGGGTTTTTCCATATGTTTTTCCTTAATAAACTATGGTGGCGACTCCTTCTATTTTTAATATCATTTTTCGCCATTTCGTCGTGACTTCGGTTGCGACAGCTGGCGACTCCACTGGGGACAGTCTTAGAGGGTCAAGCCTATTTTAACTTGGTGTGTGAATTTTTGATTGTCTTCCTTTTGCTTGTATTATTATTATTGTTTCTATTGTTGTTTTGGTTGTTTATGTTGATAATCATTGAACCTTAGGATAGATGACCATGTATATTATATTTGTGTGTTATTTGAGTTGGGTAGTTTTAAATCATCACACACTGCACTTACACTTCTTCACACACATTTTGAGAGTTGGGTCCTATACCCGGACCTGAGTGTAGCCTAGGGAGTGGAGGTCGAATGATTGCCATGTTGAGTTTAGTACTTGCTTGGCTATTATGAAAACCTCATCTAGAGTTTGCTTCTTCATGAATATCCCACATCTGTTAGGTCGCCTATCGTTGTGGTTTGATATTTTGGAGAAGACTTCAGCTCTAGAGGCCTGTGAGATTGTCTAGAGATACCCACCGAGGTTATCACATATTAGTAGACCCGTAGATCCATGCTCCTTCATTAAGGAAAAACTTATCTAGGACACAATGGGAGTGTATTTTCTTCTTAATGATAAGACATAATCATCATTAGAAATAAAATAGGATATATTTTTTTAAAATTGAAGGAGAAAGTTATGATTAAGCAAAAAAAAAAAAGAGAAAATAAAAAATAACCTTATTTTCAAGATTGATTATAAAAACTAACATGTCATTACATACATTTGCATTCCTCTTTATCTCATTTATTTATATTTTATTTAATTAGGCTGCTGGAAGTTTGTGGGTTTTTAAAGCTCAATATGGGATCAAATCAAGCATCTGTGTTTTTGAAAAAGTCCATATTTGTGAAGGTCAAAAAGCCGAATGTGGGTAGTTTAAAGGCTTTGGGTCAGTTGATGAAGAAATCACAACGTAGGATGTTCTCCAATAGATATGGGAATATCCTTGACCTAGCAGAGTTAGACGTGCCAGAAGAAGCTATTGTGGCTTTGGTCCAGTATTATGACCCTCCTCTTAGGTGTTTCACCTTTCGAGACTTTCAGATGGCCCCTACATTGGAGGAGTTTGAGCAAATTTTGGGGTGTTCGTTAGATAAGAAAAAGGTGTATTTGTGTTCAGGGCATTATCCTGCTCTGGCGAAAGTTGCTACTATTTTGAGAGTTCAAGAGCAAGAATTGATAAGCAGAAGACAGAATAGGAATGGTACTGAGGGGTTTCCGAAGTCATATCTAGAGGACAGGGCCCGTTCCTTAGCAGCAGCCGAAGACTGGGAGGTTTTTATGGATGTATTGGCCCTTATTCTGTATGGGATGATTCTTTTTCCTAATATTGATGGTTTCATAGATTTTACTGCGATTGATGCGTTCCTTGCCTTCAAAAATAGGGGTGAAAGTCCTGTGGTTGCTGTATTGGCTGATGTTTATTACACACTTAATTTCAGTTACGAAAAAAGGGGCAAACGAATCTTGTGTTGCTTACCCGCCTTATATGTCTGGATGGTGACTCACATTTTCAACCACGGATGTAAAACTGTTTGTCCCATTGAGGATTTCTACATGTGTCGCAACAAGGTTAATGTAGATTGGAGCTCTTACTTGGCAAGCTTGGATGAAAAGACTGTTAGATGGTATCCAAAATGGAGGGAAGTGGAGGAGATGATTTGGCAATGCGGAGATTTCCCTAATGTGCCCCTTATAGGAACGAGAGGATGTATTAATTATAATCCGATTTTAGCTCAGAGGCAATTTGGTCATCCTATCCATGCACCGCCATCAGAATTCGCACTAACCCCTTTGGTGCTTTATAGCATGGGCCCAGGAAGTGTTGAGATGTTGGAAAAAATTTACCTGGCTTGGAAAAAGATCATCAAGAAAGGAAAGGAGAGCAGGGCAAAAAGTCACGACACTCAAGGTAGCTATTATCAGTGGTTGAAAGACCGAGTTCAGGAGGTTAAGTTACCATTTCAGAATGTCAGTCCAATTACCAAGGAGGAAATGATGGAATCGCAAGCAGAAAGTGAAGAGATCAAAGAATTGAAAACGGCTTTGGGAAAAATGGAAGCTGAGAAAAATAGGCTACAAGAGGAGATGAAAGGGGTCCGCAAAGAATGCGAGAAGCTACAACAAGAAAATATTTTCAAGGCCCAGTCTTTTGAAAAAATGGCAAAGAGGGCCAGACTGGAGGAAGAAAGTAAAGAAAGATATCAAAGTTCGCTGAAAGGTGCAAGCAACGAATTAAGACTGAGGGGGCAAGAGCGGAGTCGAGCTTTGGCTGAAAATAGACGTTTGAAGGGAATGTTAAGGACTATCAAAATGGCTCATGAGAATGAACAAGAACAGTTGGAAGAGGCAAGGCAGAGTTTGAAGAAGATTGTAAAAGAGTATGAAGAAAGAATTATGAAAGAGAGACAAGAGCTGGCGACTGTATATCAAGACGCTCTGAGGAAGGAACAAGGAAAGTAAGAGAGAAAGAAAAGGAGCTGGAAGAGAAGCAAGCAGTCATCCAAGATTTGCATGATCAGGGAGTTTTATGGAGGCACCGATTTGCTACCACATTAAGAGGTGGTCAACACCTCCCTCGTCTGCTAGATAAAGCTCAATGCGTGGCGATCCATTTTCTACTCCTCCAGAGATCCGTGATCTTTTTGAATATTGTGAACACATGATAGAGCTAATGAAGGAGATAATTAGGCGTCGTTGATATGTAACTCACAATGTCTTTGCCTCTTTGAAAGGCATTCATGTAATAAATTGTGAGTTGAAATAAATAAAAAGCAATATGACTTTGTTTTGGTCCCATACTACTGTATATTATTCTTACCCACAAACTTCCAGTGTCCTGGTAAATAAAATAGACAAATAATAAAACAATAGGCAAAAGTAACAATGTTAAAATCAAAAGGCAATCATTAAATAAATAATAATAAATAAATAAATCCACAAAAAAAAAAACATATTTTTCTGCACACTTATACCATTTTTTTTTTTCAAAAAAGAGAAATAACCTTTCAAAACGAGGAAATCAACATTGCGGCACCCTTATAGGACCCGTGCTAAAGTAAAGATCATGGAAGATTTGGAACAAGCTCAAGAATCAATGAGGTCTGACCTAAATCAACTGAAAGAGCAAATGGCTCAGATAATGGAAGCGCTGAAGTCCTTAAAGAATACTGAAGGAAATAATTCTGCAGAGAATACAGATGGAACCCTTCTTTATCCTCCTGGTTTCTACCCTATGCCAGGGCATTCACAGGGGATTAATGTTCATGGAAATATGGCAAATGCTGCAATATACCCTCCTCAGGAGTTTCAGTCTCAACATTTTCCAACATATGGTCTGCCTCCTAATTACACACCACCAGTCATCACCAACCCACCAAATACTGACCTTGTTACCCAGTCCCAAACAAATATCCGTGAACCACTTCAGGTTTCATTACCTTTTCCCACCTATACACCAGCCAACCGAACAACCCACATTATGGATGGAAACGCAGTTGAGATACCTGTCACTGCAGATTCCCAGAATATTGTTCGACCTCAGGCCTTGCAATTTGTTACGGAGGAAAACTCTCATGTTATGCACTCAACCCATACCGCTATGCCAAGGGCATCAGCTGAGAATCTTAAGGCTAAGGAAAAGTTTGATATCTTGGAAGAAAGGCTTAGAGCTATAGAGGAGGAGGAAGTTATGGTTTTGGAGACGCTGTTGGGCTTTGTCTTGTCCCAGATGTCGTGATACCACCAAAATTTAAAGTCCCAGAGTTTGAAAAGTATCGAGGAATCACTTGCCCCAAAAGTCATCTGACAATGTACTGCCGAAAGATGGCTTCCCATGCCTATGATGACAAGTTGCTGATACACTTTTTCCAAGATAGCCTGGCTGGGGTAGCACTGAACTGGTATATGCATCTTGAGCCTGCTCATATACGCTCCTGGAAAGACTTAGCAGATGCCTTCCTTAGGCAATATAAATACAATATTGATATGGCTCCAGATAGGTTGCAACTTCAGAACATGGTGAAGAAGGATATAGAAACTTTCAAAGAGTATGCTCAAAGATGGAGAGAAGTGGCAGCACAAGTAGAACCGCCTTTGACTGATAGGGAGATGGTGGCGATGTTTATTGATACTCTGCAAACCCCATTTTATGATCGTTTAATAAGCAGTGTTTCCTCAAATTTCTCCGATATGGTTATAATTGGGGAGAGAGTGGAAAGCGGCTTAAGAAGTGGGAAGATTGTACAAGGATTAGCTGCAATTTCAAATGTGAAAAAACCCTCAGTTAATTCGACAAAGAAAAAAGAAGGAGATGCTCACGCAGTAGCTTCAACACCGACTTGGCCTAACTACATACCCATCCACCAAGGACAAACCTACCGCCCTCCTGTAACACAATACCCCTATGTCGCCAATGTTGTACCCCCACAATACCCTCAACCCTATTATTCAGGGATACCTTCTCAAATACCACCCACTCACCAGACACAACCCACCTCAACTACACCACAACCCAACCAAACATGGAAGCAAAACACCTGTCAGAATGCTAATCAGAAGAAGGAAAAGAAGTTCGTAACTTTCACTCCTCTTCCCTTAACCTATACAGAACTATTGCCATATCTCCTTAACAATGCCTTAGTCGCTATCACTCCTCTGAAGCCTATTGAACCACCTTATCCAAAAGGGTATGATCCGAATGCAAAGTGTGATTATCATGGTGGGGCCCCTGGACATTCTACTGATAAGTGTATAGCTCTTAAGTATAAGGTTCAAGGCCTTATTGATGCAGGTTGGTTGAGTTTCAAAGAAGATAACCCGAATGTTGGAGATAATCCCCTTCCAGGACATGGGAAGTCCTCAGTGAATGTACTTAATGATGGTGATGGTTATCGATTGGTAAAAGAAGAAAGAGAAGTCAAGACCTCAAGGCAATTCATTTTTGAAGAATTATGTAAGCTTGGTATAATTCAAGGAAAATATGAAGAAGTGGAGATGTGTGGCATGCATCCGGGGAAACAACATTCTATTGAGAGGTGTCAAGAGTTTAGACAGTTGCTTCAAAGACTGATGGACACAAACCAAGTACAAGTTGGTTATAGGGGGAGAAACAAAAGAAGTAGGCTATGATGCAGTCAAATGAGAAACAAGGGATGATGGCTCCAAAACCCCTAGGTAATTCATTTCAGCAGAAATGCTTCTACACAGACATCTCAAGGCCCAAAGCCTATCATTGTTCAGACACCGATGCCTTTTTCATATAAAAGTAACAAAGCTGTTCCTTGGAAATATGATGTAGAAGTGAGAGAGGGTAAGCAGAAAGATGAACAGTGGAACAACAGTAGCGTTGAAAATCCTGCAGTTACTAATATTTCAGGAATCGGGGGCATAACTCGAAGCGGTCGTTTGTATTCACCGCCAGAATTGAAAAAAGCACTAAGTAATAAAGAGAAAGAACGAGAGGTTCTAAAAGAAAAAGAAAAGAAAAGAGCTGGAGAAAGAGGGAACAATAAAAGAAAATAATCAGAGAAGAAAGAAGTGTACAGATGGAGAAGCACGGGAATTCCTTAGATTCATTCAACAAAGTGATTACAAGGGTGATAGAACAACTAAATCGTATGCCAGCTAGGATATCTCTCCTAGGACTGCTGATGCATTCAGAAGCACACAGGAAGCTATTATTGAAAATTTTGAATGAAGCTCACGTAGCACATGATATATCCCTGGACCAGTTTGGGAGCATAGTCAATAATATCACCGCCAACAACCATTTAACTTTTACAGATGACGAAATTCCTAGTAAAGGACGAGGGCATAATAAAGCCCTCCACATTTCAGTCAAATGCATGGACCATATGATTACCCGAGTGCTTATTGATAATGGTTCTTCATTGAATGTTATGCCAAAGACCACTTTAGAAAAGCTACCTTGTGAGGGGATCTATATGAAACCTAGTGCCATGAGTAGTGAGGGCCTTTGATGGCAGTCGAAGAGAAGTGATGGGAGAGGTTGAGTTACCATTTCAGATTGGTCCTTGTATATTCCAGATAACTTCCAGGTTATGGACATTGTACCTGCATATAGTTGTTTGTTAGGACGACCGTGGATACATTCAGCAGGGGTTATTCCCTCTACCCTACACCAAAAGCTGAAGTTTGTGATGGATGACAAACTGGTGATCGTAATAGGGGAAGAAGATTTACTTGTGAGTGGACCATCATCCACACGATACATTGAAGCTGCTGAGGAGGCATTAGAGTCCTCTTTTCAAACTCTGGAGATTGTCGGCACAACATATGTCGAATCTATTCCTTTGAAGCCCCAATTACCCAACACAGCTTTGATGATGGCTAAGGTCATGTTGAGTAAGATATTTGAACAGGGAATTGGTCCAGGAAAGAATGGAGGAGGGTCTACAGTCTTATTGGAAGTTCTTGAGAAGAAAGGAAGGTATGGGTTGGGATATAAGCCAACCAAAGCAGATAAAAGAAGAATGTGGGAAGACAAAAAAGAAAGAAACCTGGCTCGATTGGAGGGGCGAGAGCCAAGGGTAGGAAGGATTCCTATTTGTGATATCCGTGAAAGTTTTCAGAGTGCAGGATGGGTGAATTTTGATCAAGTGGCCGCAGTTGAAGATGATCCTACTGTTGAGTGTGCTAATTTCGTGTACCCGTGCACTGGAGATCGGGAACTTAAAAATTGGGAAATCTCTGAGCTTCCTACCATCTTTAGTAATGATTCCATGTAATTTTCATATACAAATCCTATGGCTCTGCCCAAGGCCTTAAGATCTTTGTATGGGCTCACATGTTTCTTTCCAGTATTAATAAAAATTTCTTTTTACTAATTTTCTCCCTCATGACTTTTATTTTATATTAAATAATGCAGATCCAAAAGTGAATCTTATGGGAAGGATAGTGTTGAAACTGTGATGTACAATTTTGATTGCCCCATAAACCATGCAGACGAGGGTGATGAAGATAGTTGGGAATTGTCCCCAGAATTGTTGAGGCTGATGGAAAAGGAGGCTAAAGAGATAAAACCATATCAGGAGTCCACTAAAGTGATAAATTTGGGGAATAAGGAAAATAAAAAAGAAGTAAAGATTGGTACTAGCATGAAAGTTGAAACACAAAAAGATCTGATTGATTTGTTGCACGAGTTTGTAGATGTCTTTGCTTGGTCTTACCACGAAATGCCGGGATTGGATGTTAGTATTGTTCAGCATATGTTACCATTAAAGTCTGAATGTCCTCCTATCAAGCAAAAGTTAAGAAGAATGAAGCCTGAAATGTCTTAAAAATCAAAGAAGAAGTAAAGAAGCAATTTGATGCTGGTTTCCTAGCAGTAGCAAAATACCCAGAATGGGTTGCAAACATTGTCCCAGTACCGAAGAAGGATGGAAAGGTTCGTATGTGTGTTGATTATAGGGATTTGAATAGGGCCAGCCCCAAAGATAATTTCCCGCTTCCACATATTGATGTGCTAGTAGACAATACAGCCCAATTTGCCTTGTTTTCTTTTATGGATGGATTTTCTGGCTATAATCAGATTAAAATGGCACCTGAGGATATGGAAAAGACCACCTTCATTACTCTGTGGGGAACCTTTTGTTATAAGGTAATGCCATTTGGACTTAAAAATGCTGGGGCAACATATCAGAGGGCAATGGTGACCTTATTTCATGATATGATGCATAGGGAAATTGAGGTTTATGTAGATGATATGATTGCAAAATCAAGAAGTGAGGAGGAGCATTTGGTTAATCTACGAAAGTTGTTTGAGCTGGTTGAGGAAGTATAAGCTTAGGTTGAACCCGGCTAAATGTACGTTCGGAGTGAAATCAGGAAAGCTGCTCGGCTTCATCGTTAATGAGAAGGGAATAGAGGTTGACCCAGATAAAGTGCAAGCAATTCTTGAAATGCCAGAACCTCGCACAGAGAAAGAAGTTCGCGGATTTTTGGGAAGGTTAAACTACATTGCTAGATTCATCTCCCAATTAACTGCCACTTGTGAACCTTTGTTTAAGCTTTTAAGAAAAAATCAAGCTGTCGAGTGGAATGAAGATTGTCAAGCAGCCTTTGAGAAGATTAAGCAATACTTGCAAAATCCTCCAATCCTGGTTCCGCCAACTCTTGGAAGGCCTCTTATTTTGTATTTAACAGTGCTCGATGAGTCAATGGGATGTGTTTTAGGTCAGCATGATGAGTCAGGGAAAAAGGAGCATGCTATTTACTATCTAAGCAAGAAGTTCACTAGTTGTGAAGCGAAATACTCTTCACTTGAGAAAACTTGTTGTGCCCTGGCATGGGCCGCTCATCGTTTGAGGCAGTATATGTTGAGTCATACAACTTGGTTAGTGTCCAAAATGGATCCAATCAAGTATATTTTTGAAAAACCTGCTCTTACAGGAAGGATTGCTCGATGGCAGGTTTTATTATCAGAATATGATATTATATATGTCACACAAAAAGCAATTAAGGGAAGCATTTTGGCAGAATACTTAGCTCATCAGCCCATTGAGGACTATCAGCCGATGCAACCAGAGTTTCCGGATGAAGAAATACTAACTCTCTCTAATCAAGAAAGTGAAGTTAGAGAAAAATGGATTTTGTGGTTTGATGGTGCTTCCAATGCACTAGGACATGGGATAGGAGCTGTGCTGATCTCTCCACAGAACCAATATATTCCGTTGACAGCCAGGCTATGTTTTGATTGTACGAATAATATAGCAGAATATGAAGCATGTGTTATGGGGATTCAAGCGGCCCTCGAATCGAAAGTCCAAAATTCTAGAGGTATATGGAGACTCTGCTTTGGTTATTCATCAGTTACGTGGCGAATGGGAGACTCGTGATCATAAATTAGTCCCCTATCAAACTTATATTAAAGGGTTAATTGAGCACTTTGAAGACATAACTTTCCATCACATCCCTCGTGAAGAGAATCAGTTGGCTGATGCTTTAGCCACCTTATCATCAATGTTTGAATTAGATCAGGAGGGAAGCATGCCCCTTATAAAAATACAAAGCCATGATCAGCCAGCATATTGTAATCTCATAGAAGAGTTAGATGGAAAGCCTTGGTATTTTGATATCAAGCACTATCTTAAAGATAAAGAATATCCACCAGGTGCTTCTGATAATGACAAAAGAACATTAAGAAGGCTTGCAATGAGTTTCTTCTTAAATGAGGATGTACTTTATAAGAGGAATCATGATATGGTGCTCCTTAGATGTGTTGATGCAAAAGAAGCAGAGCAGATACTTAAAGAAGTTCATGAAGGCTCTTTCGGAACTCATGCCAATGGGCATGCTATGGCTAGGAAGATATTAAGGGCTGGATACTACTGGTTGACTATGGAGAATGATTGTTACAGCTATGTGAGAAAGTGTCACAAATGCCAAACCTACGCTGACCATATTCACGCTCCACCAGGACCTTTGAATGTCTTGACAGCACCATGGCCGTTCTCGATGTGGGGGATAGATGTCATTGGAGTTATTGAACCAAAAGCATCTAATGGACACCGCTTTATATTGGTTGCAATTGATTATTTTACTAAGTGGATTGAGGCCGCTTCTTATGCTAGTATAACTAGGAATGTGGTGGTAAAATTCATAAAGAGAGAGTTGATTTGTCGGTATGGATTGCCAAGTAGAATCATCACCGATAACGCCACTAATTTAAACAATAAAATGATGAAGGAGTTATGTGAAGATTTCAAGATTCAACACCATAACTCTGCCCCTTATCGTCCAAAGATGAATGGAGCAGTTGAGGCAGCTAACAAGAACATTAAAAAGATTATTCAAAGATGGTGGTCACATATAGAGACTGGCATGAAATGCTTCCCTTTGCATTGCATGGATACCGCACTTCTGTGCGCACATCAACTGGGGCAACCCCGTTTTCATTAGTATATGGAATGGAGGCAGTACTCCCTGTTGAGGTAGAAATTCCCTCTACTGCGAGTGTTAATGGAAACTGAATTGGAAGAAGCAGAATGGGTTCAGGCTCGTCTTGATCAGTTAAATCTTATTGAAGGAAAAAGGTTGGCTGCTATATGTCATGGTCAGTTATATCAAAGAAGGATGAAAAAAGCTTACGAGAAAAAGGTTCGTCCTCGAGAATTTCAAGAAGGGGAGTTGGTATTGAAGAAAATCTTGCCAATCCAAAAAGATCATCGAGGAAAATGGACTCCAAATTATGAAGGGCCTTATGTAGTAAAAAAAGCTTTCTCTGGCGGGGCTTTAATTCTTATCAAAATGGATGGAGAAGAGTTACCGCTGCCGGTTAATTCTGATTCAGTCAGGAAATATTATGCCTGAAATTTGGGGGCAGTTTATACTATTAGGAGTTGAATTCTTCACTTTCAATTTCTAGGATTCAGTAGGATCTGCTATTATTCTCTTTATCCTTTTATGAATTTACACTGGAATGTAAAATGTGTATTTGAATCATGACATGGAATCTTGCCAAGATGTTTGTTTCAATCCTCCAATGCACGTCCTTAAGGGTCCGCAAATAATAAATAATAGTAAAAGGATAAAATAAAATATTTGTAAATGAAATATTTTAAAAAAAAAATGATGAAAAGGAAATTAGCTTCCAAATTGATTATTTTCCCGAATAAGTGAAGTTGGTAAATTCATGGAATCTCGGCCATTTCTTGGGAAAGAAATACGAAAGCAAAAAAAAAAAAAAAAAAAAAAAAAGAGTGATAATAAAGGTGAATTCAGATATTCTTGTGGTATAATCATTTAATTGAGAAAGACAAAGACATGAGACATATAGATCAAGATCATTTCTTTTAAGGCATTCTTCCATCAAACTCACCTTGCTTCCTTTTCTCTCATTTCCTACTTCCATAATAGATTTGAAATGATTCCAAGTTCTCAACATAAAGGAAATGAACATTTTAAGAGTTTTCTTTACATATTAGGGCAAATTTTCACACTCTAAACAAGTTTTGAGAGCTAGAAAAAGTTAAATAAAGTCTGTTAGGCCGAAAACTCGTAAAGGGCGGTCTAAACAAAAGTTAGGACAAAAAAAATATATATATATCTAAATATATATATATATATATAAAATAAAAAAAAATAAAAATAAATGCCTGATGTCTATTGAATTTTTGTTTTAAAATTAAATTTTTGGAAATAAAGCAGTCAGGATTTGAAATGATGTATGGCTATGTTTCTTTATCCAAATATATATATATATATATATATATATATATATATATATAATATATAATAATAATCATCATCCTTTGCCACCCTTTTTGAGCCTAAAAAATAAAATTTTCTTTCAAATCATCCTAAACAAGGATCATCCCTACACTTGGGGGTCAATATAAAATGTGCATCAAGGCCACTAGTCTCAAGGTAATAAGGAAGAAACAAAGACAAAAGGAAAAAGAAAATAATGAAAAATGAATGATAAAGAAGGAAAAAGCTGTGACAAGTAATAGTTGAAAAGTCATGACCAATAAAGCATGATACAAAAAGAATATAAAAGAAAAGCAAAAGAATGGAAAGAATGAGGCCATTGATGCGAAAGTCTAAGGAAGATCCTTGTTTCAATAACCTTCAAACACTTATTTGGGCCTTATTTATCCTTCATTTCATAACCCTTTTAACCCTGGCCACGTTACAAGCCTAATAAAGTCCATAACTGATTAAAGAATGGCTGCTCAGATTTCCTTGAATTTAATTTTAACACAAAAATAAAGTCATACTTTTGATCATCAGTGTTTGTTCAAAAAAAAAAAAAAGAGAAAAAGAAAAAAGAGAGAGAAAGAATAGATAAAAACGAAAAAAGAAAGAAGAAAGAAAATAAAAAGCTCTCAAGGTTGTATATCCATAAATGGATCAATGCTAAAAGTCTCTTAAAATGGGGCAGTTTGTATGATTATTTTTTGCTTCATAATCCACATGGAGGCAATCCTCCTCGTCTTTTTATAGCCTATGCTTCCCTTTCATATAATAAAGCATGAATAATCACCACATATGTCACTTGTGCTCGTTCAAGCAATAGTAGTAATCTTACTATTACATCACCAAAATCTAATTACGCAATTGATCTCCTTCCTTTTTGTTCTCCAGTCCACCATAATATGGGGAAAATCCTATGTTTCTTAGACCTGGACATTCGCCTATGCGTTTCACCAGTTAATCAATTTTCTCAAACCTTTGACCATCTTGTACCTTAAAGTGGAGGAATGCATCAAAAGAAATGACATAAATTCAAAGACATAAACTGATAAATTTCTCAATTAAAGGATTTAAACTGCAAAGGATCCATTTTTTCGTTATGAGGAAAGGTTGGAAAGCCAGATTAGCAGATAAAAATAAAAACTAATGACATTAAGGGCAAAGAGAATTGAATGATTAATCCAAATACAAAACGAGATTTCATGAATCTACTTCTATGGCAAGGAAAGCAAATAATTTGGGAAATATTTTCTTTTCCACAAAAGAAAAAAAGGTTGTTTTTAAATTTCTCGGGTGCTTGTACCCTCTTTACTTAAATTCCACGGGGTGCTCGTGCCCTTTGTTTTTAAAATTTCATGGGTGCTCGTACCCTCTTTCTTAAATTTTATGGGTGCTCGTGCCCTTTGTTTTTAAATTTCACGGGTGCTCGTCCCCTTTGTTTTTAAACTCCACGGGTGCTCGTGCCCTCAGTTTTTAAATTTCACGGGTGCTCGTACCCTCTTTGCTTAAATTCTGCGGGTGCTCGTGCCTTCTATTTTTTAAATTTTCATGGGTGCTCGTACCCTCTTTTCTTAAATTTCACGGTGCCGGGTGCTCGTACCCTCTTTGCTTAAATTCCCGTGGTGCTCGTTGCCCTCATTTTTTTTAAAAAATTTCATAAGGTGCTCGTGCCTTCTGCTTTTTTAAATTTCTCGATTGTCTTCTCCCTCTGTTTTTTGATTTCTCGAGGGCTCGTGCCTTCAGTTTTTTTCGATTTCTTGGGTGGGTTTACTCTCTTTCTTTTAAATCTCTAGAAAATTCATACCCTTTTGTTGTTTGAAACCCGAATAAAATGGAGTTCATGTCTTTACTTATTTTCTACAACGATAATATGAAAATATTCAGTTTTTCATATTATCTAGTAGAAACTAAGTAAAGAGGGGCAGTTGTGAACCACCCAATTTTATCCGGGTAATTATAACTTAAGATAAATAAATAATAGGAGTAATAATGATAATAATAATAATTGGGTTAAGCATATTTATCTTTTATTCTTGTTAGACTAAAAGTGTCCTAGTCTGTAACTATTTTTTTTTTTTTGTTTTGTTTTTTTGTTAAATTAAAAGTTTTAAGCCCATGACCATACATATTCATTCATAATGATATTTTAAGAGTTCACCATGATTATGGAAAATAAATACAA
Organism: Spatholobus suberectus; assembly: GCA_004329165.1. Classification (NCBI taxonomy): domain Eukaryota; kingdom Viridiplantae; phylum Streptophyta; class Magnoliopsida; order Fabales; family Fabaceae; genus Spatholobus; species Spatholobus suberectus. The sequence continues at coordinate 28,278,897 of CM014729.1, forward strand.
AATAAAGAATAATAATAATAGGAACAGAAGAGTCAGGGAAGGAGACGGTTACAAAACTCATATTGAATATGGGGGTCATAAATGGAGAAACCGTTACAAAAGGGGCACTTGACATTGACTTATAAATAGAGGTAGAGGAGGAGGAAAAGAGAGGGGGGGAGACGGAAAAAGAAAAAAGAACGCAAAAAACGGAAATAGAAAAAAGAAGAGGGAGAGCGTGGATCAAAGGGATACGAAATATCAGAGAACGTGAAGACTAATTGAAGCGGCGTAAGTTGTATAGGTATTATCTTATACCTTGATAGATCATTTGAAGTTCTGGATGCTGTTATTGGTTGCATTATTTTTATCTGTTTGATATAATTGTGAGGCTTTGTTTCGCATGTTCAAAATTTATTCTGCATCTATACCTCTTCTGCTAATGTGCATCTTGAGAATTGAATTATTGATTGATTAGAATATGAACTAGAATCTCGAGTATAGCTATAATTGCAGTGTTTGCTAAATATCTCACGGAAATGCACCAGTCTCATGTATATCTCGGATATTAAAAATGCACATTTACAATACCAATTTCAGATTATTTGCAAAAATACAAACATCGTATATCCATATTCTAAAATATGAACTATTTTTTTCCTAAAATTGCAAGCATTATAGAATTTTTCTTCGCAGTAACACACGCACACTAGCTCACTCTTTTTTTTTTTTCAAATATGCATCCAAGACACAATTAGTTTTCAAACACAAAAAGAGGAAACAAAAATCAAAATCGAAGATAAAATGAACTCATAAATCGCAACGCAAGCTTCCCCGAACTATTAACTGCTGCGTTATCGAGACGTGATTCGCCGGCCACCGTCTTCTCCGTTGGGATGCCCAGACACGAGATTCGTCCGCCAGTCACTATGTCGGTAAAATATGGATCTCCAGTAATTGCAAAATCACCGCCACGATCCCCTCCCCAACGTCTTCCTCTCTCGCGACATAGAGGTCTCACGCTGCTTGGGATGAGAATTTGGGGATCAGGGTCGAGAATGTTAAGGTCTGAGGGGTATTCCCCCTTTTTCACGCACCATGGGCCTGGCCTAATTGAAATCAGTCTCGTTTTTTTAAAAAAGGGAAGGGGGGCTGAGACATTTTGGGTTTATGGGGCTGAAATGTCTCACATGCGGGGATCTGTTAATCTTGGCTTTTGTTTTCTTCCCTGGAAGTATGATAACAGTCTAATATCATATTTAAAAAAAAAACTTAATAAATTGATAATAATTAAATGAAAGTCGAATGCAAATTAATTATCAGCTCTTAGCTTTCCGTCGACTTTTGGATTTTTCATTTGCTATTAAACATGTGAAATAATAATAATAATAATAATAATAATAATAGTATTTAAGCAGTGAATATAGAATCCGTAGGTTTGGTTTCTATTTATAATAATAATAATAATAACAAATTTGGGTGATTAAATTAGGATTCATAGATTACGTTTTTTTATTTCTTTTTTTATAATAATAAGTATAACTAGCTTTCCATAATAAATAAATGACTAAATAAATGAGTAAAGTAATTTGTAAATAATTAAACTTAATAATAGCCATTTAGGATACACTTCCTATTTGGACATTATTAAGTTTCTTTTTTGTTAATGATAATCATTTAAGATGCACTTCTTATTTGGTTATCATTCTTTTAAAAAAATAAAAATAAAAAAATATATAAATAATGATATTAATAATAATAATAAAATGTATTTTAATAAAGGTTTTAGTAATATCCACTTTGGATATACTTCCTGTTTGGGTATTGTAAGAACCTGAAAAGGCGTATTGATAACCACTGTGGATGCATTTCCTATTTGGTTATTGAGTAATCCTTTTTAAATGAAAATAAAAATCAAATTGACCTACAAAACCCATTTTTTTACCTAAAGAACTACGTGAGTCTGATTTCCTCACTGCACCAGAGGATACGTAGGAGCAGGAGCCCACTCCTGTCGATCTCAAAAACAATAAAAATAAAATAGTAGTAATAATAAGAAATTTTTTTTAAAATAAAATAAATCTATAATTTAAATAAAAATATAAAAATAATAAGATTAATAATTTTATAAGCAAGAGGAGAAGACAATTAATATTTTCACACATTAAGTTAAAAGGAAACCGTTTTTATAACGGACGTCATAGGGTGCTAACACCTTCCCTATGCGTAATCGACTCCCGAATCCAATCTATGGTTCGAGACCATTTTTTAGGGTTTTTCCATATGTTTTTCCTTAATAAACTATGGTGGCGACTCCTTCTATTTTTAATATCATTTTTCGCCATTTCGTCGTGACTTCGGTTGCGACACCTACCACGGTTAAGGTGTGGCCATGGCCACAACTGAGGCAGCACCTTGCCCTATTTTTGCTGCGTTTTTATGTTTTAAATTGTATTGGGCTTAAGCTCCTTAAAGTCCTAGGTATAAATAAATACTTTGGACTCTGCTCTAGGGTTCGAAACATTAGTAAGAGATGACACTAGGCACGGGATTGAAGACGATTATTTTCTTCTTCCTTGCTCTAAGATTTCGAGTTTGGATATTTTGTATGATTATGCCTGAGTAGATTTCTAAGTTTTTAGGACTAGGCAATGCTCTTGATACATTGATGATGATTAATTGATTGTTTTTCCCTTTTGTAAATGTTTGAATTACTTTCGATTCAATCCTTATTGATTTTATTCATGAGAATTTGTTGGCCACCTACTTGCATCTCTTAGATAATCAGGAAAGAACTGAAAGACAAACTTAATTATTGAAACTATGATTAAGCTTGAGACTTAGATCACGAAGGTAGTTTTAAGTCTTTCAGGGAAATTAATGAATTATTACGGAACTTAAAAGGTTCATTTTAAATTCAATTACCACTAAAGTAAGGGTTGGTTTGGTTGAGCACGATTCTTGAATTTTGAAAGGAAACATTAACTACAATAGAACAATTCACCCTCAAAGGAAATTCAATCTTAACAAGTGAGTAATCAATTTTGATTCGTTAATTATCATTATGGTAACTCCTTATCCCAGAAATCGTTCTTGACATTGAAACACCTTTTCTTGAATTCTTGCAATCTTCTTACTTGCTTTTGATATTTGTTTTCTTCAAATTATACCATTCCTCTCATTATTCTTTTCACCACTTCAAATATTCTTTCTTGTTTATCTTATTGAATTACGATAAATTAATACTCATAAAACACAATTTCTATAGATTCGATATTTTTATTACTTAATGACAACCATCCACTTGTAGTTAGGGGTGTTCATGGGTCAATTTGGGTTGGGTTTTATCAAATCTGTTACCCCGAACTAATCAAAATAGTTTGGGTTGGGTTCAATTTGTATAATTTTTCTGTCAAATCTGAACAGAACCAACTCGGTCAATAACGGGTTGGGTTTACGAGTAAAAAAAAATATTTTAAAATTTTTAAAAATTATATTTTTTTCCTATAGTTCAAATATTTTTATAAGACCAATTAATATTCAATAGGATTAAACAATAATTCAGTTTTATAGTATCAATAGTTTAGTTTTAATTTTAAACAACTATTTTCATTAAGCTAAGAAACAAAAGATAAGTTGTTGAGAAGATCAAAACACCGAAATAGTAGTTTTATAGGATTAATTAGCCAAAATCGGGAAGGTAGCAAGATTTTATTATTTTGATATTTTCCTTTTGCTCATAAAAAATTGAATATAAAATCCCAATAAATATTACTCAAAAAATCCTAGTAGGGCAAGTTAAAAAACGAGAAGCTTATGAAGAAGTAAAGAACCCTAGATAGGACAAGAAAGGAAGAGAAGTAAAGAACCCCAAATAGGAAAAGGAAAGAGTGTGAGATTGAAGCAATGAAGTGAAATCGTGACTAGTATACTGACTCATAAGGCTCATGTAGTTGTGTCATATGTGTGTGTTTTTTCTCATTTTTTTATTTTTTGATAAAATATATATAAATAATAAATTAAAATTTAAAATATGCCACATTAATGGGTTGTGTTGGGTTCGCAAGTTCAATGCTAAAACTCGATACCCAACCCAAAGAACAGTGGGTTTAATTTGGTTGGGTTGGGTTCTAACTGAACAATCCCAAAAATCGAACCAAAGTGTTTGGGTTGGGTTGTGTTGGTTTGGGTTCATGAGTACCCATACCTATAAACACCCCTACTTGTGATACTACACATCATTATTCTATGGGAAGAACTAAGTTAGGAAAAACCCAGTAGGGACCTAGTGATAGGGAATTTAGGTAGTTTGCATGAGATCTTAAGTTTTATTGCCAGCGTTGTTATTGTACACACACAAAAAATGAATTGAGAAAGTTTTAGAATTTTAAAAAAAGGAATAAGTATAAAATTCAAAAGGGAATATTAAAGATAATTTTTTATATTTAGAATTTAAAAAGAAATAATGTATAAAAAATTAAAAATATATATATTAAAAATTAATTTTAAAAGTTATTATGTAATTCTAATAAAAAATAATATTGTAATTTATATATATATATATATATATATATATATATATATATATATTATCATATCATGATTTTATCTTATTTACTTCAAATATAAGATGACATATATACAATCTAACAAATTATCATACACATTAAACATCGGATAATATAAAATCTTCACATGTTCTTATCCTATTCTAACCTTATCAAACTCTTTTATTATATCCTATTATGAACACGAAACAAACCTTAAACTCCGTGTTAATTAAAAATGAGTGAAATAATACAATTCAACATGTGAAATGGATCACTCTTAATTCACATTCATTGTTTTAACAAAAAAATAAAATAAAAAATATTTTTGTAAGCATAAACAACTTTTTTTTATTAATTTTATTTCAGTTTTCTATTTTTTTATTATTTTAATTATTTCGTATATAGATAAGTTTATTGTTACAAAAAATAAAATAATTCAATATTAATTAAAAATATTTTCATTATTTTTAAAATTTACATAATCAAAAATAAAATTTTATAAATTATAAAGTATTATAAAAAGAATAGTATTTAAAAGACATTTTATTTTAGGTATGTTTTTATTTTAAAAATTTTAAAATTACGTTTATTACTAAAGTTATCTAAATGAATATAAAAAAGCTAAATAAGTAATTATTTCAGTATAAAATAACCAAGATTTTTAATTTGTTTATGAAACAACTACGTGGTTTTTTAATTTATTATAACTAAATAAATTGAGACGACTTTCCCTTTGAAAAAGGATCAAAATACATTTAATTTAAAAATTATTTATAATTAAACGTGTGGACCAATTAACGTGTGTTTGTTTCAACTTAATGAGTAGTCTTAAGTTTGGATCCTAAGTATACAATTACCTTAAATACTTGAAGAGAGAACTTTATCGCTACTTGAAGAAAGAGTTTTGTCGCCCATAGTAATTTTACTCGACTCAAATAAGATTATTTCTCATAAAAGATGCATTTGGTATGTGAAAAAATTATTATTATTTTATTACTTTTATACAGATATAAAGTTTGTAACCACCTGATTACATTTGACTTATATTTGAGATATGTTTTATAATTAATTTATAATTAGTATTTTAGTTTGTATAATGTACAAGATAAATATCTATTTTTATATAATTAAATGCATAATAAATAAATATTTTTAAATATATAAATTATATTAGAATTAAAATTTATAATAAATAAATATTTTTAAGTGTATAAATTATATTTTAGATTTATAATGAATAATTTAAAATTGTGATATAAAATTATTTTTAAATTAAAATAAATTGATGATTAAGAAATAAACTATATAGATAAAGATAAACGGAGTATAGCATAAATATAAAAGTATTTCTTTTCCCATGTATTAAAAATAAATTTTGTTTATGCATATCGGCTTTTATAATTTTAATAATTTATTTATGAATCGATTATTTGTTTTCCCGTGGTATAAGGAATCGAGAGATTTAATATTTAAGATAATCAATGCAAGAGATTTAATGGTAAGACCAAATTTCCAAATTTTTAAAAATAAGGGGACTCACTATCTTTGAAAAAAAGAGGACTAAAATTATAGATTGAAAAAAATAGAAAAATTAAAAGTACAATTTAACCTTAAAATTATAAAAGTCGATATGTATAAATAGAATTTATTTTTTTAATACATGGAAAAAGAAATAATGGAACAAAATTTGTTCCTAATAATTTATATGAACAACTCCGTTTTTTAATATATATATATATATATATATATATATATATATATATATATATATATATATATATATATATAAGTGTGTAGATGCAAAATGTCGCCCTATAGATCTTTCGTCAACAAATATAAGTGTCAAGTGGCGATATTTCTACCGAACAAAAATTACCATGTGGAAAAGTATTGAGAAAAAAGTGTACAGCCAATTAATGACTTTATTAAGGAAACTATATATATGTATATGTATATATATATATATATGTGCAAAATTTTAAAAGTAGAAAATAAAAAAAAGAACTGCACATCTCTTTACATCAATCATAAATTCATTGGCATGTTCTCGGTTGCTCCTTAGTCTAGTCACGTCAATTCAACTTAATTAGAAAGATCTCAATCCTAACAAACCCTTGACGTCGATTTACATTTTATTTTTTTTACACTTATCTTCCATTTTTTTTTGGTTACCCATCAGATCTATTTTTTCTTTCATATCTTTCTTCCTTATATACCCCACTAGTAACTAAAGTGTCAAATGATCTTCTGCATAAGTAAAAATAATAGTAATCAGATATCAATGATGATTAAAATGATTTTTATAAAATTTATTTAAGGTTATGAAATAATTTATAATTTTTTAATACATTTTATAATTAAAGTTATGATATAAACTTTCATGCAATAAGAACTAATTAAATAAATACTTAATTAAACTGTTTCTCAAACCTTTTTCGTTGTATAGTATGATAATACCTATTATTTATTTTTTACAATATTTTTAAAATTGAATCAATTATGAAAATAGTGAAGGAAATAAATTACAATTCATTAGTTTAATTGTGATTGAATCAAAGTTGAACTAATAATAATTAAATATATATCTTAAATATTATACAATATATTAAGTACTAAAATAATTAAAATTATAAAAAATAAATTAATATAATTTTTTAATTACCGTAATTATACATTTGACACTGCAGTGAGACTCCATATTATACAAGATAAAAAAATCATAAGAATTAATTAAATAATAACTATCTACATGTGAATTTCATACATAACTTTTATTTATTTAAAAATATTTTTAAAAAATTAACCCAGAACTGATTTTTTAACATGGATTCTTACCCTTTTTTAATTGTTCTTTTACTTTATTGATTTTCTGAAATATCTGAATTAATGATTTGACCAATTTCTAAACAAACTAGTTAATCTGATTCAATTTTAATAAGACTAAACCTTCATTTTAATTTCTGAATTTGTAAGGCGTTGTCATACTAGTCTTTGAAGTTAAAATTGTTGTTATTTAGTCCCTAATATGTACAACTTACTATCATTATAATTCTTAAATTTTATAACTTACTTTCATTATAGTTCACAATGGAGTTAATCGTAGAGACTAACATGACTAACGGATTTTAATTTCAAAAATTTATTTGACATTTTTCTAAATGTAAGGACTATTATGACAATACTTCAGAAATTCAGGAACTAAAATGAGAGTTTACGAATTTTAATAACCAACCACTTTTCATACCTTTTTGAGTATAAAAAGCTATACTGATATATATAGTTTATGCACATTTATCATATACTTTTTATTTTCATATTTAAATTTATCATTTTATATCGTTATATTTTTTAATTATTCAAATTAGCAGTTTAAACGTCAGAAATAAAATATTCTTATCATTTAGATTTTTACACATTAACATTTATATATTACTTTTACTTTTGTTTTATTAGAAAAATAGACGCAAAAAGTGTATTCAATTTTTTTTATTATAGAAAGTGTTATAATAAAAATGAGGTGCGTACTTCAAGTATTCTTTTGCATTCATCTCAACATTATAAAAAGGGCATATACCACCAGAAAAATTAGAGAATTAATTACGATCTTCCTCATGGTTTACTTGATTTCACTTTTTCACCAAATAAAATATCATTAGAAGAAGAAGATCGAGGAAGATGATGATCAAGTACAATTAATTAATTATACACTGCCAACAAATGTAACGTAGAGGAGTGTGGGCGAACCCTCCTACTTTGTTCCTTTCTTTTGGTTAGTCTTCAGAATCCACACCTCTCAACAACATTCAGTTCTGTCTGTCCCACAACTTTATAACGGGCATCTTTAGAATAGGAACCCAAGACTTTTAGGGCATTTATTAATGGACATATTGTTCACATCTGCAATGAAAATGACGAAAAATAACAAAACCAAGTAAAACAAATGGAAAAAGAGGCTAGCCAGCTAAAGCAGATAATTAATTCCTATAAGAAACACAGCAAAATTCATGACTTTTTCACGTTCAAAATCTCCATTCCCTACAACTATTCCTGACGACTTTTTAGACCGCACCGAAGGGTAGGCAATTCAAAATACATTACAAACATATATAGGTGATATTGCTTTTTAATGGTGTGGCACATGTGGGGCAGTGTTTGAACAACACAGCACCTGACATAGCTGCTATAACTCAATAAATTAGTAATATAATTAATCCCCCAAATTAAAATCCTCAATAAGTTGTAGATTGGGTGTTAATGCTACATGTGAATTCTTCTAAGGTAAGAAAATTCATCCCCCCACTGTGGCTAAATCAATTTGCTTTTTATTTTATTTTATTTTTAGTTAATTTGTTTTTGGCAAAGAACAATATAATAAAAGATTAAAGCTTACTAGGTTCTTTGTATGATTGTTGTCCTTCCAGAGTGATGATGCTTTCCTGTGACAATGATAAAATGGGTACAATTTAGTTCCAAGGATACTTAGTTCCCAAGGGATATAGAATCATGCAAGATTTTGCCAAATGACTATTAGCTAAAAATTATTGACATCTTCCATTCCTAGCGTTCAAGCATTATTTAATTTGCAATTCAATGTTGTTACCTGGCTTCGTACTGATTTCCATCTCTATTCAACCAGCTGTATCCTGCATGAGGTTTGCTTGCTATGTATGAAAAAAGGAAAATAAATTGAGACAACCTTAACTTCTCTGTTCAATTTCTTTATAAAGAAGAAATTCAAAGTTCTGCCAACAGTAGAAAGTCCCAATCCGTTTGTCATAATTGCACAGCTAGCGTTTGCTTTTCTTTTTTTTTTTTTTCTTGGTCAAAGCTTTAGATCACTTATCAATAAGACACCCTTGTCATACAAAAATGTTCATCTCCTTAACAAGTGTAAGTCCATGTTTATTCTATCGTTAAAAAATCAATTATTACACTTTTCAATAAAAATATACTTTCTAATATAAATTTATAATTAAAATTAATTTAAACAATATCTTAATTGTATTCATTCATTTAAATATGAAAATAATTTTTACTTGGTTTTAAAAATAAACGTGCCTTAATTCAATTACAAGTGCATGTGTCCCATGTCACATAATAAATTTTACCAACAGAACGTACGTCCTGGCACAACTATAGTGAAAGAGGAAACTCAAAGCAAATCTCAACGTATCACATTTCTTCTGAACTGTGAAAATAGACATGCCAAAGAGGGCACGTTATTTGTGCTACGAGCCAAGACAGGTGGGGAATGAAAAAAGCTGAAGCTGAGTAACTCTCATTATGGTAGAATAGTGACTAGGTGGGGCCAACATGAAAAGTTCCACATAAGCACAAGACATGCGAATCCTATAGGACTAAAATAATTTTTGACAATTTCATAGGTCATTTTCTGTAACAAATTATTCGTGTGTGCGGAGTCATCTCGCGGAAAAAACCAGAAGACAAACACTGCAAGCGGAGCTTTCTGTCCAAATTAACCACATGCCATGATAAGCGTTGAACCTTATCCCGCTAATGCAATAATGAAGAGAACGTTGCAAGAAGCCAAAGTTGGCGTCCCCCAGTGAAGTACAAGTACACTACCTGGCAACTCACGTTGTATGTTTCCCAGTACATTATTCGAACCTCATAATAATTTATATGATAAGAAATGTTAGAAATATATTTTTTAACACATTTTTTATTATTAGTTGAAACTTATTAAAATTTACAAATTTTTATAAGTATCATTCTTTATTTTCATAATTTTGTAATTTTTAATAAGTTTTAAATTAAATTAATCAATAGGTCCTTCAACTATTTAAAAATTTTGAATTAGGTATTCAAACTAAAAAAATTTGCAATCGAGTCTTTAATTTTATAAATTTTTTCGTAATTGAATTCCTAAAGTCTTTAAAATTATCATAAATTGTCATTTTCTAGTAGTTTTAAGTTACTATAAACTAACATCATATACTAAATTACAAAAATTTTACAAGATCAAGGACCTAATTACAAATTTTTTTACTTTAGGGACCTAATTAAAAAAATTTAAATAGTTCAAGGACCTATTAATTAATTTAACCTAATTTTTAATCAAAAATATAGAGTGTGTTGCTAACTTTCCTCTTTATATGGTTTATTTATTTATTAGGTTTAATTATATTTTTGGTTTTTCTATTTTTTTAAATTTGTAAATTTTATCCACCAATTTTTTTCACAAATTTAAACCTCTCATTATTTTAATTGCACAATTTTGATCTATCCATTAACTTAACATATAATATTTAGCGGATATGCACTAACATGGCATTTTATTGCACCTACACGTTAGCATTTCCCTAAAATATTGGATGCTAAATTAACAAATAAACCAAAATTGTATAATTAGAATAGTGAGATATCAACTTCGCAAAAAAAAAAATAGAGACAAAATTTGTAAAATTGAAAAATAAGAAGACCAAAAGTACAATTAAGTCTATTTTTTATTATATGCATTTAAAAAAATTAAATCAAAAGAGAAAATAAAAGTAATATTGTAGAAGTTGTAAAAAAAACATTTTGTATTTTTGCTTGTCTTATTGTATCATGGGGAAAAAAGATGTACTATAAGGATAAGAAAATAAGAACAGACAGTAAAAAGGCATCATGGATGTCACATTTTAATAGTGCTACAAGATCCGAAGGTTTACTAAGAATCTTTGTTCTGCTTTCCTGGGGCATCTCATTACGGACATAGGTAGCGGCATTAGAGTTAGATGTCTCGTGAAAGGACCAGTTTCCATGGGTAGAAACTGGTGGTCAAGCTTGTCCTTTGATTCCTTTCTATGTGCATGATATTTGGCACCTTTTTTTTCGATAAAAAATAACAGGTAATGTTGCAGTGGTAGTAAACTTGGGATATATTTACTCTTTATAATTTATATGGTACTATGATGTGTGGATTACATTCTAAGGAAAATCAATAGACAGATTGTGCCTAAGCATGCTGTACTACCTTGGTCCACAAAAAAATATGACATGCGCTGAAGGGCACTGCAAATTGACATGAACACTTGAAATTTTTTATTATTTTAATATTATTTTTTACATGATAAAAAGTATATTTTAATACACTTTTTTTATTTTTCTAAATATGTAAGTTATTATGATGAAGACTTTGATGTACAAAATAATATTTTTTTGGAAAACTAATAAATTTCTAACCAACATAGATAGGAACATAATGAGAGGATGTTATTTATTATCCAACTCACACTAATAGATAAATATTATTTAAAAGAAAAATTGGGACACTTTTCAAGTACCTCACTCTACAACACATGGATTTAAGTAGTTAACACACTACAATCACAAAACCAACTGCTGCACGCTCTAGTGGGTTTTTGGGCCTAACAACTTTTGGTCAACTGCTACACTCTACAAAACCAACTGCTGCACACTACACATGCTCAATGTACTTGCACAATTCCTTACCATCACCATGGACGACAAACTACACATGTAGACGTTTGTCCAAAACCATTCAAACTGATGTAAATTATACTCAAATATAGATATACTTAAATTAGCAATTGTAACTATTTGGGAGTCTGGTGTTGTATTTACTCCTATCAAAATGAATCTCGGAGTATACTTACTCTTGTTGAAAACTAAAAAACATTTGGGTACTAGTCCTTCTCCAATGTCACCATAAACTCAGAAATACTATAAAATGAAGAGTCAAGTAACAGCCATTATATTGATACGTTGCAAGTGCTATTGGGACGAACTGGTTAATAAAAAATTGATATATACATGACCAGAATTTTATATATAATCATTTTAAATAATTAGTAGCGGACTGTATTATCTTTCTCTCTCATTTACATAGTTTTATCCTATGTTATTTTTATTATCTGCGACTCTTGGTATTAAAAAATAACTTTAAGCCTCGACTGATTCTAGTAAAATGACTAAACTTAAGGGGACAAAGCTCTCCTAATATCTATTTTTTTCATTCACAATATCAAATCTAAGATCTTATTTAAGAAAAACTAAGTACCTTATCACTTGTAGCAATTTATATTGGAACCCCTTTCTGATTTCATACTTAGGAGGACATTGTGGGTGTTGTATAATTATTTAACGGTTTTTTTTTTATTATTCAAAATTATTTGAAGTTTGAATAAATTAAAAGTCTTTCTATTATTAAAAAAAAATAGTCTTTCTATTTCTAAAATTGGGTTCCTAAAATATTAATTTTTTTTAATTGAATTTCTAATCACCCTTGGAAATTTGTAAACCTTGTTCTAATAGTATAGACCCGTAGTTTGAAATTATGAAAATCACATACACGCACACAATGCTAAGGAAATCCATACTTTCTCATTTGTTCACTAAATTTTTATAATATATATTAAAACAACGACTTTAATTGGACACGCATGTATTAGCTTCTCATCATTTTTATTTCTGTCATTGTCCGATATTTTATCATTGATTTTCCCTACTTTTTAATTGATGTTTTATATTATTAATTAAATACTGTTATTATTATTGATACACATGTTAACACCAACATGACATGTGCGATTGTACGGGTCAAAATACAAATTATGACAAAAAGAAAAACCATACTTTATTTATAGGAGATTGTTGTTGTCTCATGTTCTTCTAAACCTTCATCAAGCACACAAAAAAGGAGAAACCACTTAGAGTATAAATCATTTGGTAGTATTACGACTATTCTAACTTAATCAGTGGTTTCAAGTTTAAATCTTAAAAATATAGTTGCGTTAAAACTCAATAAGAAGGAAAAGTTTGTCATCATTAATAGCCCTATCTAACTCAAGTCTAAATAGAGCGAGATAGAAAAAAAAAAAGAGTATGTTTGGAAAGTTACTTTAGTAGCTTATATTATTTTGACTAGTTTATAAGTTAGTTTAACCAAAATAAGCTTGTTTGGTACATAACCTTATTTTAATAGTTATAACTTAATTTCAAATGTTGCTTCAACTAGCTTTTTGCTTATAAGCTACTAGCTTTTTCTTTTTCTATTTTTATCCTCACTAATTTACTTCTAATCCCGTTTTACCTTTTTTTATTAATTATTGCATTGTTACTTTTAATTTTAATTAAAATATTTGATCGCTAAATAAAAGTTGATAAAAATTTAAAATTATAAAGAAAAAATTATTATTTTCATTTTAAAATAATATTAAAAAAATTAATTAAATATTAAAAAATTGATTTTAAATAATATAATTTTATTTGATTAAATTATCATTTTTTGTTAAAAAGAAGGAAACACATTACCCCACACCACCACCACCACCACATCCCCCCCCCAAAAAAAAAAAAAAACTACAATCATTGATTACCTTCAAAAGTAATAGATTGCTATAGTTGAGAAGGATTAAGCAAAATCATCAAATCTTCATCATTCCCTTGTAATATAAAATTTAGAAGTTATTGTTCTAATTTTTAAGATGATAAACTATTAGAAATATATTCAAATATTGAAAGTGATATATATATATATATATATATATGTACACACACACACATATATATGTGTGTATATATATATATATGTCTTTTTGTCATTTTACATTTATGAGCTAGCTTATTAATTAATATCATCAAACACTTTTAATTCAATCAGTTAGCTTATTAGTTGACTTATAAACTTCTCAGTTCTTAACTTTTAACTTTTTTAATTTTCAACTAGTTTTTAAGTTTTTAATTAGCTTATGAGCTAGTTTTGGCAAGCAAGCTCTAAGAGGATAAATAGAAACTAGTAAGTTTATCACTATGAAAATGAAGAGGGAAAAAATTTTCAAGAAAGGCTTTAAGGTATATTACCAATAGAAGTGGGTTAATAAGGAATTTAACTAGTTTGTTGGAGATTATAAGTCCAAACATCCCTTCCATCCCATCATTGACATGGGTAATAGCAATCCAAAATGTATAGGAGTGAGAATTCAAAGCCGTAATATGGCAACAAAATTACAAAATTTACCGCGGATCTCGCCAGAATCTGCTGACGCTTTTTGGCCAACCAAAACAAATATTCATTCATGTGCTTTGCTCACAACTTTTCAACGCAAATATATCCACAATTTTGTTTGATTGGGGCCGTAATTAACTAGCCCTCATCTGGATCTGGTTACCGCTGATTACTCCACAATATTTGAGAGCAACTAAGCAAGTGGAATCCCCAAGCTCTATGCTCCACGACCCCGGGTTTGGAACATCATGAGTGGAACGTTCACGATATGATAGTGCCAACTAGCAACCCTGATCGCATCAGATCCATGTCACTCCAACACATTATTTTCAAATCATTAAAGGCAAAATTTGCTAGACAAAAGGCAATTAGTGCCCGAGAGGGAAAAGAAAGGTTAAAGCTATTTTAGTTTTGAATAATCGATAAATTATTTCGTTCAAAAATAGGGTACTATAGGCGCTACTATGAAATAAGCATAAGCGATATTAAACGACGACATTGGACTTTATTTATGTTTGTTGAACTTGAGATGCCATTGGGTATTTGAAGCAATTAATAATATATTATCAACTTTATTTAAGATAATACATTTGTATTTATATGCACAAGGTTTCTCTACCTACACATCCTTGTGAGCAGCCAAACACTGTCGCACAATAAGAAACATTCAACCTTGACAGTTTTACTATATATTATTGTATTAATAATTAAAAAATAAACTAAGAAACTAGAACGGTGCACATGAATCATATGATCTTTAATTGGAGGTGCTGAGAGTCAAATTATTTTGTGGTTGAGGGTGACGCTGTCCTACCATTCTGCAATCCACTATCAACATGTGCTTTAATTCCCCACCTCGCATCACACTCTCTGGGCTCAATAACCTTAATTGAGCCATCAGACAGTCCTATTGCAAATTGATTGGGCTCCTGTGGATGTGCTGTAACAACAATAGGGTACACATTTTGGCTGCACAAAAACAAAGGTAAAGGATTAATTATTTTGCAGAAAATGGGCGGGAATCATGACATGTAGGAAAAATTCGGCTAGCTTGGTTGAACATAAACAAACTCTAACTTCCCCAACTAGCAAAGTTTCATCAAAGTGAAACATGAACTAAACTTCTAAAGCATATTTCAGTCACAAATTCTAGGCATAGGTCCAAAAAATGCAGACTTCTAATTCTAGTAACAAGAAGAATGTAGTTATCACTAGGGCCAACTGTTAATATGTCCCACATCAGCCAGAAATTTTTCTCCCCTTTAACCGTAGAACAGGGATTTATTCTCTTGACTCGTATTGAAGATAATTTGACTCTACCAAAAATTGCACATAAAGCTGGCGAATTAGCTATATTTTTGGGTGTACCACTTTTGTACTGACAATAGATTTAACTAGAAATTAAATTGCACAAAACCTTCAGAATTGTCCTATTTATTTCATGTACTGATTGAAATATTTTGAAAAAAAAAAAAAAAAATTTTTTTTCAAAATATTTCAATTTTTATAGATGGGACGCTCTTTAGTTTCGAAATCCGACTATTATATTCATAACCCAACCAGTCCATTTCTAACAGGGAAGCAGTAACAGAAGCCAAGTAACATATTAGAGGAACAAATTTGGGCCAAAAAACTACGCATGGATGCTCAAGATAAAAATTTTCTTAAAATCACATAATCACTTGAAAAAGACATTTTTTTAAAAAATTCACGTGACTTGTATGTTTTAATTTGAACATTTATGATAAGATCTAATGATTAATATTCATTTCTCTCACCCTCACATAGAAAAAGCCCTCTCGTTTGATACATCTCACATATAGATAGATAGGTAGATAGAGAAAGAGTTTGAAAACCTGTTTAATGTGGTCTGATGTAGGTATGCTGATGACGCTATACGACATCTTAGTCTGAGGGTGTCAGCATCAAATACTCCAATATTTCCATCAGTGAAAGCAGCATAAACTAGTTGGCTATTGCAAGAATATGTTGCAGAGGATATGGAACCAAACAACCCATTTTGTGGCACCCACTATAATCAAACATGAAAATGTTACTCACTCATTTACTAGGAACTCAAAATATAGGGAATTTAATTATCATAAAATTTTAAAAAAACATGTTTCTCAATTTAAAGAGTGTTTTTTCTTAATTTAAAAGAGGGGGGAAGGGGGCACACAAGACTTTTGTTTTGAAGGTTTCTTCTTTGGAGAGTGGAAGGGGAAACAGCTGCTTACCTGCCGAATCAATTCCATTTTTGAAGCATCATATATTGCTAGCTGCGTTTCATGGCATACCAGTAAGTTTACTTGATCAATGTGGAATTGCACTCGAGTATCACCAACAGCTGCATTTCCAGCTGGCATTTGGATTGATATTGATTTCTTCTTATCCCATGAGTCAATGCTCCAAAAGAAAAGCTACAAAGAACGCACAAATACACCCAAAGGTTTTCCTTTTTTATTATGAAATTATAAATAAAAAGGGATTCTCTCAAGACATACGAAATAGACAGAACTTCAATCATAATGAAAAGTTGAAAGGACCACAAAGACACAAGCACAAAACAGTTACAAAATAACTACAGTAATAAAATGGTAATTGAAATAGTTGTGATTATAGGAAAATGAAAAAAGAGAGAATATAGTTAATTTAAGTAATACGACACTGAAGGTCTAAAATATTGTGATGTTGGGACTTGGGACAATACAAACACTGATATAATACTCCCATTTATTCTAGGTCAAGCACAAGTGTAGCGCCACTAGTACAAGTTCAAGAAAGTAATGAGTAAGCCAATATAACTAATATTCTAATCCTCCCCCTTAATTTCAAAGCATGAATTTTTCTGCAATGAAACTAGTATGGTTCCAACTACTTTGACTGAGACCAGAAAATTGGAGATTAAACAAATTCTGATTCTAGTGGATCTGAGTAAAATCTTGATGTTTTTTTATTCCTGCTTCAAATGAAGCAAAAAATCAATGTATATATGGAAGGAAGAAACTGATGATGATAAGAGTGAGCAAGGGAAAGAAAATACCAAGAAGGAGACCTAATGATTCTAACAGTAAACAGAAAGGAAACACAAACGAGTTCCATATTTGGGATTACAGAGAAAAGATGGAGAGGAGAAAAGAGAGAATATATTTAACTAATAGGATTCAGAATAATTGTGATATAAAACACAGACCTAATACTCCTTTTTACAAAGCAACAGTTAATACAACTAATATTCTCACAGAAATCATGAGTAAACATACCTGAGCATCAGCACCAGATGAAACCAAGATATTCAGTTGTGCTGAAAAAGCTAAACCAGTAATGTGCTTCTGGTGACCCTTCAATTTAGATTTGACCTAAACGAAGAGAGGTCAAATCACTATATGATTCTAGAAACAATTAAAAGTCAAACTTTAGAGCACATTGAAGTAATTACCTCATCTACCCTAACGTTGTAAATATGAATTGTTGAATCTTCCATTCCAATTGCAATGATATTATTATCTTGAGGATGAAATGCAAGGAAGGTTGAAATAGGGGGAGGTGACATAAAAGTTGCCATTACCTGAAACTCAGTATAAATTTTCACATCTCACAAATACTGAGATATTGCAAGATAAAAGCTAATAATGATGGGACAAAATATATGAGCATATAAATTGTCGGATCACCTTAAATGTCATCATGTTGAACAGTGAAATTTTTCCTCCACATGCAGACATAACATAGGAATCATTCTTTGAGAGTGCTATGCAAGGAACTGCTACTTCATAATTGTCTGGGACATCATTATTCATGAGAAGACCACTATTTGGTTGCCAATGTTGTGGAACAACACTTGCCGTGGCCTTTTGAATGGACACAAGAAGACTCATATGTATTAGACATAACAAAATACAAGCATACATATGTAACAGAAACATGGATATAATAATATACACAGAAGCATGTTGTATTTATGAAACAACAGGCTAGTGTTTGCACATGTTTTGGTCTCTCAAGGAACAAATACAATCACCTTTCCACTAGGATTCAGTTCATTACGGCTCCATTTCCACAGCCTCTGAATCCCTTTCGAGCCAAGAGCAAGAAGACCAACTCCAGAATTTGTGTAAAGAAGACGAGCAACCTTGGAAAAAAGTACAGGTTTTATGAACATGAAATTCTTGATAATAAAACAGAAATATATTAATTAAGAATGCCATATATAAAAGGAAAGGTTGCAGGGAATACCTTGTTAGTGGGATCCATATTATCTGGCATAGTAACTGTTCGACACTGAACAGGATCAACTATTTCTGTTGATTCCCAACCTTTAGATTTGTCAGATACATCATCCAAACTTCTTTTCCTCTCTATGCGCATAGAATCAACTCCACTCTGAAATGAATAAATAAACAGCAAAGAAATTCAGTTGGACACGTAACTGTCTAATAGACCAGGAGATGCCTGGCAAAACCTCTGCAGCATAAATCCATGAACATCTTAATTTACATGATTAAAAAAGGATGCATAATTTGTATGTTAGGTTCATGCTAACATATTTGATAGACAAAAACATTACTAATCTCAAAATAATTGTAAATGTCCATCTTTTATCATTTATATCTTACAAGGGAAGGTGGCAGTCCAGCAGGAGAGCTTCTGTCCATATGTTCTATTTTATTGATGAGTGGACTGATATTTGCAACCACGGAAGAGCCAGGTACCTTATTTGTTGAGGTTGAACACATCAAAATTGAGACAGTAATAAAACCAGAAAATGATATTTATTAAAGGAGAAAGTAAGATGGCAGATAAAAACCTTTGTCTCAAAAGGTGTTTTACATGCTTCATACGACCGAGCTTCAATGGCCCTCAAGTATTTGATGCCATTGGAATTAGCAAGAACTTTCAAACCACCATCTGCTGTAGTAACAGCAAGCAGATTACCTTCTTTATTGAACCTCAAGCAAGGGAGACTCTGACACAAGGGATCAACCATATCAAGCAATGCTCTAAAAAATGCATCAAAGATGGGAAGTACAGGGACTACTTACAGGAAGACCGCCCTCAGCATCTGTACTAGTCAGAACATTGACATTATCCATATCCCAAAACTTAATCTGGTTATCTTCACCAGCAGCCAAAAAGCGACCTTTTGTTGTGTCAAATTGCACAATGCCAGCAGATTTCTTTCTAAACCCAGAATATGTTCTTTTTAGTGTTCCTTCACTTTCATTCCACTCAACTAGGAAAGAATCTCCATCTTTACTTGTCCCACAAGAGAACAATCTAAGATAGGAAACAACAGTTACAACTCACATTATAAGTTCCAGACAGAAAAACTCAAATAATTAAAAAAAAACAGTATAAGGTTGACTGGATATATTTCAGGTATTATTCCTCATTTTCTTACCTACTTCCATCAGCACTATAGAGCATTGTGGTGCACCACTGTCCAGGAGCATCATAGTCCACCCTGGAGCCCATGTCATCATATAACCAGGCCTTGATTTTCCCATCAACAGAAGTTGAAAATATAAACTGCATATGATGTCTAACTATTATCAATCAAACATGCAGCGCGACAGCCTTTACAAGAAAGCAATAACAACATTTTCTCTTTGCATGTTTATCCAGTCATCTTTCCAGAATTGACAACACATGGAACAAGATCAAAGTATAGCTGTACAAAAGCATATACAAGTATGGATGGGGCAGATGTCACATGTCAATGCCCAGAAAATTGACTTGCATTACATCCCACAGTAGTATGTTCAAATCTATACTAATCTTTAATTTTTAAGATTCTTACTTTATTAATGTACCAAAATTTTACATAATGGGATTCCTTTTGGTTTCATACCTTTAGTTTAAAAATGCAAATAATCTATACTGTTTATCAGCTTGTAACAAACAAAAAGTTTATTAATCAAGGAGAATACATCAAAATCTAATAATAGAAAGCCCACCATGTGAGAGAGGGAGTGTTAGGAGACTTTAACCTGGATATTTTCCTTCTGATGAGGACAAATAGAATAAACAGGTGCTCCATGACCTTCAAAGTTAAAGAGCTTCTTTCCGGTCAAATCCCATACCTGTAACACTTCCCCAAAAATTAATAATTAAGGATACATTCATCTGGCTAGAAGCTATTACAGACCAGAAACTCTCTGTCACCTTTATTAACTTATCATCTCCACAAGTCACAATACATAGCTGTTTGTTTGGATTAGAAAACGTCAAGTCATTAACACCACCAACATGAGCATCAATCTGTAATAAAGAAGAAATCATCAGAAATTACAAAAACTATGTATTAGATTCATATCAGAAATTGATCTCAACATGCCTCTAAACGCTGCTGTAGGTCATTAGGTGCTTGATAGACATACAAATGAATCAAATGTTTTGTAAAAGCAACACCTGAAAAGAAGGGAAATTATATTATATACCACTAATTATGCAACAAACTAGACCCAAGTTTCCTTACAACACTTACCAATAAAATTCCCATCTGCACTCCATGATACACGATTAATGGATATAGATGAGTCTTTCAGAATTGCAGCCTGTACAACAGTCTCATTTACTAAACTCTAGCATATCACATAAGAATATTGTGGCACTTTCAATATATAAAAACAAATTTACTTTGCAATAGAAAATTAGATGAGAAGTGCAATGACGGACAAGCAATGCCTTTCTATGACCTAAACAGTTACCAAAGTGCATCAAGGTAAGGCTAGAACTTGCGCTGCAAGAAAAGCACCACCAACTAAAATTCAAAATTGAGCAGATATTTTGCAGCCAACGAACACATTCTGTCTCTATGATTTCATAATCTGACCATATTAGACATTTCCCTCTAACTATATCCACTTCCCAATTTTGAATTCTTAATACTAATAGGTTATGTTTGGATATTTAATGGTGAGTGAAATGGAATGGGATGGAACAGAAATGGTGAAATGGAATGAAATAAAGTTACAATTTCATTGTTTGGATATTTTTACAATGGAATAGGAAAAATAAAATAGCTCCGTCCTTGTTTCCCATACACCACAAATTGGAGGGGAAGCAAAAGAAGGGTATTTGATGGAATGGAATGGAATCATTCCATCAAGTTAGATTACATACTATTTTGAACAGTAGAAGCAATGGAATCTTATATCATTCCATTCCCCTCCATTGCATCTTTTTCCATCAATCTGAACATAACATTAAGCAACTTCCATACTTCTTGGAAGCATTGTGACATTTTTACTCCAATAAATAATAATATATCATCCCATTACAAGATAAGAAAAGGTCCATATACTATGTCCATTTTCATAATTATTTTAAAGAATTGTGTGGTATATAATAGATAGAAAAAAATTATGATGGGAACCAAGATCCATGGGGGCTAGGAAGGATCCATTGATGGGTTGGTGGCAGTTATTATTAGGAGTATACGTGATAGAAAATAACTTATCCGGTATTAGAAGTTCTGTATTAGAAACTGTCTGATGGCGAAAATAGCTGATGGCAGTTATGTATTGGGACTATATTTGATAATAAGGTGTATAATTTGACAAGTGTGTTGTTATTTGCAGTTTGTGAATAGAGAATACTCTCTGTAGGAGACTTTTGTTTCTAGGACAGCAAGTGTATTGCTGTATTGTCTATGATTTCTGTGTTTAGTATCATATTTTATTAGTTTATCAATTGGTGTTCTATCAATTTATCATAATCCATCCAGGTTAATTAAGTGGATTTTTTTTATTCTGTTGATAACAAGTCCTGATTTAAGTATTTTCCCAAAAAGGAAAAAATGCATCCCCCCTGTGCTAATTGCCTAAAGATCTTAGCTGCAAAATGCAAGGTCAGAAGAGTATTGTTTGAACATCCATAATCGATCTGTTCACAATTATGCAGTTGAATAATTTGAATAATGCAATATACACCTGAAATAAGACAGAACAAGCAGAAATATTCCATATTTTGAAAGGCTTTGATATCAGCCTCTCTCTCAGCCCTGCTTCCCAAAGTGAAATTTCACCATTTGCACAACCAACTGTTTCAGAAATGATTTTTCTAAGTCAGTATGGGACTGAACTTCTTTATAATACAAGACACGAAGTCTATTTCAACCTACCAGCAAGTAAAGAATGAAGGGAAGGATGAAAATCCATGCTTGTCACTGTTGATCCCTGATGTAATGTACAAACAACAGCTCTAGGAAGGTCATCAAGCAAGCAAGATGCTTGTTGAGGTGGAGCAGGATATGTAACCTACACAGATTGTAAAGAGTTTCCATTATACTGATGGCAATTAAACTGTATGGAAAAGAAAACATGCCAAACTATCGTAAATACCTCATCCACAGATTGTGCAGTTCGCAACCGTTTCATTAGTTGCTCATGATCATTGTTTTGATAATCCATCATTCCAAGAGCATTAGGTGTTCTTGGATGCTTCAAAACGGAGACTACAGGAAATTGAATAACATGTGAACTTGACAACGGAACAAACACACAAACAAACATCCCAAGAATTAATCATCCAAATGCATGAGAGAATGGACAATAGAAAGATTATACTAATTCTAAACCTATTATCCCAAACACTTGAGTAGATAAAAGTTGAAATTATATCCACATAAGTATCAGCATACAAATGAAGAAGCTATGTTTGGGGTGGGGGGGAGGAAGAGAAATTAATTATCCCTTACACTTGATGAAAGGAAAAATACAGTCAATCTATTAAGAAATCAGAACAAAAGACCGTCCATGAACCTGAGTTTATTGGATGCTAAACAAATCATGACAATTGGATGATGTCTAATATACATATATGCAAAGGATATAACAGTATGTTTCTCCAGCAAGCAAACCCATTCCATTCTGTCCCCTGCCAACCCCCTCCCCAATAGAAAAACAAACTCTCTTTTTTATCTTTTGCATTTGTTTATTTTAATTTTTAATTAACTTGAAAATAGTATACCAGAATATTGACTACTTCACAAATCAGTATTATGGTTTTTTTGCCCATGACAGAGAAGCATATTACACAACAACAAACTGACCCAGCTGCACCTTGATTTGGGGGACCAGACAATGAGGAAGCGGCAACTACAGGCAATTGAGAAGATGTGGAAGGATTCCCATTTATCATCCATCCCGCTAAAGCATTAACATTAGAAGCAGCTGGGGCTGGTGTAAATGGCTGCACAAAATTAAGTAACAAGAGGAAATGAAACATTCCAATGTAAAAATATTGGAGAACTAACAGTGTCACTGTCAGCAATGAATATTCAAATTAAACAACTGGAGAAGCTACAGTCATACCCCAACATGTGCTCCAAGGGGAGCATAAGATGAAGGCTTTGCAACAGCTGCAACAGGAAGGTTGACAGGAGTAGGTGCACGAGATCCATTTGTAGGTGAACAAGAATGGTCAATAAATAAAGTTTTAATGTCTGGATTTGGCCTTGGGTTCTTGCACAGTTGATGTTGCCAGTTCAAACTGGATAGAAAACATTGTCAACACTTAACCAAGAAGAATATAATTAATGAAGTTACAAATAAAAAGAGATGCCACTACCAGATGAAAAGTTTTAACTGCATTAATATATAAATGATTAAAGCACTGTGCGGAAAGTTTACACATACAAAAATTGTATACACCTGTATTACCTTTGATTAATCAGCGTTCGTAACCGTGATGTCTTAAATGAAGGAAATATAAGCTTATCTCGGAAGAGGGGATTTGCTTCAATCAATTTCTTAAGCTCTACCAGCATTATATTTCGAGCTGATTTAGTATCACCGTACTTTGATAACTGTTCATTTTCCCTGCATTCAAAGTCCATATTCAAAATTCAACCCAAAAATAACATACCTCCAATCCCCAGTCAACAGCATCATACAAAAAACAGAAAGCAAGAATTTACCTGAAATTGTTAAGGGTTAGAAGATGTGTTATCTCTTTGTACAAATCTTCGTTAAATGATGAAAAAGCTTTCAAATCATTCACCAGAATTTCAACAGCTCTCACTTTGTCATGCCTGAGAGCACAAACGAGATCATTTAAACATGAGAAGAACGGAAAAAGAACCGGAACCTTAAATTAGCCTAACATATAACACACATCAACAAATACTTAAACAGAAGCATAAAGGGTACAACTATAAGGAGCAACCTATTGTTGAAGATACAACAACTAATTAAGAAAACAACAATAACAACAACCTGTCCAAGGCTTCAAGATACTTCTGCTTCCTAATCTCAAAGAAAATCTTCATGGAGTATCGATTGTCATCAACTTTGGTAAATCCAGAGAGGTATTTCTCAACCTCATCCCACTCTCCAGCCAGAATTTTCTCTTCAAAATACTTCACATGGAAGAACAAACCCGATTCTTGCTCCAACCTGAATCCCAATACAACACAGAACAAGCACATTTTCAAGTTTCAATTCACCATACCACTTACTCACCATATATAGGCATATACATGAACAAGAACAATAAATGAACAAACAAATTTTGAGTATATATATATAAAAAAAATTATAAAAAAAAAAAAAGTAAGAAAAATCTTTACTTGTGCACAGTATCTCTGAATTTCTCTTCCTCGAGAAATTGAAGAATGAGGAACACCAGTTCCCTGCTCAAAGATGACATTTTTGCCCTCCAAGTGGTGGAATCAGAAGACCCACCAGAGAAAAATGCCAACTTTCGAAACTAGGGTTGGGAATTAAACAGGAAGAAGAGCAAATAGCAGTTTGTTGGTTCGAGGTTTTTCGGTACGCGAATGGAAACCTATGTTGGTGTTTTCTTCTTTTGCAATGGAAGAGCAAAACGGCGGCGTTTTCCTCTCACAGGGTGGTTAAGGCGCAGAGGTAGGAGCGGTTTCTAGGGTTGTTCCGTGACGGTTGCGCGTAGCGAACAGTGAAATCGAAGAAGAAAATTTTGCCACGGAAAAATAAAACAGAAAAAGAAAAAAGGAGGAAGGAATCACAGACAGAGAGAGAGAAAGAGAGAGAGAAATGTATATGTAGGACTAGGTCTCGCTTCTTTTCGATGCGTTTTGCAGTGGTCTTTGTTTCACAGTTGTTCCGCGACTTATCATATACGACATCGTACTTATATAGACTGATAGGTCACAGCGGTTATTGCCTGGGAGGAAGCAAGGAATGACACGTGGATTGACCCATTTGTATGCCGCGAGTCAACAACACCGCATCATTTATTTGTTCCGTTTCCAAATTATAATACTTCCTTAACTTCCTCACGTGCTTTCAATTTTCTTGTTAAACTCAAGTGGAAGAAAATAGTAATAATTTATGCAATATATTACACCTATTAAATAATAATCAACAAAAAAAATTCTTGCTTTAATTAAAATTCTTTCAGTTACTAGTATTTTTAATACATCTCACACCATATATATTTACTTTTATATTAGTTTTTGTATTTGTTGAGCTTTATTATTATATTAATTAAAATAATTAATTTATTATCTTCTCTTAATAATAGTAATTAATTTTTTATTCTCTCATCATCTTTTCTCTTTCTTCATTATTTTATAATCTCTCTCTGTCTTATCTTTCCTTTTTGAAAAAAAAAAAAAAAGATTAAATTTGAAATTTACGTACACAAAATGCTTGAAATTCATGTGCACTTTATTTGACACTGCAATATTGCACTGAACATTATGTAAAATATTTTTGACAGGAAAAAATATTTGAAAAAAGAAAAAAAATGATACAATTAAATTTGGTATACAATGATAATAATGAAGTTTGAACCTATATCCTCGTGTAAAATACCTAAATTTGGAATTTAATAATTTTTTCAAAAAGAAAGAAATAAGATAGAGAGATTATAGGAGGAAAGAGATTATAGAATAATAAAGAAAGAGAAAAGATAATAAAAGAGAAAAAAATTAGTTGTTGTTATTAACATAAGATAATAAATTGGATGTTTTAATTAGTGTAATAATAGAGTTCAACATATAGAAAAACTGTTTTTATATAATTTTAATTTATAATAAATAATTATTTTTAAATATTAAATTATATTGTAATTAAAGTTCATGATAAATAAATATATTTAAATATATAAAATATATTTTAGATTTACAATGAACAATTTAAAATGTGATATAAGGTTATTTTCAACTTTTGATAGTTTTTTTATAAAAACTATTAAACTTCAATTTAAAAATAGGTACAAAAGATGCTAGATTGAAAAGATAAATAGTTAAGAACATCAAATATGTAGTTAAAGATAAAAAGAGGATAAGTGATATGATTAATAGATTTTTATTTTTTTTTGTTAACTGGAAGAGTAATGTGTAAAACAAACCTCTAAAAGAAAGAAGAGAAAGAATGTTGAAAATGTATTCTAATTGGAATTGGAACTAGTATTTTAACTTGTGTATTACATAGAATAAATATTTATTTTATATAACTTAAATTTATAATAAATAAATTCTTCTAAATACATAAATTATATTATAATTAAAATTTGTAATAAATAAATATTTTTGAACATATATATTATATTTTAAATTTATAATAAAAAATTATTGTAATACAATTTTAATTTTTAATTATTGATATTTTCTTTTAAAAAATATTAAAATTCAATTTAGAACTAAAGATATTGAAAATGATAAAGTGAAAGTGATAAGAGGTTAAAAAATTCCTAAAAACGCTCTCATTGAAAAATGATAGCTAAAAACGTTTTCATTAAAAAATAGTAGCTAAAAAAGCTCTCGTTCAATATAGTTATTCTCATTTAATATATAGGATGGATAGTGAAAAGAATGAGTATCTCACTCTTCAATGTATTCTAATATATAATATAAAAGTGATTTTATTCCTTCTAGAAATTTTTACTTTTGTATCTTTTTTTTTAAAATTAAAACAATATTTTTTTTAATTATACACTTACTTTATTTAATTTTTAAATATTTACACATTCACTATAAATAGAGTTTAATTGTTATGCACTATTAGTGTAAAAAGTTTTACACTATTAACCAATTAGAAATCACCATTAGTATGACTTTTAAGGTAATTAATGTAAAAGTCACAAACTTACCATACATAGTGGTTTGTGATTGGTTGATAATGTAAAATTGTTTTACACTGTTAGTGCATAACCTATTTTCTGTTATAAATAAATGAAATATTAAAGGTTGTAATACTTATAAAAGATGGTTTTAATATAAATAAAAATACTAACTATATTTTTAATCAATATATTATTTTTTAAAAGTAAATAAATGAATTAAACAAAGGAAAAACTAAGTAAAGATAGAGTTTAATTAATATATATTGTCCATGGATAGAGCTGGCAAAATGGGCCCAACCTGATGGGCCGACCCGAATAGCCTGTAAATAATGCTAGGCTAAGCTTGTGGGTTTTTGATAATTACACCTCCGTAATTAATAAGTATACCCCCTTTCCCTTTTTATATAATTTTTAATTACCAAATTAACCTTTAATATAAAAATAATATTAACCTATTTTTACACCTCGTCTTCATTATTCTTTGAACCCTAATTCATCTTCCTTATCTTTAAACCTTAATTTTGTAACCCCATCTTCATCATTCTTTAACCCTATTTTTGCACCTCTCCATCATCATTATTCTTTAAACCTTTTACTTCTATTTTCATCCCCTATCTTTTTTTTCCTCTATCAACAATAATAATTTTTTTTCCATAATTTTATTAACTTCCAAGTGAATACTGTGTGATATGTGGTGATGAATATATGATAGGCGACGTGTTTTAAACATTTCTACACACAAGGTCAAGCGATCCGTTTTCATGATTACATTTTAGGTAATTTTGAATGATGTCTCTACAAACTATTGCTTTTTTTTATCTTTTTTGTCAATATTACTGGAAATTATTTTCCAGAACAAACTATTGTCTATTTCAAAAAATAATTTCCAGAACAAAGTTTCATAGTTCCGGAAATTAATTTCCAAAATAGACAATTGTTTATGCTGGAAAGTAATTTCTAGTAGTGTTTTATTTTAATTTTCGGAAAGTAATTTTTGTTATTGTTATTTTTTTTCCAGAAAGAAAGAGTTGAGAATAAGTAGGGGGTGAGTGGCAAAGTGAAAAAAAAGGGGTGAGTGATAGAGTGAGGGGTAAGCGGTTCTGGAAAAAAAAAACAAAAGCCTTGAAAATAAGAAGGGGTGTGTTGTGGAGGAAGGGGGTGAGCAATTTTGGAAAAAAAGTCTCGAGAATGATTTGAAATTGGGAAATAAATTAAAAGAGTATTTAGGAAAAAATCATGATAAAAAAGGGAAAGGGAGGTATAATTATTAATTAGGGGAGGTATAATTATTATTTGCCAAATAGGTGACCTAAAATAGATGGGCCTTTTTGGCCAGCCCTTTTAGCCCAATGGGCCAATTGGGCTCGAGCCGTGCTAGCCCAATCCATAAAAAAATAATGGATTATATGTGTTAGCATATATGAGGAAAGCAATTAAAAAAAAAAAAAAGCATTCTAGTAAACTTGGGCTAAAAAACTGTTAGCATATGTGTATATGGAAAATTGAAAGCAATGGATTGTGTGTTGGACTTTGGTTATATCTGAAATTTGTCTTGAAGCTTAATGAAGATATAAGGTGCAAGTTTGTTGTATATACAGGAGATAATGTAGCAAATGGTTAACGTGGTTCTTGAAAATTTGATGCCACTGCACTCTACGATGTGGTATAATGGTAATTGGAGGGATGAAGAAAGTTCCAGCTTAGGATTAATAATTGGTATTTGGAGGAGAAGTGGGGTCTAGAAGTGAGGGTACTATAACAAAGAGGGTACTATTATCTTGCTACATGTTGAGTAATAATTCTAACTTAAATATTCTAATTAACATAGAAACTGTTTTTATAAATATTCTTACTTAAAATTTTATCAAGAAATAAATTAACATTCAAATATTTAGTTTTGCAAAAAATTAAAAATAAAAAACTCTTTCGAATTTAATTTTAATTTTGAATTAACATTCAAATTTTAATTTTAATTTTAATAATGAAATATGACAAATGCATTACATTTTTCATATGAGTATTCATTTTTATTTTTTCTTATTCATCTTTAAGTAAGACTAATTTGGCCCTTTGGCCCGACATATAGGACCAGGTTGGGCTTAAAAAATAACAACCAAAAGGCAATGCAAGCCGGGTCGGCCTAGTCCAATGTCATGCTTTGGCTTGTAGAGCTGGGCCAGCCTGCCCATTTTGACAGCTATATCCGTGGAAAAGGTTTTTCACCTCAAATCAATTAAAAATTATCATGATATGACTTTTAAAGTACTTGTAATTATTATAAAAGTAAAAAAAAATAATTATTGTATACTTCCTCTAATCTTGAATATAAGAAAAAAATAATTCATGTTAATTAATAAAGTTAGTCAACATAATTTAATCTTACTAATTCTACCTCCATTCCTTTTTAAGTGTCATTTAAGGTTTTTATACACAAACCAAGAAATATAATAAATTTTCTTGTTTTTCATAAAATAGTTTTGAAACTTCCTATTATACCCTTTATAAATGCATATTAGTTGTAAATATGTAAATTAATTAAAAATTAGGTAAGAAATAAGGGTATAATCCATAAAGAAGCAACTAATGTTATCTTAAACTTTAAAAATAACAGATAAATAAAAACAAAAATTTTCTAAAAAACAGACAAGTAAAAAGGAATGGAGGAAGTATCATTTACAAAATAAACTTTTTCTTAAAATGTTTTTCATTGAAACTTGATAATAAGAATAAAAAATAGTCATTAGAAATATAATTTTAATTAAATGAAAGATATTTTAAAGGAGATTTTATTAAATAAGATAAAATTAGTTAAAATTTACTTATATTTTAGATCAATATGCATTATTTTTATGTATTTAAAACTGGAGAATATATCAATTTATACTTGAATAATTGTGTAAAATACATTTATATTATTAATACTTGCATTATTTATTCATAAATATAATAAATAACGTAAATGTTGTTATAAAAAATAAATAAATAACATAAATGTTGTAATTGAAAGTGAAAGGAGTGGTTAGAGATTGATTGTTGACGATGTTACCTGATTTAAATGCGTTGGACAAAAGTAGCATTATGGAAACCTGCCATCCTAAATTTTCTAATTAGCTTACAGGTTTGACACATAACCTAGTTCGTACCTCGTTCTGTCATGCTTTAGTCGGTATATGAGATATGAGATGGTTACTTTTGACTATTCTTATCTCTCTCTGTATAGTATATAATATAATAAATCAAATGAAAATGCTAGCTAGGGTCTTTAAGGATATTAATTAAATAATTAAAATTAAAAAAGTTTATTAAAACGTGTAATAATAAGTTTTTTCATGTAATTTTAATATAATTTTGGTTTAAATATGTTTTAAGTCTCAACAAATATAGTTTTGTTTGATTTTAGTCCTTACAAAAAATTTTGTTAGTTTTAGATCCTTGACATTTTTTTTATTGTTCTTTTTTAGTTCATACCATTAACTATAATTAATTTAGTGCTGACATGACTAACAAAATAAAAAATATTAAGATAATTAAGGTAATAAAGAATATTTTAAATTAAGATAATTGAATTATTTTTAGATTGTAATTCAATTAAGTAATGTATTTATTATTTTATATAAATAAGATAATTACATATAATTTAATTTTACAATTTATTTTTAATTTTTAATATATTACAAACAGTGATTTTTATTGCTTTTAATATTATTTTTACTTTTCAATTTACTATTTTACCTTTAACATTGTATTTTTTTAAAAAAAGTATAATTTACTTAGACGCTTATAATTTATTTTTAATATATTAATTTATCTTTAGAGACAAAATTACTACTTGTGATATATTAAAAATATAAATTATAATACAATCAGTCGAAATTAATGAATTGAAATATAAAAATAACCGAAAATTTATAAAAAAAACCCAATACAGTTAGATTTAAATCGGTTTGTTTGAAAAAAAAATTATTTTTTAATTGAAAAACCCAATATTTATGATAATTAATATGATTCTAACCTAATATTATGATGATAGATAATCATATCAATAATATTTATTTAATTTCTAATCGTAGTTATTAATATATTGTTGTTTGTTATTGAACTTAAATGTTATGACATATTTGATTTAGTTTCATGTTTAATTTTAAATATTATATGTTATGAGATATGAATGATGAGTTGATTGATAATATTTATAAGTGAAGTTTAATTTTAATATTATAAAGTTATGAATAATATGTTATTTTGTTATTTAAGATTGCTTAATATATTATATTAAAAATTAAATAATATCATTTAATTATTACCAGTTCAACCACAGTTCAACTACGATTAGATTATTGAACCTTGAACCACTATCCTCACCAATTCAATCACCGGTCCAATTTTAAAAACATTGGCTAAGAGAAAGAGACATGGTTAGACATGAGAATTGAAAACACAAACTAGATAGTTTTATTTATATATTTTCTTGATTAAACTAGAAAAAAAGTTTAGAACAAAGATTAAACAACAAAGAAAGAACACATGACAAAGTCCCTCGCAAAAAAGATGAAAGCTATTGGGAAAAAAGCTATAAGGAAAATAAAAGTTGTTGAAAAATTTGAGGGTAATTTGGGAATAATTTTTTAAGAGACAAAAAAGATGTTAGGAAATAATCATAAGTTTCAAATTTGTAAATTCATGAAAATAGCTTATTTTTTAGAAAAAAAAATTCCAAACATATTGATTATGTAACATCCCCAATTTTAGGTAATAAAAATAAGAATATAATTAATGGTTTAGAATACACATGAGTATTAATAATTGTTACCCTATTGTAAGGATTTACAAGGATAAGGTACTAGGATCCTAAATGAGACATTGAGGCCCAAATGGGCCGAGGCCCACTAGAGCCCACCACACACACAAGGCTATATAAGAGAGGGAAGGGAAAGAGAAAAAGGAAGAAAGAAAAGAAAGAAGAGGAAGGAGGAGGAAGAGAGAAGGAGGAGAAGAGGAGGAGGAAAGCTGGAGCGGAGATCCACAACTCAGCCTAAAACTCAGATTCGGGACAATCCTCAGAGGTGAATGCTTCCCCTTTATCCTCCTCAGTCCCTTTTATTTTGTGTTTTCTCCTTTCCCCCTTTTTGAACCATAGGTAGGAGATTTATGATTTTTGAGAGATTTGCAAGATTGAGGGGTTCTTTGGGAAATGTGATCAGTTAGAAAGATAATATAGGTGACTAGGAATGTTTTGGTATGCTTGGTGTTGATTGTTAGGCCAAAAATGGCCATGGGTTGCAATTAGGTATCCCTTCACAAACTGCAAAAGCCATAATGCACTAAGCAGCAAATTTCTAGTGCTATGCGTGGGATAATAGAGCCTAGAGCTGCTGTCTGGCCAGAGTTTTGGCGTTAAGCGTGGTGGTGCTAAGCGTGGGGATGTTAATATCCCTTCCGTACTAGTGGCATTAAATGCTAGTTTTCTGGTGCTAAGCGTGGAACCACCAAAGTGTGGGTCTAAAGGAAAGGTGAGGTGGTGATAAGTGTCAGGGGTTTGATACTACGTGTGACCTTCTAGAACAATGAGAGATGTAACACCCTTACTTTTATTTAATTAATTGTTTTATTTATTTATTTATTCATTCTATATATTTAATTTTGAAAAATCAGGAATGAATCTAAAAATTCTGATCCCCACGATTAAACTCAGAATAGCAAAAACTATCTAATCGTGATTTTCAATAATTTTTCCGAGTTGAAGCCCGGAAAAATTAGAAAATGACGATTTTGTCCTTATTTGTCAATATTAAGGGCTAACATGAGAAAAAGATTCAATTGATATTAAAATGTCAAATTGAGTTTAAAATCATGTCATAGGTATTAAAATATAATTTTGGAAATTTTCTGGGAAATTTCTAAAATTCCTGTATAAAATGACCAAAATACCCTAAGTTGTCAGATAACCAATTCAGTATTGGTTTGACATCCAAAAATGATGAAAATGATATTTTAGCACATTTCTAGGTAAAATATGTAATTTTAGAGATTTTATAAAAATTTGCGCATGTATTGAATTAAAATGAATTTGATATGAATTTTCTAAGCTTAAAATATATAATATATATATTTTATAATTCGAAAAAAATTAAAATTTATTTTTAGAAATTATTTTTGATGAAAAATATTACATTTGTTCATATTTATATTTAAATTAATTATTTTGATATTAAAAGTTCTTTTTTTCAAGTTTAGGCGATTTTATCGGTACTGGCTAATTAATTAACAGTCAAAATTTATACTGTAAATCTTTGGGACAGCTGCTATCCAACGTTGAGACTCTAGAGGGGAGGTGATTCATCACCTAAATGCAATATTTGTCCCTAATTAAGCTAAAAAGAAAAGGAAAAATTAAAATTTTGACATAACTCCATGGACACCTAAGCTCACCCTTCCTCTATAAATACCCCTCTATAGAAGCTGAATTCATCATCCTCCTCCTCCATTGAGATAGCCAAAATCTCCTCCATAGCCACCTTCCTCCATAAATACTTTTTTTTACACCAAAATTCTGCTAGTTTTCATTAACTAGTACGAAAATCCTCTTTGTAGGAGCTCTGCACCAACAACATCACCAACTCTTTGAGGTAATGGGGGGAGTAGGGTTGATTCTAAATTTCAATTACTTTGCATGTTGGTAGGAAGGGTTTTCCCCTAAACCCGTTTAGGCTTTTGTTTTATTATTAATATTATTGTTATATTGTTTGATGTTAAACTTTAATTTTTGCTAAGTTATTATTTTGCTCAAATTCAAATTATTAAATTATACCAAGCTGTTACTCTGCTCAATTTTAGAAAATTAAAATGCACTTGCTAAGCTGTTACTCTGCTCACTTTTAGAAAATTAAAATGCATTTGCTAAGATGTTACTCTGCTCAATTTTAGATAATTAAAATACTTTTATTAAGTAGTTATGCTGCTCAAATTTAAACAACTATAGTATAATTATTAAGTTGTTATACTGCTCGAATTCAAACAATTATAGTAGAATTACTAAGCTATTATACTGCCCAAAATTAAAAAAAATATTTTTAGCTATTAAAATAAATTATTAAATTATCAAAATTTGGTATTATTTTATGAGCTATTTATGAATTTATTTTTAGAAAACTATTATAGAAATTTCAGTTTAAGTTCTTATCGTTCAGGTAAGGTCTAGACACACTAATAGACCATTTGTAGAAATTTCATAAATTTTAAAGCTTATTTAGTACTTCTAATTGTGCTCTATAAGTGCCTGTGGACACATTTTTCTTAGAAATACTGAATTTCAAAAATTTTTGAAAAAATTCTAAAAATTCATGATAAAATTCTAATTATTTTTCTAAGTTTAAAAATTATTTTTATGGAATTTTTTGACCATTCTATGATTTATTTCTTAATTATCAGTCTTTATTTTAATTTGTATATCTTTATTTTTATTGAATTATTGCTTATGTGCTTTGATTTGAATTATGAATTATATGAATGATATGTATGGATCAAATCTCTGTAATATAAGGCAGAGATATTAGTAGAAATTATACTAGTACTCAAATACTTGAGACCAAAATAAACCTTTAGAAATTAATGGGTTAGTGAGTAATGTAAAACAAGGAACATGCAATGGCATGACATCCTGTTAGGGAAGCTACAGTTTGGTACGCTGAGGAATGAAAGGTAGGGACCCATTTGGGGAGGTCTCGGGGGTAGACATCGGGTGGTGAAAGTCTTAATAGCTAGGGTAGCGCCTATGAGCTGGGATATTCACCTGACTAAGCTCAATAACCTCGACAATCGCTCAGCATTCCGGGATTGATTTGAGAGTATACCTCTATAAATGGATGTCCTGACTGATATTTGTTCCTCATTGATGATGAGGACTGTACCATGTGATGATGTTGATGAGGTATATGTACTCCTAGTCACTTCCCAGGTTCTGTTAAGAACTATTACTCACTGATGGGAAGTATGGATCCATACCAAGTCAAGGGTAGTGTAGTATAACTTAGACTAAACCCTAGGTTCCCTTCATTAATTGTATTTAAATTCCTACCATACATGTGAAAGTGATTTAGAACAAATCACCTCACTCTATTATTTTTGTTATGCATGTTGAATCGTGATTATTGAAGATGATAACAATGCCTGATGATGCTGAGGAAGAGCCAGAGGATACTTCTCCAGATTTGAAGACCTAGTTTATAATATTTTCTTAAGGGATAGGATAGATAAATACTGCTCTGTATAGGATCTTTTTTTTTATGTATATATTAGGTTAGGTAGTATATGTCTTTTGATGTACTTTTGTTTTCTCTTTGACTATTATGTATTACTCAAACCATGATGTACAGTTGGATATATATACACATAAGCAGTTGTTATCATTTCACTTCTATTTCTAAATTCTGTTTTTCTATTGTTAAAAAAAAATAAAAATTTACTCACATTTTCATCAACTTAAAGTAATAATTAAATTAATATGAATTATATTTAAAATTAAAGGAGTGTTACAAGAGACATTCTATCCTCAAGTAAAGGATAAGTTTGCTTGTGTGATTGTTTTCTATGCTTGAATCTCTGATATAATTATGAGTGTTGGTGTCTTGTCATGTTTGTATTGTTGATTGTCTGCTTGTCTAGTTGTGATATTATTTGTGTGCTTGTGACTTGTATTGTGTTGTGTTGTGTACGAACAACGATGAACCTTACGTAAGAAAACACTTAAGACTTTAAAAGATACCAAAGGATGCCTCCTTAGCAAAAGATGGGGGAGTTTCCCTGAAGTTTTAGAAAGGTTTTATGAAAGGAAAGAATATGTTTTCAAAGGAAAGGAAAAAAATGTTTTAGAAAATGTATCTCTTAATAACGGTAGGGTTGAACATCCTCGGTTCCAGTCATGTTCGAGTTGCACCCTCGACTTACAACGATTGTGCAACTCGTATAGAGGATTCCTTAGGTTACCAAGGTGGAAAGAGTTTTCAAAATATTTATGAAAAAGTATTAAAAAAGAAAAGTTCAAGCAACTCTTAAGGAATTGAAAGTAAGAGGCTAAGAGGCTCCCTTGGCCAAATGGGGAGGGACCGTCACCTCTCGACCAAGGGGTAGATATAACATTCTTCAGAAAAGAAGGGTGATAGAGGGAACCACTTCGATGATGAAGGGAGTTCCAACCACTCAAATCGAAGCGGATATAAATACAAGATCATAGGCTACTCGGATCGGAGCGGGACATAAATACAATATCATAGGCCTCTCAAATCGGAGCGGGATATAAATACAAGATCAAGAGGGGACACCTCTCTATGGCTAGAATTTAGCCAAGTAAAAGACGATATGCAAGTGAAACATAATAATAAGGCTAACCAGAACCACACAAAAACGAAATGGTGAAATGTATGATGTAAATGCCTAAGTGAGGCATATATGATGACCTTATTGGGTATATGATGATATGTATGCCTAGTTATAGGTGTGCTAAGTTAAGCATAAACTAGGGAACCTATGTACTTAGTGAGGACACAGTTTAGGATAAAGGCTACCCGGTGGATATGCGAGGGGTTTACCCCAAAGAAAGTTCATGTACAAGTTCCGAAAGGGCAAGTAAAGAGAAAGATAAAGATGAGAAAGTACTAGTCCTCACTTAGTGTCATAGGAAGTAAATTGTCTAGGCAAAGTAATAGAAAAGATGAAGCCCCCAACTAAGTGTTGGGAGGAGAGTTGTTTAATGTGAGAAACTAATATGGGTCAAAAGACTCGGGGCCCAAGCCCATTAAAGTTTAGCAAGCCCTAAGTTAGGCGTAGTTTATGAGGTTAAGAACTAAAGAGGTAAGAATTTGAGAGTTCAATGAGAGGTAAAACTTATGAGTTAAGGGAGGATTCTATGATAGAATAGTCAACCTACCCTTAAAGTTCCCTAGCACTCATTGAGACGTTTTGTCTTAATCCTTCCATTTGTTTTCTTCTCAGGTTAATCAGGTGGACGTCCTCGAGGAGGAGCTTGGAGTCACTTGAAGACAAAAGATGTTGAGTTATGAACCTCCCAATGTATGGGAGTTTAGTTTATGTTTTTGGTATTTTCTCTGTGTGTAATGTACGGCACATTGTGCCTAGAGTTTGTAATAAGTTTTTATAATGGCTATATGTTTTAGTTTTTGCCTAATCTTTGATGTATTTATATTCAAAGTTTCCATGTTCTAGCAATCTAGGTATAGTAAAGGTAATGCCCCTTAGGGTGTTACAAATTATTTCTCAAATAATTTTTTTAAAAGAAAAATATCTAAAATCAAGAATTTTAAGTTGTCCCAAACTATATCTCAATTAAGGCACAAGTTTATATCCCATTATTAAGAACTTGTTAGTGGGTAATTTTTAGTTAACTTTGTAAGTACTATTTTGAATCAAGACATATCTTGACATTAATAAATTTTTAGGATAACTCATCCCAACTTTTCTAAAAAAACTTGTTCATGTCTTTACATAAGACATGCAAATCATTGTCTATTAATAATTCAACAATCATATCGAATATCACTTTCTTATGTCCACACACACTGTTGATATTAATAATTAATCACAATCATGATGGATTTTAAGTACAATACTCTTTTTTAAAATCCAATTATCTTTTTAAAATTATCATTTAATTTTATCTTAAATATTACAAATAAGTAATAAAATTACATAATTTCTTTATGTAGTCCACAATTTTTATTACTAATTTTATAAATTGATAGTATAATACTCTCTTTTGTGCAGGGAGTGCAGAAGTAAACTCCATAATTTCAATGTTATATTTTTCTATCATTAATTATTAATTTATTTAAAACATTGATGAAAAATATAACTACATTTTTTTTGGTATATATATATATATATATATATATATATATATATATATATATATATATATATATGTATATATATTATTTCAATTCATTCTTTTTTGTTTCACCTTGTCCTTAAAATTTTATTTGACCCAAACTTGTCTTTCATTTTTTAAAATATATTTAGCAAAAGATTGGCAAAATATAAAGTAATCAAGATAACACTTTTTTTTTGGTATAGACTACAAGTACCCTCCATTAGAGGCAATTTTGCTTGAGCTGAATAAGACGATTATGGCGACAAAGCTCTTTCTCTAACTATTTAACACAACTATATATCCATGACTTGAACCCGAGATCACTGGTTAAGTTAAAACAATCACACTTCAGTTGATCCACGCTCTCAGTGCTAATCAAGGCTAACGCTGAAGGGAAACGAGTAATGCACTAAATTAAAAATAAAATGACTTTATGGCAAAAACAATCATATTATCTCTAAATTTTTAATTAAAAATAAAAAAGGCTTTGTTCTTTTTTGCATTGTCCTTAAGAGCAAAATCACATAGAAACATTTGTTTATTCTTGGTGTTGGAAATAGTTTTATTATATGAACATAAGAAAATAGTGTATTGTATAATTATTTTTTTATCTTTTAGGTATACATATATATTAAAATTACATCTTAAAATTAAGAATAATTCTAAATTCTTCTACAAAATTTTCCTAAAAAAGTATTAAATATTTTTAAAATTTTTATTTTTCAAGATATTAAATGAATTTACTTTTTTATTTAATATTTTCTTGGTAAAGTATTACAAAAATTATAAAAAATTTGTAAGAGGATATAACATTTTTCTAAAATTAAAGAACATAATGTTTTACTATCTCATTCCTATTTTAATAATTCTAAATTCTCCTAATTGATTAAATCATTTTTTTTGTTACATAATGGCACAAAAATGTTAGAACTTAAGACTTTGCACATACTATCCACCCCCCATTGTGGGTTTATCAAATCATCATTTGAACCCATACATACATATTATTTTGTGTCTACATATTGTTATGTTGAATTTAGATAGACAATTGACAATAATCAATAACCTCAATTTCTCTTCTATCACTACTATATGACATAATTGAAAGGTTCCATAACATGCAGTGACAGATTCACGTTAAGGGATGTGGGGCAGCTGTCCACAACCTTTTTAATTTCTCTTAATATATAATATATATGTATAATTATAAATTGTCTTTATAATTTGAAATAATGAAATCTAACAAGAAAAATCAATCTACAATATGAGTATTACTCTTACAATTATATATGTATGAGTATTGTAACAATTGTTCCCTCAACTTGATAACATGTACATGTCCATGCAGAAGAAATTGGATAAATATAACATCTAATCAATTTTAACTTGACACGCTGACAAAATAATCAGTCTACCAATAAACCACTGCTTCAATCCAATGTACAAGCAATGGAAATTATGAAAGCCATATACAAGAAACCTTGGGCCAAAAAACAAAGGCCAAGCAAACAAAAATTCAAGGCCAGTTCATTTCGTTATTGTTGTTACAACCTACCACTATTGCCTTAACTTTACCTTGACATAAGAATTTCAAAGAAAAACTAAGCCGAATACATATAACAGCATTAAGACCATATCCCTTTATAAAGCTCCAATCAAGTTAACCAGGAATATTGTGTTGCCAGGCTACAAGAGTGTCTAAATTACAAATAAGAAATGCTAGTACCACACTATCTTGAACACACTCTTTATTATTAACTAAAATTTATTGTAAATCATAATTTTTTGTGGGTTCCACTTTGTATTTAATGAGTCTTTATCTTAATTTTGTAGTTTTCAAAATAGTATAGTGTGTTGTTAGAACTCCTCATTACAAATATACAAAAAAAAATTGTTATATGCATCTAACTCCTTCAAAACATCAAATTGGCCAGTTTTCTTCACATAAATTTGCATCCGTGTGCAAGTTTGCAATAGTTTCCATATCAATTTGTAGGTAACAGAGGAATGATCTTCACATGGTACAACAACCAAACCTTATGAGACTGCTACATGGATATATGCCACTAGGCTATATTAACGACCAAATTTTAGTATAATAATTTAAATCTTGAAATTGTATAAGCAGATTGAGTAGTAAAGTTGCAACTATAAGATTTATTGGGGAGACAGATTGCACTACTTGAATTTGAATTGAAAGTATGTTTAGTTAAAGCACTTTTCACACAAAATGTAGTTCTACATAACAATTTACACCTCAATCTTTGATCAAGGAAATTTGAATTTTGGAACAACACATAAGAATGTAACTTAGATTATTAAGACCCCCTATAGTAAAGGAAAGAGTTGAACATGAATAACTTATTCAACCAAGGTGGTGAGTTAAGTTTTAAATCCTTAGGGCCTCTACAATTTTATAACAATGTCTAGCATTCCCTTACGTTCCTCATTTTTCTCAAATAAAAAGATTGTGTCTATCATATTGGCCTCTTATTGATCACTTTGCTAAAATATGGATGTGGCTTCTCGTCATGTCACGTAAATTGTAGAGAAGCTTCTTCCTTGTAAATCAAAAGCTTCTTTAGGGACACCATTTAAGTATAAAAATATTGTAAGCGAGCTAATTTTTTTCTTAAACCTGTCAATGAAATGAATAGTAAAACTATAGTGAAGTAGAAAGAAAGCTACTGGTTTAATAGATTGAACAACACAACTTAAAAGGTTCTCAGTTAATATCCCTTCATCTAGGGGTGGGCAAAATGTTCCAATGAACCAAATCAAGCTTTGGTTACTCATTATAGTTCTTGCACAAAACAACTCAATAATTATTCAATCATTCAGATTTATCCTAGGTATGACAATGATTTTAGATAGCCTATTGATTTTACTTTTGCTGAAACTGAATCATGAACAAAAATAAAAGGATATTTGATTTATACCTTGCTCCCCAAGAAACAAGATTATCTTATTTGACAAAATTGTTAGAAATTCGAGCAACTTGCCAATCCCATAATTCCTGATAACATGTTACATGAATCTACTTATTGCCTTGAAAACAACATAATAAATGCGATGAAACAAATAGACAAGGAAGGTGAATCAATATTGCTTATAAAAAATAGAAATGGCCAAATGAAGCATTGAATACTGAAGCATTAACTAAATATCATATTATTGATTAGAAAAATTGATATCAGCAAGCAAATGAGCACTACCATTTCCATGATATCTTCAAAAGTTCCAAGTGAGCAAATGAACAATTCAATCAAATCACCAATAATCTAGGATTAGATTTGATAAGTACTAGAATGAGACACAAAAATAATAAGGTTGAAATCCACAAAATTTGTACTTATCGATCATCGACTAACCCTTTGATAAAAGCCAGATGCTACCATCCTCCCTATTATCTTGAATATCCATTTTTGCCTGATATAGCTTTAATAGGTGAGATGCTCCATCCTCCTTAAAACATTTCACAAAATTTTGCAGAAACATCTTCTCCTAAATTATGAATACTGTAAATAGGCAAGCATTGTTGTCTATCAAACCTTTTGCGAGTAGATATTAAACAACAAAAGCCCTTGGAATGATCCTTTTCTCCAAACCAATCCAAAATAATGTGTTCCTTTTACAAGGGCCAGAGTATCCTAACCTAACACATTGACCTAAAACCCCATCATAGCATTAATTTTATCACAGGATATTGAAGGTCCCTAGGGCATGAAGAGTTATCCATGTTTAACACCATTTTTACTTAGGGTAAATTAGACAATCCTTGTCAAAAAAAATTATTAGGTGGTCCTAAAGCATCATGGACCCCATTAATCTTCATATGACTTGTAATCAAGTGTTATTAATTTTTTCTTGAAATCATAAATTTAAATATGAATTATATAAACATTGGTTAAGACCATATGCACTTGATAATCCTAAACTACCTAATAATTTCTTCTGTTTCCAACATGCATGGTCCTGACTTCAATATTCTTAGGGAGTGACACCTTACCACTAGTAGCAGTGGTAGTGCATGTAGCTTTCCTTTTATCCAAGTTAGTAAGATAGTTGTTTTTAGACCTTATGCTCTTGTACAAAGAAAAAAGTATGAAAACATAAGTTAGAACTTGGCCAAAGAAATGGTTGAACTAACACAAAACCAAAGTCATATACCTATAATGGTGGGGACTTCATATTTCATTTCTCCAAGAATGATTTTACATTGGATGTAGCCAACCAATTGATCCAATTAAGGAGGTATGGTAATGTCTCCCTCTTAGTCATGCTCAAGTTGACTTCCCACATTATATATTGTTTCGGGGTCAAATTAAAATGATCCTTATTACATTCAAAATGAATTCTGATGTTATCAAAACTTAGTTTTTTGTAAATAATACCATGTATATAGCCTTCATAGTTTTTCATACACACGAGATTGTGATGTGATATATGAACAGGTGACAGTATGAATATAGTTGGATTCATTGATTAGATTATATATTTAGGACATGTTTAACTTCAATTTATTTTCGTTTTTCCCATTAGTCATTTTTTTGAACTAAGTTGCATACCTATTAATAACATCACATGTTTGCTAATTATACATGACTTGATATATCATTTGCTGTCAATTTATTAGGAAGATATAATTCTTCACCTACATAAAGACATTGGAATAAAGTTAAGCATATACTTCATTATCTTAGAGATGCAAGATATTTGTCAGATCTTTATAACACTAGATTACAAACATGATATTTGTTTACATGTGATGATACATCCATTTGATGTCGATTTGTGAAATAAACCATAACAGTTACACATCTAATCATGTAGAAATTTTAGAATTACATGAAGAAAGTTGCAAATGTGTTTAGTTGAGATTCGTAATTCAACGTGTGCGAGAAACTTGTGGTTTATCTTCAAGAAAAATGACATCAACGAGCATATGTGAAGATAATGCTGCAAGTATTATTCAGTTGAAAGTGATACATTAAAGGAGATAGAACAAGACATATTTTACCAAAATTCTTTTTCACTCATGATCTTTAAAAGAATAGTGATATAAATATTTAGCAAGTTCGTTCCTATCAGAACCTAGCATATCTCTTTACAAAGTCATTACCAAGAATTTTTTTTGAGTAATTGGTACACAAGATTGAACTTTGTCGTCTTAAAGATGATTGTCTGTGTAACACCCTAGATGGTATTACCATAACTACAATACATCTTTTGAACGAAATAAGAAAAACACCATATATACGTGGGTAAAAACCATTACTAATAAACAATAATCTTAATGACAAACTGTTCTTTGGAAAAGCCTCCAAGATATTATATGGGTCATTTAAAACAATATATAGTAAGATTTACATCTAGAGGACCTAAACATATACATAAAGGGTCCTATGTACAAAATATAGAACAAGTTTTTCAAAAGAGAGCCCAAGAGAATATAAATATCTAACTACAGATATCTTTGTGCTCATTGCCTAATGATTCCATACCCGCTTAATTTGGATCATAAAACTGAAACTAGTGACACAATGTCTTAGTGAATGCCCTAATAACTCAACATAAAAACTTAAATAACATAAATACATAATACATATGGATATTCTCTTTATAAAACATACTTTGTACTTAAACAGAAAACTTGCTTGAATACTTTCATCAAAACATAAATCTTAAACTTTGCATGTTTTGTCTTTTATCTTTTCTCTTTTCCGTCCTATGGCCAAATTGAGCTAAAATTCTTGAAGAGGTGTCACTCTTGTTCTTTGCCATCACTCTTCCCTTATTAAAGAGCATCTTTTACCACTTTTTGAGGATAGAACGGGACGAAATCCTTCCTTCGCCAAATAGGATTCATAAAAGTCTTATTTATGCTTTTTTTGTCAACTCTTTTTCTGTAGTCATCCTGTGATGGCCAAAAGGGTTATTGTCCTTTCTTTACCAAAAGAGACTTCTCATCATTCATGCATAGCATCAAATATCACTAATCATGCATACTAGGGGATGAGGAGTGTACATGTTAAAAAAATGACTTGAAATAAAACACATGTTTTAGGTGTCCTGTGCTTAATGCTAACATAGCCTTGCTTCGTATGATTGACCCTAGCGCTTAGCGCACTTGGATGGTGCTTAGTGCCACTACATAGGGATTTCAGACATCCTGTCTGGGTGTCCCACACTGAACGCATAAAGGCTTGTGCTTAGTGCATAAAAGGATGCACTTAGCACCACACCATAGAGCCTCAACCCATAGGCTTTAGAGGGCTCGTGCTCAGTGTGAACACGGTCACGCTTAGTGTTAGTGCACTGGGTGTCAATATATGCCTCTACAAAA
Source organism: Spatholobus suberectus (assembly GCA_004329165.1). Lineage (NCBI taxonomy): Eukaryota > Viridiplantae > Streptophyta > Magnoliopsida > Fabales > Fabaceae > Spatholobus > Spatholobus suberectus. The sequence continues at coordinate 28,323,680 of CM014729.1, forward strand.
CATACGCTTAATGCTAAGGAGTTGCGCTTAGCACAAATTGATGACTTGCAAATTGCTAAAATTGCATATTTATAAACCTAAGGCCACCCATGGCCTCCCAAGCAACCAAATTACAAGATCATGTTTTACTAGTCCTCAAATCCACTTTTTTAACTCATCAATCATGTAAGAAAACCAAAAATCACCCCAACCCTATGCATGAATAGTGCCTACGAAATTTCTATCTCAAAGGGAAAAACTGAACATCAACCAAGGACAAAAAGGAATAGGGAAGACAAGTGAGGAGATGCATTCACCAAGAAGTCCTAGGTGTGGATGTGCCTATGCTTTCCTCTCCTTTATTCTCTTTCTTTCCTTTTCTTCTTCTTTCTCTCTTCTAAGATTAATGTGTGTGTGAATGTGAGTGTCGGAGGTGTCTTAGGCTAGAAGAGTAAAAGCCCATAGTAGGCCCTCCCTCAAATCTTGATATAACTATGACCCATTGTTTCTATATTACATAGAACACTATTTAAACAAACAGAAAAAAGACATTCTATTTATTTATTTATTTTATTTGTCTGTTTATTCCAATTTTGGGAATGTTACAGCCCACATGATCTTTTTTTCTTTGTCATGGTTTTGTCCCATTGGGTTTTTTGACAAGGTTTTTAATGAGGCAATATATAATAACATATTAAAGAGTGGTGTATTTTAATTCCTTTATTAGGTTTTTATCCCATAGGATTTTTCCTAGTACAGTTTAATGAGGCACATTCTCAAATAATGAACATCTAAGGGAGAGTGTTATGAATATTTAATAGGTGATTGTCCATATTTATTGTATATTATAACTATTTATATTTCTCCTTAATACAATTAAACCATTTGTAACTGTTCAGTTACAATATGTACCTATAAATAGGCTATCCTATTTCTAGAAATAATATAAGAACTTCTCATTCTCTATATTCCCTTATTTTCTCTCTTCTCTATATTCTCTGCTTACTAATTATTTTATTCAACAAGAGTTAAATTTTGATAATTTCAGGGTAAATATTTTTATACTTTTAATTAATTAAAAACCACTTTTGACACAGTGGCAAAGCTTAGTAAGGATTGAGGGAGCCATGGCCCCCAAAATTTTTACAAAAAATAAAATATCATACACACACATATAACTATTAAAAATTATTTATATTATTATTTGATGTCAATAAGATTTTTTATTATATTATCAAATATTTTTTAAAGTTATTTATTTCTTAATTACTAATGTTTTTAGACATTAAAAGAGTATAGAGAATTTTAATTTACAAATTTTTAGTTATTGAAAGAACATAAGGAAGGTAATCTTAAGTTAGTTTCTTTATTATTATTTTTATAGACAATTTTATATTAATATTGCATCTTAAGTTTTTGTTTTTGTTTTTGATAACATCAGCTCTTATGGCTAATTTAATAACACTTTATACATTGTCTATTTCCTCAATTAATTGCCTTTTCATAATTGAAACTATTTTTTTTTGCATTTTTAAAAACTCATTTTTTCTATGAATTTTATATCCTCATTATGTTATATGAAAGCTTATATAATATGACATGAGCTTGTAGATTTTTTATACAGATTTTTTTATTAATTTTGTGATTTTCTTAAAAAATATTTCTACAAATTTTGCTATAATTTTGACAAAAATATAATTATTTTCTTAAATTTGTTGAAAATTTCATGGAACATTTTCATTTTTTTTGAGTATTTTCATACAAATTTTGTTTTATAAGAAATTAATATTTCTCGCAAATTTGTCATAAAAAAATTTACAGATAAATTTTCTAATTTTTTTGATTCAATAGCAGATGAGGGTATGAAAACTGTAAATAAAAAAAAAGTAATTCAAGGAGTGTTATTAATAAAGTAGTAAACTATTTTAATATAGTAAAGTAGTTTCCTATTTTATTAATTATTAATAATACTCATATATTATAAGAGTTTAATGATTATGCGCTGTTAGTGTAAAAAGTTTTACATTGTTAACCAATTAAAAAACACCATTGGTATGATTTTTAAGATAATTATTGTAAAAGTCAATAAACTTATTATATACGGTGATTTGTGATTAGATGACAGTGTAAAGCTGTCAGTGCATAACCTATTTTCTTATACTATAAATGTCTAAAATAATTAATATTTTAATAACATCATTAAATGTCTAAAATCATCCATAAAAGATGATATTAATAAAATTATTGTATTTGATTTATATATTATAATATTAATTATTTAGGCTTCTCCAATTTCTTTTAAGCTCCACCATTGTTTATACATGATTTTTAAAATAATTATTATAAAAATGAACAATCTTACCATACATAATAATTCATAATTAGATAATAATATCAAATTACATTTTAATTAATTCAACAAACATTTTTACTTTTAAATTCTAAAAAGTTAAAATTAATGTATGTTCATATTAATTTATTCGACCCACAAGGGTTGGCCAAGTGGTGAGAAAATTAAGATATTATATATAGGGTCATAAGTTTTAACTTGAGTGTGATGATTGTACACACAAAATATTAATTTATTCAGATATAATGCAACTTGTTACGTCATTTTAAGCACCTACGGGACATATATGCATGTAAATTTTTGTGGATCAGTTATTTACGGACAAACACATCAACACACCGCTCATTTTTCCGTGGGCGTGTTCCAACCGCATAATGAGACACCCCCACCTTTTTATTTGTTTTTTTAATACATCCCACCTTTTTATTTGTTTAATCTTATCCTATTAGCCACATAATATTATTATGAAAGACAAAATACCATACATTAAGCAGCAAATTGCATATACCATACAACTATCCAATATTTTATTTCGTAGAAAGTGCCACTAATATGGCCAAAAATGAACAAAGTGTACCCCACTCAAATTATACATCAACTATCCCCCGGTCAATGTTGGGTTGGATCCAGCCACCAACCAATCTTATTGCACCGCATCCCCCGATCCGTGTGACCCGAACCGCGGACCTACCCCTCCTTCCTTGTCCTTGTCTTACACATTTTAAAATACTATAATTCAACTTTCGTGAAGTTAATAAAATATTAAGAATTAATCACGGCTAAAAAAAGTATCACGAATTAAAATTTATTTTAAAATAAATAATTAAGAGTGTATTTATATTTAAACTATTTAATAAATTATATTCATCATACATTTTATGAAACTAATACACTATTTAATAAAGAGAAAACAGGCTATGCACTTACATTGTCATCTAGTTATAAACCATTATTTATTATAAGTTTGTCGACTTTTATAATAAATACTTTAAAAGTCATATCAATGATAATTTTTGATTGGTTAACAATGTAAATTTTTTTACACTGACAGTGTTTGACCATTAAACTCTTTAATAAATTATATTCGTTGTCTTCTTTATAATAAATAAATACGATTCCACTCCCCCATTATGGAGATAAAGTTATTTTATAAGTGTCTAATTGTTTTATCTAAGAACAGCATTTTCTATAAGTAAAATTACTTTAAAAATAATTTTTAATTTTTTTGTTGAGACACAAATACACATACCCAACCCAAGGGTTGTGTTGGAAAAAATGGGGCAACAAAATAAATTATACTATTTTGGTAAGTTAATGTTTTTTCAAAATTAATTTTGTAGTCAGCATAACTAATTTGGAAAAAAAGTGAATATTTTTAGATTTTAAGATCAAGAAAATTAAGAATTTAATTAAAATATATTGAGTGTATAAATTTTTTTTATATCATTATTCAATCATAGATTGGCTTGTCTGGTAAGATTGCTGAATTTTATAATAATTAATTTAAAAACATGTCTAGAATGATTTCTAATCAATTTAGAATATAAAAAATAATAGTATATTGAAATTAAACTCTAAAATAATTGAATTCATGATTTTCTTAAAAAAAAAATACTCATTTTCATAATTAAAAATAATTTTATTTTCTTTTTTTAATATAATTAATTTTAACCACACTTTTAAATATTATTCTAAACATAAGTTATTTTTAGTTTCTCAAATTTAGGCCAAGTTTGTTTTTGATCTCTCAAATTTAAAAGTAATTTTTTTAGTATTTTAATTTTAAAATAGTCTGTTTTTCATATTTAATAAGACTAAAAAAATTATAAAATCAAAATCAAAATGAGTTATTTTTAAATTAAAAAAATAAAAAACTACTTTTAATATGAGAGATTAACCAAATTTTAGGAAAGAAAATATATTTAAGCATTAATTCTTTCAAATCAAATTCTTGTAGCATTAATTCTTTCATAATAGACTTTGACAAAAGCCAAAACCCTACGGTTTTACAGTCTTTTCCAATCAAACAAATATTACCAAATACTTTATTTGCTTTTCCATTTTCATCTCTAACGTGCCCACTCTCCTACTCATCATAATAATGCTTCACCCTACCCAATCTACCCTTCCATTATCCCCAAATATCCCAAATAACCAAGGGCATCATGGTAATTAGGGCAAAACAGTATAACAATCTTCTTGTTTCAGATGATGTGTTTCCAAGTGGGTAACCTTCCCCATAAAGAGAAAGAACACCCCATCCTCTGTTCCACTCTGTTACGTTCCAGATTTCACACCCCAAACCCCAAACCCCATCATTTCCCCCAAGAAATTTCGCTCCCATTTCCGTTTGTTCTCCGCGGTTCTTCGATTCTTGAGGCGCGTGGCCGATCTCCGGCACCGCATGGCGGCGGGGACAATGGCGACGGCGGCCGGCGCGGCGGTGATGCTGTACTACGTACTGAGCCGGCGGCTGGCGCGGAGGGCGGAGAGCGACGGCGAGGATGGCGCCGGCGGCGACGTGTCGAAATCGAGCAGATCGGTCCGCCGGAGAAGGATTTCCCGGCGACCGGCGCAGCCGCCGGCGACGCTGCTGGAGTCAATCGTGACGCTGTCGGAGACTTTGAGGTTCACGTATTCCGAGACCCTCGGGAAGTGGCCCATCGGCGATTTGGCCTTCGGCATCAACTACTTCATGCGCAAGCAGGTGAATTTTCTGAGATTCCGAGTCAAATAAGCGAAATTCAGTGTTTTTCTGTTTTCTGGGTGTGTGGAATGGTGCAAGCTTTTTGGGGATTGTGGTTGAAAATTTTGAGTGTTTTTAATGGGTGTGTGATGTGATGGTTTGCACTTTTGCAGGGTAATTTGGCAGTGGCTAGTGTGTATGCTGGGAGTGATTGTGTGCAGCTCAAAGGGGATGAGATTATTGTGGAGCTGTATGAGCTGTTGAGGCTTTTGACTTTGTGTATGCTTTTCTCCAAGAAGCCATTTCCTGTGTTTTTAGATTCTGCTGGGTTTTCCCTTGATGATGTGCTCATTCAGAAGCCAAAAGCTGGGGTATGCTTTTTGCTTTGTCCTTATCCACTCTCTCTCTCTCTCTCTCTATGCTCTTTTACTTTTTCTTTGTGAATTTTATATTTTGGGGTGAGTGGTGGAGAGTAGGACAACTCACACTCTCACTGAGAGTCTGACTCAGCCACCCAGATGGGTTTAGAGATAGTGGCATCATTCTTATCACTGTTTAGAAGGAAATGCCAATGAATTGAATCCAAAGGTCATTGTATTTGTCTTGATCCTCTCTGTATAAATATTTTATATACTGAAAGAAAACTATTACAACACAAAACATGAGTTTTTGTTCAGGTCCTTGTATGTGACATGAAGTGCTCTTCCGTTTCCCACTTCATCTTTGCCCCCAGATTTGGTTATATGTGCACGACACTGGTGAAATAGAAAAGCTTTATTGATTCTTTGAGATAAGGGGGAGCTATACTTTTGGACTACCTTTGGTATTAGGCATTTTGAAAGCGACCCTTTTGTTTTAATTTTTAACACTAATTTTTTCCTATTCTAATACTTTTTAACATTAGAGACCCCTTGTGGTTTAATAAGCAGAGATAGACACGAAACTTACACATGACCCATCAATCATGTCATATGAGAGAATCCTCTCCCCCTTGTTGTATTGTTTTTGTATGTAAAACTTATGTTTTGTAGTGGAAGTGTGTATGCCCTGATATAACACAAGGGGTCTGAGTTTTAAATGAGACAAATAGATGTATTTTAACAAATTTAAATCCACAAGAGGTTTAATATATAAAAACAAGGCTACCCTGTTTTTGTTTTGTTGTGTCAGTTTTACTTTTATCTTACCCTATAGCAAATAGCTTTGCCGCAACTATATTTCTTTGTCAGCTACCCTGTCCTGAACTGTCGGTATCTAAACAAGTCTGGAATGTTGGCTGAGCATAGATTAATCTGTTCAAGCAATCAGAGGCTTGTTATTAGTGTCCAAAATATAACCCATAAGGGAGACTTATATTGTACAAAACTGAGATGTTATAAATTCCCTATCAGATTAGTTTTTGGGCTGTTCATTTTATTTTATTACATTTGAGGATTCTGTGACTTGATGACTGATGCTCTTGAAGGAGGGAATGGGAAAAATAGAAAAGTGAGGCACATGTGATTGTCTATGTTAGTATGAGATGGTTGTTATTGGTTACTATTATAGACATTTTATATCATAATATCACTGCCTTGTACGCACTGAGTGTTGACTTGTATTTTAATTCTGAAACTATTGTGGCTCTATTTCCATATGTTAGTCTTTAAATCTTACAAAATATGTTCTACTTTGTCATGAAAAGCATGCATCTGCTACTTTTTTCTCTCCTTTTTCCCTATCTTACTTTCAACTTCTGAAGTGTTTCCACATGTTTTCCTAATTTTCTTCAATTTGATTCTATGGCATGATATATTTTTGCAGCTTCTGAAGCCTGCATTCACAATTATACGTGATACACAGTCAAAATGTTTACTTCTATTGATCCGGGGTACTCATAGCATTAAAGACACGCTGACAGCTGCAACTGGTGCTGTTGTCCCCTTCCACCATTCAGTTTTAAATGATGGTGGGATAAGCAACTTGGTTTTAGGATATGCACACTGTGGTATGGTTGCTGCAGCTCGTTGGATTGCAAAGCTATGCACTCCTACCCTACTTAAGGCTCTTGGTGAATGTCCAGAGTTCAAAGTCAAGGTATTTTTCTAATATTTTGTTTGGAAAAACTGTATCATTACATCAATGTATACTGAGTTGATAACTCACCAGTGATGGATATATTCTAGTATTATATATTTTCTTTCATTTCTTTGTTTCTTACATTATGCCTCCAGATTCCTTTTATCATAATTTCTTTCTTCATTTTAAAATTGTATTTCACTTTTTATTCTATCTTGTAACTGTTGTATACTTTCCTGTATAAGTATGCTTACTAAACAGTTATCCTGTTTTATCTTTCTATAGATTGTTGGGCACTCACTCGGTGGTGGTACTGCTGCACTGTTAACATATATTCTTAGAGAGCAGAAAGAGTTCTCTTCAAGCACATGTGTCACATTTGCCCCAGGCATGTAGTTATACCACTTATGAAGTTTTTATTCAATTGAGCAATTTGATTATTCATTAGTTTTTGCATTTTTATAACTCCATCTCATTATCTTGATTGATTGTGTGAATGTGGCTGTGCATGCAAGTTCACTGAACTTTCTCAGTGGCGATATGAGATTTCCAAATACTTCAGCACATTATTATTGTCAAGCATGTACTATATCAATGTAATTTGTACTTATTATTTGTTTGGTGGCAAAAGTAATTATTTTCTGTTACAGTTTTAACACTTAAAAGCAAGCATGCCTCTTTTTGCCTATAATGAAAAATTTAAATAGTGTCTAGTTATCAAATAAACACTAAAGGAGTGATGAGTGAAGAATGTAACACATCTCATGATATTTATTTGTTTTGGAATTCTTGTTTTCTGTGATCGTTGTCCATGATTCTGTTTGAATATTTTTCTTGCTCAATTTGCTTTATGACATTGAATTTTCTCTAATATGGGATCCTTTCCAGTCTTGTCATACAACCATTGCTAATTCTTTGTATCATAATTGTCTCTTTTGCAGCTGCCTGTATGACATGGGAGTTAGCAGAGTCGGGAAAGCACTTTATCACTACCATCATAAATGGTTCTGACTTGGTGCCAACATTCTCAACATCATCTGTTGATGATCTCCGTTCTGAGGTGCTCTAGCTAGGACTTGAGATGGTTTTGGCAAACATTAATGTTCATTACTTAATTCAAACAGTGTCTATTGCCAATCCTATTAGACTAGTTCTTTTTCTTTGTTAATCAAACTAATAATTTTGAAAAAAATATATGAAAGTTAATTAAATAGGAGGGACAATAGACCAAATTGAAGTTGCAATAGACACTCTCAATTTGTAATGTAATCTTGCTCTGCATCTTATTCAAGTTGGTTTTTGTCAGGTCACTGCATCCTCTTGGTTGAATGATTTACGGGATCAGGTTGAACATACAAAGGTCCTGAATGTTGTCTACCGCTCGGCAACTGCACTTGGATCTCGCTTACCATCTATATCTAGTGCAAAAGCTAGGGTAGCTGGTGCGGGTGCTATCCTGTGGCCAGTAACCAGTGGCACTCAGGTAATTTCAACTTCAAGGCTCTGATCTCCAATTGACGTTATTTCACAGCATGCAGTACATAGTACTCTTTGGATGTAGTTTTCAATTAGGAGTTTGTCAGAAATTTACAAAGTTTGGGATGTAGTTTTCAATTGATCTTCATACTTGTATATGACTAAATACTCATTTTGTTCAGGGATTTTGTGTATATAATGCATCCTTGATCTGATGGAGATCCTGTTTTACACTTGCAGGTTGTGATGAAGCGTGCACAAAGTGTTGCTGAAGCTGTTGTCAGAACTCGCTCATCATTGTCATCATGGTCTTGCATGAGTGCACGCCGCCGAAATGTGGGTCCATCATTAAACTCTAAAGCAGAAGACTTAACTGAAGCCTCTCTAATATCCGAGAGAAGCACCGAATCTCTAATGACTGAAGAGGTAGTAAGAGATCCTATTCTTAAGGATGAAAATACTTCCTCAAGTGGAGGATCTGGCCATGATGACACAGATGAAGAGGAACAACTCATTCCTGCTAATCAAGACATTACTGCATCAGCCGTAGTTGACATCACAGAAGGCCAGTTATGGTATGAACTGGAGAAGGAGCTTCAAAAACAGGATAGTACCTTGAACATTCATGCTCAAGAAGAGGCTGCAGCAGCAAAAGAAATCACTGAAGAAGAGAATCAACTAGTTGACGCTGCAGAATGCAGTAGTAATTCAATCACAACATCAGACAACTTGGACAGCCATCGATTTTATCCCCCTGGCAGGATCATGCATATTGTCTCTATACCTTCATCTGATGAGTCAAATTCAAATTCTGATGACCCTGTAGAAGAACGTGTCTGCTTATATGAAACTCCTAGAGAGCTGTACAGCAAGCTCAGACTTTCAAAAACGATGATAAATGATCATTACATGCCAATGTATAAGAAGATGATGGAACTATTAATACGAGAACTAGAGAAAGAAAGCAGCTGTAATATTTTGAATTAACAGAAAACAAAATAGCATTTGCAAAATTGTTAGCCAATATAGATTTCAGTTCTTTATCCCTGCTGCCATCCTGTAAAAATTTTGATTGTCCGAATTTAATTCTTTTAAGGTAGGTACATGTATAAAATGAGAAAGGTATGTATTTACTGTTGATTTAAAAAGGTTTAGATTACAATGTACTTTATTTCAAGTCATCGGGAAATGCATTTTTTTTTCAACACATTTACTTATTTTAGAGGAGTTAAATCTTAGTTTAGTTGTTCTGTTCATGAAAGTTTCATATGCAATCTACACGTCTAAATCACTTGGGGTTGGGGATCGGGTTCAGTAGTTATGTAGTTTTTTTTTTCACACCTCGGAGGACTTGCGGTGCGATGGTGGAATTAAGACATATTTAGTAATTCACCAGTTAATATAATCAGCAACCACTTACATTTGCCCTGTAGCAGTTAGTGCATTCGTAAATGTGAGATTCATATATTATTCGCAACCCTCGTTATATTCATGTGAATTCTTCTCAGGCCTTAAGACCACAGCTGATAAGTACCAGAGATCTGAATGCGATGAGGTGATTGTTGTTTTACACTTTGACTATGATCTTCGGATGTTCAAAGTTTACGATGTACATGTATCATTATCCATATTGTATACTGATACATGCATTATGTTGTCACCTTCGTATTCAAGCTTGACTATCTCTTATCATCAAATTACTTAATACACATTTTTTTTTATTTGGGCAATGAAGGGATCATTATCTTAAATATAACATTTTTATTAAAATTTTATAACAATTATGCTTTTTCAATAATTTTTCAAGAGATTAAGGATTAGCAATAATGTGATCATGATGGCAAACCGATTTGTAAATATCATTTATATTTAAGAAAAAAAAAAGATAAAATATAAGCAATTTATAAATGACTTAATTACCCTATTAGTCTCTACTTTTCCCTGCCCTTTTTAGTTCCTGTTCACTGTTTCTAGTCCTATATGCTCCAGAATATGCACTTTTGTTCCTACAGTAAACTAATGTTTGTTATTTGACACCGTGACTAACGGTGTGCCATGTCATCCGTGCCATGAGTTCTTAAGCCACCCCACATGTATAATGTAGTACCATGCTGGAGTAAATTGGTACTTACTACTTATTGAATCAAAATAAAAAATGAAACTGAAGCACACGGTTTCTGAAACAAAACACACGTTTGAACCTAGGGCGCGAAAGACTAACGTGCTTAACCAAGGCAACATTGTAACGGTACCCATGCAACATAGTTCTTATGCTCAGGTCAGTTTTGTTGATGCTGTTTAGGCTTGACATTCAAAACTTTAACCAAATCGGAAGAATGAATAGCGTGAATGTATTATTAAAGAATGTACTGCTCTTATATTGAAGAATCAAGCCGTTCAGCCCATCTGCCATATTGACATATTCACAGCAGTAAAAATCACCTGTTGGAATTATCAGCCACCGTAGCGGTGCTTGAGGGATTCAGGGGGCTGCTCTTCCATGATGCCAGAACCTGTTGTTGCCAAGTATTCGCGAATGGTTGTTTTACGGTCAGCAAGATAAGTGTGATCCAGAAAGTTGTTGTAGGCAGTTTCACCAAGATTCTTTGCTGCTAGTACACTACAAAAAATTTCACTAATACTGTTAATTTACAGGGAATCCAACAGTAGACTGGGTTTAAATAACGGAAAGCTTCGTTCCGCTATTGTACTATTGGTTTTGACGAAACTGATAATCTCTTTGTTTCCCACATTGAAAGCAAATTAAGAAGGGATATGGGAAAACATGTCAAAGGGAAAAGTAGACAGAAACTAGACAGAGGAGCAATGTTGCCCATGAATTTGTGACCTGTGTGAAGAAGCAATCCAATTTACACAATCGGAATCACCACTAAGAAGAAAATTGCTGTCAGTTGCATATATGATTCTGTATTCTGCATCTGACAGTGAGAATCATTTGACCAGGAAAACAATAGCTGATTGGAAATTTAGATGAAACGTGGTGATTTTATACTCCAGAGAATGCTAACAAGTGTCCTTAGGCATTAGTTAAGGAATAAAAATAGAAAGTTTTACAGGAAAGTGTTACGATACACCTCTACTATGATTTCCAATAAAACTTTTTTATTGATCAATTCTTTAACTAGTGCCTTAGTTAACATAACCCTTGTACTATTTTCCCCTGTTCAACATTAAATCAATAAATCACAATTGGGCTTTCACCCAAAAAGTGCTTACCAGTGTCGAAGATAAACACGGCAAGGTAACACATCATCTCTCCAAATTATATCTATATTCCATTGTCCATATTGCTGAAAATAGATTTCCTTGTTTCCTGAATGGAACTGTAATGTAAGAATGCATAAATGAAGACAAAAGACATGAAATAAAAAGAAATAATCTACGTATGACAAATGACATGCATAAACAGACAATCAGATTATTTTTTTATGGAAAATGAAATCACCTACAGTACTAAGATTGGAGGAAATTCCTATTTCTAGTGAACCATTGTACCCTTCTGCCTAGCCAGAAAGTTATGAAATATTGAGGAATACTGATATGGATGCATTTATTGGGAATCAATATCAGTGCAGGAAAATTGTGAAAGATTAGGATAATTTCATATTTTTTATTCCCTGTTCAGATTAGGATAATTTTAGCTTTTTATTTCCAGATAATTTGGGATTTCTTTCTGTTTTTATAAGATAAGATTCTGCTTAACAGAATCCTTATCAGCCTTAGTTTTGAATTTAGTTTGGATTTAGCTAGAATATGTTTTATTAGATAAGATCTTATCAATTAGGATTTCTTATCTAGTAGCCTTTAAAAAGGCAGTTTATGACCGGAATGAAATTATTTCTTTAGAAAACTTCCTTGTGGGTTTAGGAGGGGCTCTGTCAAGGACAAGTTTGCTCCTTGCCTTCACTATAGATCACAAGGTGTCTATTGTGTCTAGACCCGTGACTCGATCCCAAGCAAGGGCACATAACAACTTGGTATCCAGAGCCAGCATGGGTGACGCAGATTTAGCTGCAAAATTGAATGCCTTCATGGAGCAGATGGCTGCCAGGCGGAGTGCACTAGAGGAGCAGATGGCTAACCTTTCTGTTGCGGTTACTAAAAGCTCGGTCAGGAGAGAAGTCAGGGGAAACGTGCAGTGGTAACAAAGGAGGGAATAAAGGTTCAAGAGACAAAAGTTACTCACAGTTTGGAGGTTCCATGGTTCCCCGTTATTCCAAAATGGAATTTCCCACTTATGATGGCACTGGGGACCCATTGGGATGGCTGAAACATTGTGAAAGATTTTTTATAAATCAGACGATAGCGAATGAAGACAAAGTGGGATTAACAACCTTTCATCTAATAGGAGAGGTGCAGTTATGGTTTAACCAAATAGAAGGAGAAGAAACAGACTTCGAGTGGGGGCGCTTCAAGGAATGCTGTCATATACGGTTTGGGCCACCTATGAGCAATAATCCATTAGGCGAGCTGGCCAACTTGAAGCAAACAGGTTCTGTAGAGGATTATCAACAACAATTTCAATCCTTACTAGCTAGAACCTTTGATCTTAAACCTCGCCAACAGGTGGATCTTTTTACAGCTGGGTTGTCAAAGGAATTAAGAATTGATATTGAGTTCCAGCAACCAGGTAATTTGGGCGTTGCCATAGATATGGCTCGGGCATTAGAACGCAAGCAGAAGGTTTCTCAGGATACTGTGAGAAAATCTTTTAGAAGCGGGCTTATTACCTCCACCCAGAAAAGTTTGACAGCAAAGGAGGTGGAACACACACATAAACCAGCTGGGAGCAGTAGTAGAATGGGTTCTTTTGCACCGTTTGTTAAAAGACTAACACGAGCAGAGATGGCGGAGCGAAGGGTGAAGGGGCTGTGCTACAATTGCGATGAATCTTATGCAATAGGACATAAATGCAAAAGGTTGTTTTGGATTGAGGTACCAAATGAGGACAACGATTCAGAAGAGGAAACTGTACTAGACCCTCAGATTTCTATACATGCCATTTATGGAACTTGTGATTCCCATACCATGCAATTGCTTGCAAAAATTTTAGGAGTGACTATATCAATTTTGGTGGATTCGGGAAGCACACACAACTTTTTGCGTGAGGGCTTAATCCCACAATTGGGATTGGAAGTATGGAAAAGGCCAGGACTCCAAGTATATGTGGCAAACGGAGAGAAAGTATTTAGTATGGGCATTTGTAAATCAGTTTTATTTTCAATTGTTCATGACAAATTTCATGCAGATTTTTATACTATCCCATTAGAGGGATTTGACGTGATTCTAGGGGTCAAATGGTTGCGCACGCTTGGCCCAATCCTATGGGACTTCAATTCCTTAACAATGGCGTTTGAGATTAATGGACAGAAAGTGCTTTGGGAAGGGCGACCCCCTAGAACAACACCTAGACTAAGCTTGATGCAGGGACAAAATTCTCCAATCGTGCTCATGGACAACTTATTGGTTGAATTGCAGATTTATTCGTAGAGCCCTCTTGCTTACCCCCTAGCAGAGGTTGTGATCATCACATCAATCTTATTCCAGGAACAGAACCTGTTGTCATGAGGCCATATTGGTACCCACATTTTCAAAAGGATGAGATCGAATAACAGTGTTCACAAATGCTACAACAGGGACTTATTCAATCCAGCAGGTCCCCATTCTCCTCTCCAGTCCTTTTGGTAAAAAAAAATGATGATTCATGGCGCTTTTGTGTGGACTACAGGGAACTCAATACTCGCATTGTTAAAGATAAGTTTCCTATTCCCATAGTAGATGAGTTGTTAGATGAGCTCCATGGGGCACAACATTTTATGAAGTTAGATTTACAATCGGGATACCACCAAATACGAATGGCACAGTCCGACATAGAGAAAACGGCATTTCAAACACATCATGGCCACTTTGAATTTTTAGTCATGCTGTTTGGGCTCACCAATACCCCTTCAACTTTTCAAAGTTTGATGAATTAAGTCTTCCAACCATACTTACGTAAGTTCGTTTTGGTTTTCTTTGATGACATCTTAATTTATAGCAAGACATGGGTGGAACACATGCATCATGTGCGGGTAGTTTTTGAACTTTTGAGGACTAACATGCTATTTTTGAAGCAATCCAAGTGTTGTTTTGGTGAGCCACAAGTTGCATATCTTGGTCATATTATTCATGGTGTTGGAGTAGAGGTGGATATGACTAAAATCAAGGCCATTACAGATTGGCCTGTTCCTCAAACAGTTAAGGCCCTCTGGGATTCCTTGGGTTAGCAGGCTATTACCGAAAATTTATTAAGGATTATGGCCAAATTACAGCCCCTCTGACGAGCCTCTTGAAGAAGAAGGCTTTCGAATGGAGTGCCACAGCTAAAACTGCCTTTAATACATTGACGGTATCGCTGTCCACAGCCCCCGTGCTTAAATTGCCAAACTTTGAAGAAGAATTTGTGATTGAATGTGATGCTTCTGGTAGTGGCTTTGGTGCTGTCTTACAACAATAGGGGCATCCCATTGCTTTTTTAATCGAAAAATAGCAGAAAGGCACTTGAAATTGCCTGTGTATGAGCGAGAATTGATAGGATTGGCCAAGACAGTTGCTTATTGGCATCCTTATCTTTGGGAAGACATTTCCTTATCCACACTGATCATTTCAGCCTCAAGTATTTGTTAGAATAGCGTCTTACTACATCTCCTCAACAATATTGGATGAGTAAGTTAATGGGATTTGATTTTAGAGTGGAATATAAAGCGGGCAAATTAAACAAGGGTGCAGATGCATTGTCCAGGCGAGATGAGGACATTGTTCAAGCCATGGTACTGTCCTTTCCTCAAGCTAAAATCCTAGATGCCATTCGCAGAGAAACAGCCACCACCCCTTGGTTATTGCAGCTGCAGCAAAGTATTACAAATGGGGAGTTGGGATCAGTTTGGTCTACCAGTGATGGCTTAATATTTTATAAGGGAAGGGTACATTTACTACCTACTTCCCCTCTCATCCCTACAATTCTCTCAGCCATTCATGATTTGACACATGAAGGCCGCCTAAAAACTCTTCATCGTATCAAGCAAGATTTTCATTGGAAAGGGATGAAGCTTAATATATTTGAGTTTGTGCAGAATTGTTCAGTATGCCAGCAGCACAAGTGGCAGAATCTTCAACCTGCTGGTTTGCTTCAACCCCTCCCAATTCCACAACAAATTTGGGCTGATATCTCCATGGACTTTGTTGAAGGATTACCCAAAACCTGCGGTAAATTAGTTTTATTGGTGGTGGTGGACAGACTCTCAAAGTATGCCTACTTCTTGCCTCTTGCACATCCCTTTACAGCTCTATCAGTTGCCACGGTTTTCTTTACGAGGTGTTTCGCCTTCATGGCCTCTTGGAGTTAATAGTTTCCGATCACAACAAGGTTTTCTTAAGTTTGTTTAGGAAGGAATTATTTCGCCTCAGCGAAACCAAACTAGCCTTCTCTTTTGCGTACCATCCGTAATCCGATGGCCAAACAGAACTGATTAACCACACAATTGAAATGTATCTTCGCTGCCTTACTGGTGATCATCCTCGCAAATGGGTTGATTGGATTCCTGGGGCTGAATTATGCTATAATACATCTTACCACACTGTATTGTGTGCCACCCCCTTTCAGCTGGTATATGGCAGAGATCCTCCACACCTTCTATCCTACTTTGTAGGTTCCACTCGACTTGAAGCTGTTGACAAGGCATTGCAAGAACGTGATGCAGTCCTCCAAGAAGCTCGTGCTAGACTAATGCAAGCTCAACACCGAATGAAAACTAGCTATGATATGGGGCATAGAGAATTAAACTTTGAGGTTGGCAATTGGGTTTGGCTATGTCTCCATCCCTATAGACAGCTCACAGTGTCCAAGCAAAAACATCACAAGCTCCTCCCAAAATATTTTGGGCCATTTAAAATTGTGGCCAAAGTTGGCCAGGTTGCTTATAGACTTGAACGCCCTGAAGATAGCAAAGTGCATGATGTCTTTCATGTTTCTCTTCTCAAGCCATATAAGGGACCCCAACCAGCTATTGTAGGCACCTTACCCCTAGTGTTTGATGGCAAAGCTTTGCCTACTCCCCACACAGTCCTCTGCAGTAGATTGAATAGAGGCACTAGAGAGTTGCTCATCCATTGGGCTGGCCATTCTCCAGAGGAAGCTACATGGGAACCTCTTGATCAGTTTCAAACAGTTTATCCTAAATTTGAGCTTGAGGACACGCTCAAAGTCGAGGAGGGGAGTGATGATATAGATGCATTTATTGGGAAGCAATATCAGCACAGGAAAATTGTGAAAGATTAGGATAATTTCATATTTTTTATTCCCTGTTCAGATTAGGATAATTTTAGCTTTTTATTTCTAGATAATTTGGGATTTCTTTCTGTTTTTATAAGATAAGATTCTGCTTAACAAAATCCTTATCAGCCTTAGTTTTGAATTTAGTTTGGATTTAGCTAGAATATATTTTATTAGATAAGATCTTATCAATTAGGATTTCTTATCTGTAGCCTTTAAAAAGGCAGTTTATGACTGAAATAAAATTATCAGAAATTATTTCTTTAGAAAACTTCCTTGTGGGTTTAGGAGGGGCTCTGTCAAGGATGAGTCTACTCCTTGCCTTCATTATAGATCATAAGGTGTCTATCGTGTCTAGACCTGTGACTCGATCCCAAGCAAGGGCACATAACAAATACCTAGTAATATTTTGATTATTGTAAGCATCCCACCAAGCAGAGACATAGAAAATTGATACAAGATAAATCAAAGTCTCTAATTAGAACTTTATAACTTGTGATTACTTATAGTCTTACAGAGTCCCCTCTCTCCTTTCCAAAAAAACCTTAATGTCATCCATCAGTGAATATTCGATGAATTTGTTATAATATATATTTATTAGGATAACATGTTGGGTAATTTGGAGAAACATGTTGACACTTCATAAAATAAATACATGTTCTATTTTGATCCTTTAAGTCCGTGTGATTTTTTCTACGTATACAACTCTATTCAATTCAAAAGGAATTAGTTGGCAATCTCCCTAATCAATTTCTGTGGTCAGATTCAGGAACAGATGATATCATGATACTATCGCCTATGCCAAAAACATGGACGCCAACATATCAATCCACAAACACGAAAAAGTTGGACAAAACCAGCCTTTCCAGTGTCCAAAACCATACAAGCCTCTTGCCCTTAACAAGCACAGCGCTAATGAGACTTACCTTTACATCTAATGTTGAAAAATTCCTCGTCACTATAACGGGCACAAAGGACCTGAGAAAATTTCGCTACATCAAATGACCAATTTGCTAATTAAAGAACCAATATTCCTTGTGACAGAGACAATTCATGCTTTGCCACAACAACATCAATCATCACGTACCGCTGGATAATCAAAAGACTTGCCATCAAGCGTTTCAGGAAGAACCTAAAACACAAACAACCGAACATCTCAAACCACCACATACAAAAATGTCTGAAGACAATCAAAATATAAAAGGCTCAAAATCTACATCTACAAGCTTACAGCAAGAAACCGAAACTCAAGCTCCCTCTTGATAAAATCTGGAATCTGCAAATTCATCCCCAGAAAATATTAGCTCCAGTGCTCAAGTTAACAAACACCAGCACACACTGAACCTGAAATTGCCATTCCCTGTAGTCGGCTTTTCCACGCACTCGCGAAGTCAGCGAATCAAACCATTAAATAAAGATCAGACAACTCATATTTTAGCTTGGTAAATCGAGCTTAAAACACTCATTCGAGATTTGAGCCGTCTTATCTTTATCCAATGGTCACAATTCTCTGATTTTCTGAAATTGAACTATTCACTATTCAGTACTGTACCTCTGATTTTCTGATCTCAAAGACTGTTACTACAAGAGTTTCTCCTTCACACGGCTCCACACTCAAGCTCGAAATCTCCTAATAATATTTTCATGAACACACAGCATAAACATCATATTTCTAACGTTCCTTCCAATTTTTCCTTTACCTTTTTTTTTTTTTTTTTTTAATTTCACAATAAAATACATAAAAATTGATGCAGTGGTTGCTTTCACGTTACGAAGAAGAAACAGTTACGGAGTTGTTAGAACGAACCATGGTTTCAGGCTTGGCAATGCCGCGCTCGAAGAAAACCGGAGCGACGTGAGCGAAGACGCGGCGAAAGCTGTTCAACCGGGCGGTTCGGAAGTTCGCCAAGTCGGGGAAAGTGCTTCGGGCGCTTCTCTCTGCGGTGCGGAAAGCAAGGAGCGGTTACGTCGATGATGATGGAGAATTCAGAATAGTAAGGAAATCGAAGGTGGTTGTTACGTTAGTTACCGGAGAGGAGAGAGCCGAAGCCGCAGATGGAGATGTAACCGCCGGGAGAGAGGAGAGATTCGAAGTCGGATTCGTCGCTGAGCTCGGTGACCGAAGAGGATGATGGGAGAGCCGCGGAGGAGGACATGGCGGTTTTGGAGAGAGAAAGAGGAGGGGTGAGAGAGAGGGAATGAGTGGCGCGTTGAAGGGACGCGCGAGAGGCGAGTGGTGAGAGTTGGAAGGGGAAGCTTATGATCGTGGTGGCTATGTTCATCGTCCGGGAGCTGCTGCTCGATGCGGACTCGAGACACAGCGCGATGGGTAAGAGATTGCTACAAAATTTTGACCGGTAGGAGTATGTGGCGGACTGGTCAATTCACACTACGCTAAAATTCCAATAAGCTTTAATGGGAGTTTTATTATTTTAATCAATAGCGTATTCTCTTGATTATTTTTTAATATTGAAAGATAAAGAGAAATGTTCATGTTATTGCTAATTAACTTCTAATTTTAGTTATCTATATTTATTAAATTAATTATCTATAATTATATATCTTAAATTTATAGTTCTTTCTTTTAGAGAAAGGATACCTATACGACAAATTATACAACAAATTTTATACTAAAAGAAAAAAAGTGAAAAGTTTGAAATGTAATAAATAATGTAATGGAGAGAGATAGATACGGAAAATGATGTTGTATAAATTGTTGTATATATATCACATATCTTTCTTTTATAATTCTCTTGTTTAGTTTTTTTAGAAATTGATTTTTAATTTGTGCTTAAGTTAATTTTAATTTATGATAAAAGTTTAATTTATTTTATATTCTTATTTTTTTTTTCTTATAAATACTTAATAAAATTTTTATCCAAATAAAATCTTATTATCATTAGATATGTCTTTTTTTAATCATTATTTAAGTTTTTAACCTTTTATGAAACCCATATAAAAGTATAGAGGTAATTACACTTTTAATCTCTCTACTATCATTAAAATTTAATTTTGGTCCCCTTATATTTTGGGAAATTTATTTTTTTATATTTTAATTGTACAATTTTAGTTTACTTGTTAACTTTACATCCAATATTTAATGAAAATGTTGATATGGAACCTTCTTGCACCATCATGTTAACATTTCCATTAAATATTAAACATCAAGTTAGCCTATAAAAAATTGCATAATAAAAATAATAATAGACCAAATTCACACAAAAGAAATAGGAGACCAAAATCGAATTTTGAAAATAATAAGAAAATAAAAAGTACAATTAAGCCAAAAGTATATGTTAATGGACTTTTTTTTTATAAATTTTTCTTTTAACTTATTTATGCTTGAGCCTAATAAGATAATGAAACTTAATCTAAAAATTATGGGACAGACCTAAATCGTTTTTTTTTTTCAATTTAGCTCGTGGTTTAAAAGATTAAAAAAATATTTTTTATCTTTATCTTTTAATTTGATGATTGAATACAATGGAGGGTGATATTAATAAAGTGATAATTTTTCAATATATAATAAAAGAGTTTAATTTCTATGTATTAATAGTATAAATTTTTTTACATTGTCAATCAATTAGAAATCACCTTATGTATGACTTTTAAAATAATTATTATAAAAGTGGCTTAAAGATGTTTTTAGTCTTTTAAATTTGAGGTAAGTTTGTCTTTGGTTCCCTAAATTTAAAATTAATCTTTTTAGTTCTTGTAATTTTAAAAAAGCATGTTTTAGTCCCTCGACGTAAGTGAATCTACTATACAAAACTTACTTACTAGTATCTCTATTAGTGAAAACATCACACAAAACTTAGCTTTTTAGTATCCCTTTATAGTTGACTCAATCTGTCCCTGTCAATGATGCTGTAGGTGCTCCAATGGGACTAAAACAGACTTTTTCAAATTACAGGTACTAAAAAGATAAATTTTAAATTTGAGGGACCAAAAACAAACTTATCCCAAATTTGAGCAACTAAAAAATATTTAAGCTTATAAAAGTCAATAATCTTATCATATTTGACAATACATGATTGAATGATAGTATAAAAAATATTTACAATACGAATACATTCTAATTGGAATCTTGGGAAGCAAATAATTTGAAGATTATTACTTGGATCAACAACTCTGTTTCGCAAACTATAGGTGTTCAACTAGCAAAATATGAAACAGCCAAGGAGGTTTGTGATCATTTGAACAAGTTGTATGTGCAGTCCAACTTTGTAGAGCAATATCAGTTGGAGATTAACATTCGGGCTCTTCAGCAGAATAACATGAGCATCCAAGAATTTTAGTCTTCCATGTCCAATCTTTGGGATCAATTGGCTTTTACTGAATCTGTAGAACTACAGGCCTTCAAAGCCTACACTACACTGATCGAAGAGAAGCATAGTGTTTGGTTCAATTTTTAATGGCTCTTTGAGATGATTTTGAAGGCTTCATGGGACAATTTTGCACCAAAAGTTGATTTTGTGGTCAATGAACTGTTAGCTAAAGAGATTCGACTCAAGTCTCAAGTTGAAAAAGGAAATGTTGAGAAAGGAATTCTTTCCACTCCCAATCAATCTATTTTTGTTGTTCCTTCTAATAAAGGCAAATCTCACTGGAAAGGTTGGTTTTGATTAATGTAGCTTTTACAAGCAAAAGGGTCATTGGAAAGCACAATGTCCATAATTGTTGAATAAATCACAACAATCCTTTCAATGAGGACCTCCTAATCAATTGAGTTAACAAAACCCCAAGCCTCCACCACAAAATGTTATTGCAATTATTCCTTCATCAGAAGCTCTTGGTATTGGACGTGCATACTCTCTAGAGAGCACATCCTTTTCTGGACCTACAGTAGCTACCCTTGTTGAGTAGTTTTAGAAGCTTCTTGTCACTTAACCGCATGCCATATCTGCTTCTCCTAACATATGTTTTCCCTCTTCTAACTCATTAGGTATTTCTTCACAAATATGGATCCTTGACTCTGGCGCCTCTCATCATATATCATATGATTATAAATCCTCTGTGTCTTTACATCTTGCCTTATTCGTGTCTATGATGACTGCTAATAGCACTTCTATGCCATTAGCAAGCATTGGATCTATTTTTATGTCTCAATTGCCCATCTCAAATGTTTATTACATTCCTCATTTTACTTTGAATCTTGTTTCAGTCAATCAATTGTGTGATTCTGGTTACTTAGTTTAATTTTCGTCTACTTCTTGTATGTATTGAATCTACAATTTAAGAGGTTGATTAGGACAGGCTATAGGCAGGGGGAACTGTACATTTTGGATGAGCTACATGTTTCAGAAGTTGCAACTTTTAGTGTTGACCTATCATCCTTTCGTTTGAACTCATCATCTTCTATTTTTTATTTGTGGCATTCTCATATTGGACATGTTCTTCTTCATGTTTAAAGTACTTAGCTTCCATAGGAGCTCTAGGAAAGTTACAAACTAATGATATTTCTAATTGTTGTGGTTACAAACTTGCAAAATTTTCTACTTTGCCCATTTGTAAAAGTGTTATAGTTTCTATTGAACTTTTGACATAATTCATTCTAATGTTTGGGGTCCATCACCAGTCCTTCCTAAAGGTGAATCCAAGTAATATGTATTATTCATTGATGATTATACTCGTTATTGTTAGGTTTATTTTATGAAACATCGTTTTGGCTTCTTTAGCATTCATAGTATGTTTCGTGCTTTTGTTAAAACTCAACATAATACTGTTATCAAGTGTTTTCGATGTGATCTAAGTGGTAAATATACCTCTAATAAATTCTCTAAATTACTTGCTTTTGATAGGACTTTTCACCAAACTTCTTGTACTGACACTCCTAAACAAAATGGAGTTGCTGAAAGGAAACATTGTTTTATTGTTGAATCAACCCCATTCCCTTCTTCTATCTACCTTCATTCCAAATGAGTTTTTAGGGGGAAGCTGTCTTTACTATTGTTCATGTTATTAGCAAAATTTCATCTTCTGTTACTTCAAGTTTGTCTCCCTTTGAAAAACTGTATGGTTGTGCTTTTTATTATTCAATCTTGAGAGTCTTTAGTTCTACTTGCTTCGTTCTTCATCCTCATGTAGAACGTAGTAAATTGTCTTCTCGTTCTGCAATATGTGTTTTTCTTGGTTATGGTGATGGTAAAAAAGGATATCGTTGTTATGATCCTGTCAACCAAAAACTTTAAGTCTCTCGTCATGTTGTGTTTCTAGAGCATATACCATTTTACTCTATTCCTTCTGATTCTCACAACCTTACAAAGTTTGATCTCACTCGCATTGATCCCTTTGCCATAGATGCAAACACTTCATCTCCTCAGTTGAACCATAATCCAAATAATTCTAATGTTGAGTTTTGCAAGTCTAGCACTAGTAATTCCACAGATTCAGATGCCCCCTCTATCCCTGCAACTCCCTAAGAATCTTCTATGATTGTGGATCCTCCCCTTCATTATCCCTGACGTGATCGTAAGTCCACTAGATTACCAAATTTTGCTTATTCCCTTTATTCCACTTCTTTTGCTTTCTTTTTGACTTTTATTCATAGTTTGTCTAAGCCTTCTTCCCACCAAGAGGTTATTCTTGACCCCCTTTAGCAGCAGGTTATGGTAAAGGAACTTTTTGTTTTGCACAAAATAGATACTTAGGACATTGTCTCTCTTCCACCAGGAAAAAGTGCAATTGGCCCTCGTTGGGTATATAAGATCAAAACTAAGTTTGATGAGTCTTTTGAGAGATACAAAGCTCATTTGGTTGCTAAAGCTTTTTCCCAATAGTATGGCATGGATTATGAAGAAACCTTTGCTCTTGTTGCTAAAATGACGACTATTCATACTCTTATTGCAGTTGCTTCTATTCATTAGTGGCACATTTCTCAAATGGATGTTAAAAATGCCTTCTTGAATGGTGATCTTCAAGAAGAGGTTTATATGGTTCCTCCTTTAGATGTCTCTCATAATCTAGGTGAAGTTTGCAAATTGAAGAAAGCTCTATATGGCTTTTCAAACAAGCTCCTAGAGCTTGGTTTGAAAAGTTCTCTATTGTCATTGCATCCCTTGGCTTCCACTCTAGTCCTCATGATTCCATATTATTTGTAAGGTGCACCTCTCATGGTCGTATATTGCTCTCTTTATATGTTAATGACATGATTATCACAAGGGACGATGTTGATGGGATAATTAAGTTGAAATTACAATTACCTCAATAGTTTGAGATGAAAGACTTGGGTACTCTTCGTTACTTTTTTAGGGATTGAAGTTGCTTACTCTCCCAGAGGTTACCTTTTTTTTTTTTTTATCAATCTAAGTACATTACCAACATTCTTGACCAGGCTCATCTCTCTAACACTCGGATGAAGGATACTCCTCTTGAGCATAATGCCTGGTATACCTCTATTGATGGTGTTCCTTTGACAGATCCCACTTTGTATCATACTCTTGTTGGCAGCTTGGTGTATCTTACCATTACTAGACCTGACATTGCTTATGTTATACATGTTGTTAGTCACTTTGTTACTTCCCCTACTACAGTTCATTGAGCAGTTGTTCTTCGCTATCTTTAGGGCACTTTATTTCATAATCTTCTATTTCCTTCATCCTCTTCCTTGGAATTGAGTGCTTATTCAAATGCTAATTGGGGAGGTGATTCCACTGGCCGTAAGTCTACTATGGGCTTTTGCATATTTTTAGGGGATTCTCTTATTTCTTGGAAGAGTAAAAAGCAAGCAGTTGTGTCTCAATCCTCTATAGAGGTTGAGTATCGTGCCATGGCATCCATTACTATAGAGATAGTCTGATTGAGATGGTTACTTACCTTTGTGGGTGTCTCTTTTTCTACATCAACTCCTATGCATTGTGATAATATAAGTGCTATCCAAATCACTTGTAATTTAGTCTTCCATGAATGCACCAAGCATATTGAGATTGACTACCATTTCACTAAACATCACTATCTTCAATGGACCACTACTTTACCCTTTGTCTCTTTTTCCATGCAAATTGCTGATTTGTTCACAAAATCGCACTCCACTCAGCTTTTTCTCTTTTTGACTAGCAAACTCTCGATGCTTCCTATTGATGCATCATGAGTTTAATGGGGGATGTTAGATAATAGTCCCAATAGGCCCTTTTTTATGCCTTTTTCTTATTTTTACTCTTCTTAAGGGTAGTTTAGTCTTTTTACTCGTTGCCTATATATTTTCCCCTTTTCTTTATTGTGTAATCAGATTTTGCATCTAATGAAATAGTGCCCTAACACTCTTTTTCTCTATTTTGTCTTTCTCTTCTTTTCTACTTTTGCATTGTTAACAACTTGTGGGTCGAGATACTCATTTTTAATACTTTTTAAATTATTTTTTAACTAACGATTTTGCGAACTAGAGGAAATGATTAACAAAATTGTATTAAAAAATAATTCATTTGTAATATTAATGTTATACTTTTTAAGAATTTTTTCACTGTTCATTATCTTTATAACAATGATTAGCAAAACTAAATTATAAAGAGTTACCTCATTTGGGGGGAGGGAATACACAGGTGTGATCACTCCAACTTGTTCTTAGAGGAAATTTTTCTATATTTTATTAAGTTATAGAAACTATAACACCCACCTTTCTTCTCACAGGTGTTCCTCTTTGTAAATGTTTAAGCATTATCCAGTCTTTTAATATAAAGTTTCATAATTTAATTAAAATGTACTTATAGGATAAAAGTCTTTTATATTTTGGTTTAATTATAGATTGTCATGTATGATAAAATTAATAAATTTTGTAATAATATTATACTAAATTTAAAAATTATATCAACTATGATTTTTAATTGATTAGTTGATAACATAAAAATTTTACACTGTATATCGAAAGTGTATCTATATTAAACTTGAAGTTTCATTCTAGATAAAATCAGAAAAAGCCTGAAGTTTTGTTGGGACAAATTCATCTTTCAAATTGTTTCACTAAAGAACATGCAAAAACAGTCCAAGACTAAAGCACAGAGAATTCTAAGTGTACAGGAAAATAAATGCTCAAGTATTTTGTGTCATAAGGAAGCACTGAAGCAGCAATGAGCGGTTTAATCACCCGCCATTCTTATTGGACAATTTTAGTGGTAGGGAGTTGATGAGAGGGGTGAGAGTGAAAGAAGAGGCAAATAGCTGGTATAACATCAATAGCAATGCCTCTTCTCTTACGTTTCCATTCATGCATGGCACATTTCACGAGTCTTTGAGCTGCTTTTTCCTTATGTGGCGTTGAGCCAACAATTTTCACTGCTTCTTGGTTGGAAATAACATCCCATACCTGAGATGAAAAACAGAAGCAATTACATAAACTCTAGACTTATATCACATTCATAATTCTATTTTATCACATGCGCAAGGGACATGCTTGCTATAATATCATTGGGATTTGACTCCTCTAAACTGAGGAATGATAAAGTAATATCAGTTGTGGATGAGAAAATCAACGTGATATTTCAACACATTTACTATTTGTTATGTGTATGCATGTAATATTAACGGTTAATTTTCTCATCAAAGGCTACATTATTTACTTTACTCTCTAAAGTGAATTTATCGTTTTAGAGGAGCCGGATGCATATCATTTAATGCTTGTGTAGAGTTTATAAGGCTTTGAGCTCTGTAACTACAATAACTAGTTTTTGTGGTGTGGTTCTCTCAAGGATCAATTGGTATCAAACCCTTCCACCATGTCTCTCAGCCGCAAATGAGCGGCACAGGTGGTGATGCTGGCATTGCAGTGTTTGCTCGGGACTAGTCAAAGGGATAGTGTACAGCCAGCCTACATGGGTGTTGGGGATGCGGAACGTGGTGGGGTGTTAGGATCCAATTGCAAGGTGTGGTTCTCACAAGGTTCTAGGTTCTTATCACATTGCTACTTAATCAATCAAGCATTTCATGAAACAGTTACATTGCATCTTTTATGCACTTTTGCTTTTTGGCTTTGGCAGAAAACTGACCATAAAAGGAATTATTGTATGATTAAAGAGAAATCTAGAAAAGAAATAAGGTGCATATGCATACCCCATCTGTTGCCAAGATGACAAATTCATCCCTGGTGGTCAGTTTTCTTTGTGTCACATCTGGCACAGAGATTAGTCCAAAATCCTTTACACAGTAGTCACCAAATGCTCTAGATATTGCTAGTCGTGGGGTCTTACCATTTGGCATCCAAACCCTATACACTTCTGGTTCATCTTCCAAACAAAATACTCGTCCTCTAGATTGAATTATGCGTTCTGCCTCCTCTGAGATTAACAATAACAAGACTTAAATTTCTACAATAAAGACAAACACTTCTTATGTTGCGAGTGTGTAAGAGAAAGAGCATACTTGGTAAATTTGGCTTCAAGTCAGTGGGAAGCTGAAGAGAAGTCAAGGTGCCATCCTCAGAAGTGGTTGCCAAGACAGCTCTAGAGGCACCAACATTTGCTATAATGAGATGTTCACCCTGAAACGTTAGTGACAAGAACTTTAGGTACTTCTGATTAATTAATACATCAAGCTAAGATCTGGTATAGCTCTTAAAATTTAGAGCTTGACCAACAAAATTTTCTGCTAATTCCAAATTATGTCATCAACCAACACGTAATTGCTTCATTATTAATTCAAGACTAGGGAAAATATGGATAATCATCTATAATTGATTCTAATATTTTTTTCTTTCTTTCTTTCTTATATTATTAGGGATAGGGTGAATCTTGGAGCAATGATAAAAGGCTGGTGCTTTGTAACTTGGTGGTTACTAGGTCAAGTTGTGAAAACAGCCTTTCCAGTGTAAGGCTGCATATATCCAAGTCTTTACAAACACTGCTATCTTTTATGAATCTTGCAATTAGAGTAACTTTGAGCTGATTTTTTCATTCCATGGCATCCCGTCAGTCATGAATTTATGAAACAAGCTTGCAGCCAAAATCTAACTGCCTCTTTGACAGTTCAAAAAGGATTAACATACTCTTACCATTAAGTGCCGATTTGTTTTAGATTTTGATAGAATTGATTTTGAATTGTTGAAGAAGATTAGGATGTCATATGTGGGTTCAAATTAATCTCAATCGCACATTTTACATTGGAATGTGTGCTGTAATATACAAAATTGATTATGAGATATAACCAAACAGGCACTAAAATTACAAGATTAGTGTGAAATTGTGATTAATTTAATTGGCGATATTTTTGACAAGTAATAGGGATTATAAGAGACTAAGAACATCTAACAAATGATGGCAGAACATGGGAGGTAAAGTACCTCTATTCCTCATCATAACCTGAAAGGCCGCATGGGAGAAAACATTTACTTGGATAAGGCAACTAATAACCTACATTCTGAGGACCTGTCTTTCCAGCTCTCGAGAAGGGAAATTGATCAAGTTGACCATCATAATCATAAAGCTCATACTATTGTCTATAAATTATGACTTTTTACCCAGAAAATCTAAATCTCACCATACCATCTCCTTAATATCGCTTCCTGTGTGATTTTTTGGTAGGCGTAGTGTGGCTCTTTTCATGAAAGCAACCAAGTAAAACAAAAGAAAGGAACTATACACATTGGAAATATGACATATATGATAAAAATATGTAAATTCTGACAAAGTTAACATATTACCAAACCATATCAAGACGTAGAGAAGTAAATCAAATATGAAATTTTGAAGATACCATGTCACATGAATATGGATAACCTGTTTGATAATTGTCAAAGCGGTAGTACCAGTTTGAAAGGAATCAATTCCAGTATGCTGCTTTAGATCTTGGTCAATGGCAGCACTAGTCTTATGTAGGACTGCTTCCATATGTCAAATCTATGGTGGTTCCTGTCTGTTTCCATCTTAAAATCCAGGTCAAGTGATGTTGCAGCCAGATTTTCCTGCCAGTTGCACAGCAAAAAAGCAGGTAGTAGTTTCCTGGCTCTTTTGGCTACCAAGTGTCCCCAAGGACCATGCCCATCAAAAACTCCACAGAAGATGATGTCTTCTTGGCAACCAAATTCCTATCATCAGAAACAAATTAGAACATGATATCAATTCTTACGCTAATTGAACTTCTTAAGGTTTCTGTCCCACTCATGCTGAAAAGGGCATTAAAAGTCCCCTATTGTTACGTTGGCATACCTCCCAAACAATAAGGCTGTCCTGATTGAATCCTTTCTGGCCATTCTTAGTGAACACAGAGGCAACATTGTTGGCCTTGGAAGACTTAACAATTCCAGTTGAAGTCAGTAACAATTCATTCTTCCTTGCTTCCTTTGCCAATGCTTCCACAGCTTTCCTTCCACCATCGTTTCCCTTTCTACCACTCTTGTCTTTCTTCAACGACACAGTTCTTGCCAATCCATTGACAAGAGATGGAAAAAGAACCATGGCCACTACATTCCAATCACAGTTGCATATTATACACTGCCAGAAAATTTGGTCCTTATTATGTTTCTGTTCTAGTAGAAATGCAAAGATTGGAAATCAAGTAGTAGACACCCTTTAGTCACCAAAACAACATCAACAACAATAATAACAATAATAGATAAAAAGCTAGTGGAGGACCTAGAACTTCATCACTTTTCCTCTATACCATATATTTAACAAACAGAAAAATGAGATGAGTACGTTAATTGTATATTTGTTATTCACGACATAAACATGCTATATATGTTGTACATCATTTCTTTCTCTTTCAAGATAAGCCTCCACAACCAGATACATGCAATGGAAATGAACAATGTTCATAGCATTGAAAAAAAAATATATCGTTACTATATATAATTTTATAGCATCCCAACTTTCTCATCAGAAAACTAAAAGAAAGTTTCAAACAAGCATTCAGGTAAAGTCAAAAAACAATGGCTTTCTTGCATTACTCAAAATTCACCCCAAAGGAAGATAAAAAAGAACTCATAAATTATAACTATCGTAAACTCAATCTGAGTAAAAGAAAGCTTAATATACAAATATACCGTAAAATCAGAATTTGATCAAGAGAAAGGGTTAGTTACATATATGGCTGAGCTTGGAATGACCACCAGCAAGTCCTATCTCATGCTAGAACTGAGAAATGATTCCTCTGAATCTATGTATTATTACTTACACTCCATGAACTCAAATTGCAAGCACAACTAGTGTACGAACGTGGCTTTTACTTCTTGTAACTTGTAATGTAAGGTGGTGATTGATGGCGGGTCCTACTACAAATTTACCATAGCACCCGTGCTTTGGCCATCATAAGATACGGAACAGATGGGCTTTTTGGACAATGCAAAGTGATCAAAAGTCATGGTTAATTGGTTACCATGTGGTCAGGGGTCAAATTAGTAATTAAATAGAAAAATGAATTTTTATTTTTTATTTAGTTCATCACAGGTCCTTTGGAGGCAATTTTATTTGAGACACTGAGTCACTAAATGTGGACACCTCTCCCGATGGCGATTCAGAAAAATGAATATATTTCCATAATTCATAGTTTGCATAGGTCCATTGGGATACAAGGTCGGTAGTTAATAATTATATTACTATAGCAACTTGACAATTAAGTAATGAATAAATAACTTGTGTGGATGAAATTAGATTGTGCTTTAGTCGTTGGCATTAAATTAGTTGATCTTCAATCTTAACTAAAAAGAAAACTACTTTGACTGAATATTCTAATCACGAGGCTCAATCTGTTAGGAACTTTATAGTTTTTAACGACACATCCTCAATGATATACCAAACAAAAGCCTATCACTTGGCCAGTTGTTATAACCCCTGGACGTCAAGGTCAAACAAGTGGACACTAGTGAGATTATTTTATGAGCCACACAATGGACTTGGTTAACAAACAAATACAAATTCATGGCTAGGGTTGCTTTGGGTAGAAGCCAGAGATGCATGATGGCTATATAATATTCACATAAAAACAAAGAAAAGGAAAAAAATAAAAATGCTACATAATAATTATTGAATCTTCACGACTGGAACATTGCAACATCTCAGGACAGACAAGATGATTTAGAAGAGTAAAGATTCGTATTCAGAATAGTTCATAAAGATTTTGACAAGAATATCACCAACCTAAAAGGAATTGATGGTTTGACACATAATGGTGGGGCTAGAATGGAATAAAACATTATAGCAGAATTTATTAATGGACGTGTTACGTCACGCGGCAAAACCAAATTTTTCCAGACGACGATTATTATGGGTAGACTGTTTGAATTCATGTCTAGCTGGAATAACATAATTCAACATTTTTAAAAATTTTCCATTTTATAAGATTCTTGCAAGTTATTCTCATATCTCCAGTATAGCATTTAACGTCAGAGTCAATGGTTGAGAAAATGGTTAAATACCTGATTGATTTTAGTTTAATAAAATTAATTTTGAAGCATTAAATGTGATTAAAATGTGTTCCTAAATTAATTTAAACCAAATATTTGCATTAAATAGTGTTTATCATTAGAAAGAGCAAAATTTTATTTATTTATTTGTTTATTTTTACTTTAAAACAAACAAGGGCTAATTCAACAATCATAGTCTATTTGTAGTTAAAAAGTAGTTCTGAAAGCTCTACTAGCTTCTGAAATCAATCGTGTATACACTATAAAATTCTAAACTTTGTAAACTCACCTAGGATATAGCGAGGTAAAAACAAGAACGAATGAAAGAAAAATATCCGACAGTAAATATCAGCGTATATTATTGAACTAATTTTCTTTTTCTATAAAAATTAAACTGAAGGATTCATTTTACAGTGAACAGATACATTCTTTACAAGAATGTCGTGATTATACCGTCTCCCACCCCCACCCCTTTTCTTTTACTCACTTGCAGAATTGCAATAAAAAGGAATTCTGCAAGTACTAAATTACAAATCCCCTGTAAAAATTGAAAAAGAAAAACCCAAGACGTGTTATGTACTCGCAGACATCATCGTACTCAATGGAAAACTTGAGCAGCGTAGTATTCGCTTTCATTAAAAGCAGGTCTTAGACTTTCTTGACACATGAACTCCAAGGGAAAAGAGACAAGATGACCCCTCACTGATGCTAATCTCTCCAACGGATCGGTGTTCTTAATGCCTCCATCATGATATGATTCTAATTTTTCTGGGGCTATTCCTAAATCAATGGTCGTGTGACCAATTTTTTCTTTCCAAAAAGCCACACTTTGTCTGAAAGCAAGTCTGCAGAAACATTAGGTTTAAAATAGATGTTAGGACAAGACAACACAGAAGTTTCACCCAAAGGTGTGCGAAAATTATCACTAACATACCTGGTGTGTATCAGATCATTAGGTACGCAAGAAAAGACATCCTGATAAATAGTAGTATTTGTCTGTAAAAGGTAGCCAAGAACAATTATCAATATTCTTATTCGAGTCTTATTCAGTTATTCAGAAACATCATCAGATCTAAGAGGTATTCAATCAACTAGAAAAATTAATGCAACCTAATTCCCAAGGGGATTGGGCCAAAGAGTAATCTGACACAACAAACTCCTCAAGCAAGCATTGCACTTTAAAAGCAATTTGGGAGAGTCCATAGGTAACTACAAAATTTTCATGCCATCAAGTTCAAGCACATACTATCGACCTGTGTCTTTTTGGCAGATCACACATGTCATTTCCAGTCTTGTCCTTATCCTCCACACTGAGATTGGAAGTTAAGCTGACACTAACGACCATTCATGTTAGATTTGTTGGAAAATCCTTTTTCCAGTAGAGAAGGTTGGCTACATTGATCAAACAATGTCATCATTTTTTGTCGTAAAATTAAATCCTCACCAAGTTCAAGTCCTTTTTAATGATTTCAACAAGAATTTTTCTTAGTCTTCCTTTACATCTAACCTAGAAGAAGGCTATCCTCCATTTGATCCAACTCTCCTTACAACTTTTAAGGAGATTCTACCATATTTTCTTCAATAGGTGCATCCACTATTTTTACAGAATGAATCGTTTCTTGATCCTATCTTGTCTTTTATGTACACAGTCCACTCATCCATGACGACAACCTCATCTCTTCAACACTGAGCTTATGCTCTTCAGGACTTTTTACCACTCAACACTTAATGCCAGATAGCATTGTGGGTCTCACAGCGGTAAAATTTTCCTTTGCAAGATACCTTTCTATTACAAATAACATTGTGGGCTGTGATATTTCTCCATTTTTTCTCACCTATTCAAGAGTATCAGATATGGATACGTGAAACAAATTAAGTATCAATGCTTCATAGATCATGAATAACATTTGTGGACTGTGAAATTTCTCCATTTTGTCCCACCTAACTTGAATAGTATGGTTTACAACTCCTTCAATATCTTCATTTTCTTGTATGATAGATTCAACATACTCTAACCTAGTAACTTGCGGAATAATATGATCTTTAATTTTTAACTCTAAGCTAGTTGCCAATGTGCGCCTTGTTAAACTCACTCTTCACAATCGGTTCCATTGTTAACCTGGCTAGCATAGAGCAAAATTGGTTCTTTGAAATGTGAGTTTCTTGTCTCAATATCCATTCAGTTACCCTTTCCCATAATTTCATGGTATGATGGTATGGCTCATTAGTTTAATCCTTAGGAAGAACTACAAAAGGAAAAAAAAAATCCTGCAAAAAATATTTTCAATTTCGGAACAACTAATCTCAAGTGATTAATGAGTAGTAAAGTGGTTAGAACTTCCTAAACAATGAATATTTTTACTGGGAATTCATTCCGGAAAACTTCCCTATCTGCCCTGCCCCTCTCTTGAAATGATTGACTCCAATGCCTTGCACTAATGAACACATACCTTTTGCCAATAAATCAGTACTTGAGAGGGCAGAAAATATATTTGAACATTTTTTAATGCAATTTATGAAAATTCAAGTACAAGACTAGAGGATATCCTTCTAAAATAACAAAAATATATTAAAAAAAAAAAGGTTAAATTGCAAAATACCCTTGTTAACCTTAGACTATTCATGAATTGCCTCCTCAAGTTTTAATTTTGTGGTTTACTTGTTTGAACTTTAAACATTTGGCAATATACAATTTTTTCCATCTTTGTTTATATTAGTAATTTTTTCCAAACGTATCATTGTATTTATTTTAAATTTTCCTAACCAAATACTTTCTAGCATTAAGAAATTTGAATTCAAGTTGTACGAGACTGTTATAATTTTAGAAAGGGTTTTGACTTACTAGAAGTGTAAAGTTGAAGTGGGGAAATTGCAAAAGTTAATCTTTCAGGGGGCAATTTGCCAAAAGTTTGAAGTTGAAGTAGGTAATTTGCTATTTGGCCAAAATAAAAACACAAAAAATCCTCAAAACAAACACACATACAAAATGAACAAGCAAATCTGTATTAGCTACAATCAACTCTGGTCTTCAATCCTTAACTTAATGGAAGGACAATGATATAATTAAAAAGGCAGAGGCCACTTAATGGAATACAAAAAATTACTTTTAGACAAATGAATTTTATGCATGGAAATGCTCATGCAATAGTAATTTTATAAGAACATATCACTTAAAGCACCATTATTCATATAAAAAGTAAAAACAGGTCAAATTAGCAATGAATATTAACATTCTATTTTTCTTATTACCTTTGCTGTTGCCATCCAAATATCCTTATAAGTAGATTCAACAACTGGGTCCATTATTTGATTGACCTGAGGAAAAGATATTAAAATAGTCATTACAAATCAGGCACATGAAAGAACTACTCACTAAAGAATGAAAAGTCACTAACCTCTCCTGTAGGGAGACCCAAGTGCTCAGACCATAATGACAGTCGGAGAGTCAAGGAAAACTTTCCTGCTTTCCAAGGCTTTCCATCCATAAAAGAACCAATCAACTCTTTGTCTTCTATAACTACACCAATCTGAAAACCATATGTGGGACGATTAAAGGAACAGTAAGGGGTGAGGCAATTATGCATTAATAGATAACTTAAAAAAGCAAAATATAAGTTTAAAAAATGAAGCAAATAGTAATAAACAGACCAATCTATGATTTCAAGACAATTTTAAAGCTGAGAAAAAAGGGAGCTGGCTACAAGATATACCTGTCAGTTGAAATTATTCTTTCATTAGTTACATATTTTATATTAAGGTGTTGCCTCAAAGCTTGTGAACATCACAATTATGTCAAACTGATGATAATGACATAGAGAAGGAAATTAAAAGTTACATATGAACACAAAGGATTAAATTTGCAGTCTTCACCCAAACTTTCCAATAAAATATATAGGCAAGAGAGAAGCTAACTAGATATCTGTTGGATTATAAAATAATATGTTCATGTATCATATGATAAAATGCATTTATTGTTCATGGGAATTAATATTTAGGAAGTTGCACTCAAATATAAGCCAAGGAAATAGTCTCCACTAAGTCTATTAAGAGTCTACATATATGAATGCTATGTATAATCTATATACACATGCACATTTGCGTGAACAAGAAAGCATTCTCATTCTCAATTCTCTCTAAAACATTTTATGCTATCTTTCTCCTCTCCCAGTCCCCCTCTAAATTCAACAATATCAACTAAATTGATTCTATAATATAAAAATTAGCATTGATGAAAATTATTTCAATGAGGGTTCACGAAATTAGAGACAGAGTGCACAGTATAAGTTAATTTAAACCCCTTATCAAACTTGTGCAGCATATAAAGGGATAAGGGCATGAAACTGTACCTCAGAATCTCTGGAGCCAAGTAAGCTCCTATCATTAATGTTAGCAGATCCAATTAAACTTATACAATCATCAACAATCATGATTTTACTGTGAACATACACCTGTAAAAAAGTGTATGTCATTAAGCTGACTGAAACTACCTCTGTATATACCGTATGACCATAGATGTAAAAGAATACCTGACTGGTTGCCACAGGGCCACCATTAGAGAGTCTACCATAAGACCTTAGGCCGTAAAAAGAGATGTAATCATGTATTTTAGAACCAAGAAGTTCATAAAGATTATGCAAGATAGAATTCTGCCCTCTGCAAATGGTTCGATACTGCCAATGCATTATGGCTCTCACAGATGCTGCACCACTATCATCAAGGCCACCCTAGATAACTGGGAAGTAAGTATAATGTTCACGCAAAAGCATAATTTACAGAGTGCTAAAACCAAAAAAAAAGAATAAAATTAATCAGAACCTGGAAGCCAGGCAGGAGAGGTATGACAATTATAACCCTGAAAGATTTTTTCTCATTGTAAGCTCGCATAATCCGTTGATATAAAGCTTCTAACACACGATTCCGTATCATCTCATCTCCAGAAAGACCTGAGATAAAAAACTGATTCTGGAATATGTTCCCCAGGATGAAATAGAACAGTCAGAGAAAGGTCCTGAACAGATTTAGGAAGTAATAAAATATTACAACTACCTACTTTAAGCATGAAAATTTGAAGGGAGAGGAGCAGAATATATAATATTGCTTCACCAAAGCTGGTTTAATAATCCATAAAATCTAGAGCACAATATATATATTACAAATTTTGAGAATATTGAGGTCTTTATTAACACAGCTGTTCAATTATATTCACCTTAAAACTCAAAGAGGCATTGCAGAGAGTAAGTCCAAATAGTTTTAGGTATGAGAGTTTTCTCTCTTTAAATTTTAAAACCGAGGTGTTTAATAATTTTCAAAACTAGTTTGAAATGGTAAAAGATGAAACTGATTGCATAAACCCATATAAAATTGAACTACCAGTTCAAAATTAAACTTAGTTTGATTTGTCCAAAACCAATTTCTAATATTGAATTTCTTTATATAAATGTGAAGATACCCAAGTATACAAACTGCACCTCAGAAATTGAGGCAGGTGATGTAGGACTTTCAAACATCCCCACCCCCCCCCCTGTCCTAGATGCCTATCGGACCAGGCAATACACCATGGAAACTACAATAAAGAAGGAGATCCCTTCCACAAACCATGGGAACAACAGAAATGGGCTAGTCTCTGATACCATGTTAGATTCCATCTTGAAACCAATTAGCTCAATAGGTAAATAAATCACACCCCAGTAATTGGGGCAGACTGTTAAAATGTCTCACATTGGTTATGAATATGTCCAGAATATTTCTTATAAGACTTCAGCAATCCTCATCCTTTGAGCTATCTTTTAGGGATGAGTTACGCTTTGTTCAATACGGTGTTTAGAGCCTATCCATTCTTGATGTTGGGCTACCCGTAAATGTTCAATTTTGCAAACTTTAAGATTTCACGCTTCAAATGTCCAATCCTAAGTGTGAGGGGAGTGTGCTATGATGCCCCACATTGGCTAGAGATATGGCTAGTGTTAGAGCTGTAGGTATTGGGCCTATAAGCCTAAGCCCAATGATGTAACTATATATTTTATCCTTGTACTCTTTTTTCAATTAATGAAAAAAAATCATCTTTCATAACAACTAGAATACTTCTTATAAGACTTGGACAATCCTCTCCCTTGAGAGGTTGAGTTAGGCCAAGATCATTTCTAATAGTAACCATCTAAATTCAATAAAATTGAATTAATTTATATTTCTCACATACATTTCTATTTATTATATTGTTTTTATTTTTAAAATAAAATTTTAAAAAACAGAAAATAATAATTACATATTTTTTAAATTTTATGAGATGATAAATTTACACTAATTTCCTACAACAGAATAAAGAAAATGTTAGATAATTATTGTTGGAAAGTCCCCTTAATTGC
The DNA here is from genome assembly GCA_004329165.1 of Spatholobus suberectus. NCBI lineage: Eukaryota > Viridiplantae > Streptophyta > Magnoliopsida > Fabales > Fabaceae > Spatholobus > Spatholobus suberectus. The sequence continues at coordinate 28,361,249 of CM014729.1, forward strand.
GGTCACCCCTAGCCCGCTCTATTTGCAGCCTCTTTGGGGTCTGCCTTAATTGTAACCTCAAGGGAGTGTGTTTAGTCTCTCATATTAGCTAGAGATATAGCTTAAATATAGCTTATAAAGCTTGGGTAATCCTCACCTTACAAGCCGGTTTTGTGGGATTGAAGTAGGCCCTAAACCCAAATTCTAAGAAATATATATATATATATATTTTGCTATTATATTTTATAGAATAAGTTGGCGTGATTATTGACCCTTGGAATAAGTGATCCCAACTACTTTATCTCATCCAATAAGGTTACTTTGAATTTAGAATGAAAAGCAATAAGATAAAGTCACTAGACTAAAAACAACCACCTGTGAGTTCAAATAAAAGCCACTTTTTACATCAAATTCAGTTCAAATAAATAAATATATATATATATATATATATATATATATATATATATATATATATATATATATATATATATATATATATATATATATATATATATGGGATTTGCTAACATACACGTACTTAATTTTTAGTTGGAATACGTAAACAAGTTATAACTAAGAATTATCTTAAAATACACCTACGGTGCTGCTCACTAACGTACTCCAACTAAAAAACAAGTGTGTGTATGTTAGCAAATACTTGTGGGGTTTACTGACGTGTACTCACTTGTTTTTTAGTTAGAGTACATTAGCAAGTTATAACTAGGATTATCTTAGAATAACCAATAGTGTAGCTTACTAATGTACTCTAACTAAAAATAAGTGTAAGTATATTAGCAAATCCCATAAATAATTTTTACACAAAATCCAAACTACCAATATAATTAATTAATACAAAAGCTGCATCTTTCCATTCATCTGAATCTAGGTGCTAGGCATAGTAGATATTATATTGGCCATATGATCCTTATACTCCATTTAGCTCATAATGGACCCTGTAGCAGGGCTTCACCAAAAGCGAGAATAGAAGTCTATAAAAGTTAAAATGGTGAATTTTGCTTTTAAAAGGAAATTGGAAAATATAAACCTATTAGGCATTAAAAGAAGCAATTATCTCAGAAACTCAGAAAGACAGTCCATAGCATCAGACAATAACTGAAGATATGTTAAGAGTAGTCAAGTCATGTCTATGATAATCTTAATATTAAAGAAGATATATGCTGGATTTATCCATAAAACAAGCAAAGCCCAATACCATTGCTGAATAGAGATTAAGTTCATCCCAGGAATAATGTTTAAAATCAGTTCCAGAAACATGCATGTAAAGCAAAATAATATAAGCCACATGTTGATTAAGCATAAAATGTAATTATTATCTAAACCAAGTCTGAGAGCTGAGATGTTAAGTAGAAACTCACGAAACATTCAAATTTCAAATCAAATTGTTTATAATAATGGCTTTTTAGTTACTATAGACAATAATTACATGGTAATTCAAGTAATAATTATCCATGTTCTTTCATTCTTATTTTCAATCTATTGACAAGCTTTCTAGATATACTTATTATTATAACAAGGTAAAACTACTTTTGGTATAATCATCTGCAAAACCATCAATCTTCAAAAAATTGTATCACATTCAATGGAGATATAATAAAAGGAGGAAGTTTATTTCACACCTCAATATAGATGAAGTATTCAGCTTTCTCAATAAGAGAGCAATAAGTACTGTGGATGCTCTCTTCAGTTTGACTTGTTCCAGCAGACCATTGACTCACGCTCCTAATAACCTATCAATTAAAGGTTATTTAATGAGAGAAAATACAACAACCAATGTCAAAAAACTAACAGCATAAAAGTGACAAGAAAAGAACAAAAGGAGCAAGACAATTTAATGCACCCTCATGAAATTCAATAATTCCAGCAAGATAAATTATCACTGACTTCGCATGGATTTTAGTCTTATGCTATGAAAAAATGGATCAAAGCCAACAGCTACCCAAAAATATCTGACTTCTCTCAATAAAAAACATTTAACGATAAAAATAGCATTCATTACATTTTAATAAACCTTTTGATGAGATGAACATATAAAAGGTATATGACAGACAAAAATGTACTAGTCAATGACAATTATATTTAAGTATGTCATAAGAGCAGCGCACTTGGCAACGGCAGGAAGCAAGAGGACCAACTTGTCCTGACTCATCAGCAAAACCTCCCTGGTCACCCCGTTCTTGTGTTTCCCACCATTCTGGATCTGTAATTTGTAAATTGACATGAGCCACTCTATCCAGAGACATTTTCTCACGATCATGCTCAGAATCTAGATCATATACAAAGCCCTTCATTGGTGTATCTGGACCAACTGCAACAATTTTGGCCTTCCGGAATGAGAATGGAAGACCACTGCTGATCCTTCTTGGCTTGTCAATGTGATGCAAGGAGTTTAACCCATTCAATTTTTGGTCTCCTTCATGAGTATCCAACCCATCAGATTCCTGAGGCAAAAGTAGAGGAATATCTTGGTTTTGGGAAGACGAGGAAAATGAATCTTCTCTCTTGAGGACTCTGTGATTGTCAATGTTCCCGCTTTCAATCTGTATCTCTCTGCTTCTTCCCAAGTAATGTGGAATAACCATGTGATGCTGAGGCATAAGTAATGGTATTGCTTGCTCATATGGAGCTTTGCTCCTCTGATGGGAAGAGGTGAAAAAAAAATTATTTCCTATAGGGAATAGAGGCAATAGGATTGGAATGCTTCAAGACTTCAATGCAATTGCAGAATAAGACTAACCTTAGCATAATTCCATCGCTGAACAAAGTGCCTAGCGATGTCACGGCAAGGTGGTCCCCAAAGGGCACAATGAACATCATGCCAAGGCATACGAGGATATTTCTCACGTTCCAATTCATCTTTCATTGTATCTTCCCATGAATTTGGTTCAGACTCTCTGTCAAAATTGAAAATGAATATATGAATTATGTCCAGTCGTCCAATAAGAAAGAGCTAGTCTATGATCAAGTAATGATGAATGACATATCTTAACACATTCCAAGTGCAAGTTTGCTGATAATTTTCTTTGGAATTTATTTCATAGATATTTATTGTAGCATATCATATCTATATGGTAAAATGTTAGGACCAATATTTGGAACTAATATAGAATTGTATATCTGTATAAATAGGATTGAATCATTGTAATTAATACTAGCACTAATGTATAAAGAGATCATATGTGGACTGTCTATATACACTATTTTATCCCTAATCAGATTTGTTGAAAATCAAAATCATCTATTCTGTATTTATTATATAGTGATTTATAGGCAACTCATATTTAGTTTATAGGAAACCCATATCTGATTTAGATGAACAAAATCTCCTTTAATTATATGCATTTATTGTAATAAGCCTATATAAACCTAGTTCTGTGGTGTAATTAAAATACACGAATTCACTCAATATATATTCTCTCATTTTCTCCCTTTTAACAAGATTGTTCTTGGGATTCTTAGTGTTTTCCAAGTCAAATATTGCCTCTCTGCTAGAATAAAACTGAAAAGTGAATTATATAAAGCATTGAAGGGAATTTGAATACCTATGGGAAATGCACTATATGAAACATCAACAATATTATTTCTGCACCTAAACATACATATACGATTACCACTTTTGGAAAAAACAAAATCAAATCAACCTCCCTCTTTCTCTCTCTTTTTTACCAAAAAATGGTAGATCGTAGGTAAGACTTCAGGTGTAGATGAAACATTTTCCATGAAACATGCATGTTTAACATTAATATCTACAATATGAAGAATTTTTTTTTTTGAAAATTACTTCTCTAAAAACATTTCTATATAAAACATGATTGGAAAGAAACAACTTTGTTCAAATTTCAAAAATGCTTTTTCTTTCTGGTTTCTGCTTTTGCTCCTTAACAATGCTTCGTTGGAGGGGCTGAACAGGAGGAGAGGAGAAATGAGGGGACCAAAATCCCTCCCTTCCAATATAGGAGGGATTTGAAGAGGAGGAGAAATGGGCTATAAGTTTTGGACTGTGTTGACTAAATTGTTATAATATTTTATATTCCCTCCAATCCCCTTGTAAACCAAACAAGGGGACCCTTGCCTCCCTCCATTGAACCAAACAATGCATAATATAAGCAGCATTTTCTTACTACTCTTTAACAACAGATTTGAGCTACTGTCACATATAAACACTTCTATTATTTCTCCAAACATTTCAAAACATTAAAACAAGTGTTTTTTATTTTCCTAAAATTAAAATGAAGCTTTTAACCACTTCACAGCATGGCCAAACAAACTCTTACAAAGCGTCTGTGATTTTATTTTTTTTCTATTCACAAAACTGACCTTGGGTTATAATAGTCTTTTCCAGGCCAGATTAGAGGAGGGAAATCTCCCACTTTATGCTGCAGATGTGTCATAACGACCAAAGCATAAATCCAGCCCTCCAATAAAGCAGATATGATTATCAATAATGACAAGTTTTTCATGATGTGACCTGTGCATAACAATCAAAAGCACATGTAAGAAACCACAAAGTGCAGTGTAATTGATATTTTCTGATAAAAAAACATTAGTTCGTCATAAAACCATAGACAAAACACCAAGTTTTGCGTAATTGCATACCACAGGTAAACACCAGTAGAAAAGTGGTCAGGATAGCGTAATACCCTCACATTCTCATGAATGCTAAGAAGTTTTTTCTTGCTATAAACACTGTTGATTTTCAAAGCAAGAGCCACCTCTTTGTAGAGAAGAATGTAAATCTGCATTCAGAAAAAATTCATGTAAATCTCAACATTTCTATGGAAATAAAGTAATTGGAACATGCATCATCCAGGTGGTATACAACACAGCTGAGTACCTTCATAACTACTACATCATGGTAAGGCCTGTACACTGGTCAGCTATTTAAGTAATAAAATAATTCAACTAATCTACCTTGTAGCTTCTCTCCATTATATCAAACCAAGAAAGGGGAGATCAATAACAGAATTTTGTTGAGCCAGCTTAAGAAATGTTCAAGTTTGTACTTGCTATGCAATTCAAAAATTCCAACAAACCATCATCCCTTCCTACCTAATGACCTAAAATCTACAGATTTTGGCATGCATATGGTACAAAGCAGAAGCATGGACACTGAGAAAGCTAATTCTTTGACAAGTTTCAAAACATTGCTTAAAAGGATTTGACTCCTTTGTTGAAGCGTCCATGCTTCATACACTCAGCAATGACTCAATGTAGAAAAAGAAAAAATGTTGAAACAAGGTACCCATACAGAAAACTGGGAGAAGAAAAATATGCAAAAATTACCCTTCTTGTACATACAGTGAAATTTAGGCCAATGTCCAAGGGTGTAACACATTCACTTTGATCAATGAAGATTACAAGGGGCAGTCACTCAATGTTCAAACCCTCAAGCCACACACGCATACACAAACATATTTACGGGGTCCATATCCATTTGCTTCAACCAAACCAAGGGTTCAAGTCGGATCCCATGTTGGGCAAGGCCCAAAATTAAACACAAGACACTATGTAACGAAAAACGAATACAGGAACAACAACAAAGAACGAGTGGCATCCAGTGAAAGACATAACATTATTACAGTAGAAAACAAATGGAGATAAGTTAACTAAAAGCCATCATCACACTTAAATCCTTGGAATAGTTATAACTATCTCTTACAATTTAACCAACTCAAAAACAAAAGTAATTGGAAAAAAAAAGTCTTAGAAAGGCATGGAATTGTTTAAAAGAGTTCATGTTAAAGGTTACCTGAACCCCTTGCTTAGCTTTTGCTTCCAACAAATTATCAAGCCTTGATGAAGCATGAGTGTGGAAAGGTCGCCGTAGAAACAGTTCTGGGCACAGCCACCACCCACAAATAAATATCTGCATGAATCTCTCAATTATTGAACAGAAACTTGAAAACAACCATATTCTCTCTCTATCTATCTATCAACAAGTACAACCATTATTCTCTCTCTATATATGTAGGTGTTTATGTATGTATGTATATCATGAAAGTGGCCTTGAATGTTATGGCACTGAAAAAACAAAACTCTAATTTTGCATCCTCAATTGAAGAAGCAATGACCTACAAGTGTGTGGGTATGTATGTCATGAAAGTAGGCTTTAATGTTATGGCACTAGAAAAACAAACCTCTGATTTCACATCCTCAATTGAAGAAGCGATGGCCTCAAATGCTATCTAGGTGTGTATGTATATGTGTATGTGTGTATGTATGTATGTATGTCATGCAAGTGGGCGTGAATGTTATGGCATTGGAAAAACAAGACTCTGATTTTGCATCCTCAATTGAAGAAGCAATGGCCTCAAACGCTATCTAGGTCTGTATGTATGTATACGTCATGAAAGTGGCCGTGAAGGTTATGACAATGGAAAAAACAAACCTCTGATTTTGCAGCCTCAATCGAAGAAGCAATGGCCTCAAATGCTGCTCGCCCGTCAATGAACCACTGGGCTTGACTTCCATCTTCGACTAAGCCTCTTGGAGGAGCAAATGAACCATAACGGTGAGGATGACACCAGCCTTCAGGAGGCCTGAGCCCAGCATCATTAATTGCAGCAACCCAATCTTTAACTTTACTACTACTTTTCACTCTAATTCTGATGCTCTGGATTCCACAAGTCACCTATAATAATATTCAGTCAAGTGTTAAAATTTAAAAAGGATATTTTTCTCTGTATAGTATCACCATACATCTGATAACAACCACAAGTCAGCTAATAACTAGTAATTACATAAGAATAAACCTCACTTCGGTCCTTGAAAGAATTTTGGAACATCAATTTGGTCTGCAAAAGATTATTTATGTCAATTTGATCCTCAAAAGAAAGCTTTCTAATTCCCAAAGTGATCAAATTGATATCATTTGTTGACCAAATATTATCATTTGAAGATCAATTTGATGTCACTGATCTTTCAAAGACTAGATTGATGCTCTGAAAATCTTTGAAGGACCAAATTGGGGATTTACTCAAGACATGATGTAAAATAAACAGAAAGACCATATGAATTGGCATTATTTTAAAGCACAAGACTATGAAGCAACAATGGAAATAAAAGAGTACCCCTCTCACCTTGAATGAATGGCGTAAAGGATTTCGTTCCTTCATGTCACTTGCCAATGATAAACGACCATCCCCATTCCCATCTGAGGCAGGCAGCACATCAAAAACAATGATGTCCAGAGGCTGTGTATCGAAAGGATCTGCTAGCAATGCCAAGAATCCAGGTTTCAGTACAGTCCATACCTGTACATAAAAAAACAGGAAAGTGATAATGTAAAGTTAAACCAAATAAAATTAAAGTTACCTAAAAGAATTAGATCACCAAGATAAGTGAAGTATATTCACCAACTTCAAAAGCAGGATTCTTTACCTTTTGCCAGTTGTCATTACAACAACTAAAACAGTCAGACAAACAACACTTTTTGGAATCATCATCCCTCAGAATTTTGGGCAGATGCTTCACCATCACATATTCTTCCTTCAGCTTAGGGCCATATTCAGGTGAAAAAGATAACTTTGATACCTCCAAAAACTTGCAAACCTAGAGCATAAAATTGCTTATTGTAAAAACAAATGTTTAGTGATCATAAAAAACCATGCAGCTTCAACAAGAAATCTGTTGTGAATATCTGAGAGTATCGTGCGTGATTTTGTTTCTCAATTTTGCTCATTATTATTGTTTCTTGTTTCCGTTTTTAATTGTTTCCTTGTTTCTATTTTTAATCTTGTTCTTTACCCTATAAATGGAATTGGTGATTGTACAACAATACACAAAAAATATATACAGTTTCTTTCTTTCTACTTGGTATCAGAGCTCCCGATCTTGGGAACTCTATTTCTGCTACTCTGTTTTCGGCAACCTCTGCCTGCTACCGCCATCACCGCCTTTAGGATCGGTGGCCGGACCAAGAGATGCACCTTCCACCGGCAACCAAGACCCAAGAGTTTCGAGACCTATCTCTGCCCCACACACCGCCTCCTTTCTCGGCACATGTAGGTCACTTGCCTTTTACCAGCAAGACCTACTCGTAGGCACCACCACAGACAAGTTCGCCGAGCCCCCCTGTTCGTTCCAGGGGTCAATGTCGCCTATTTCAATAGAGTGTGGTGTAGGTCTACATCGCCTCTCTTCTCTGTTTTTTGCTTGACACATTTTTTGCCTCCAGAATGTATTGGACAATGATGGCTGAAGATAAAACTATTACATCAAGCCCTAATGACCTACCAAATCCGGCTGGTTCCTATCGACTTGGGGTCGTAATTATTTACAATGGGCACAATACGTTCGTACTACTCTTAAAGGCTGTATGAAACTTGGCTATATTGACAAGAGTGATCTGTCTCAAGATGACCCTAAGTCCAAAGCCTAGGACAACGAGGAGTCTCTTATCATGAATTGGCTATGGAATTCTATGACTCATGAAGTGAGCTGTGATTATATGTTCTATCCCTCAGTATGCAAGATGTGGGAGTATCTTTGCGAGACATACTCCATGGAGAGGGACTTTGCTGCCTACAATGATATTGAGAGCAACATCTTCAATACTAGGCAAGGAACTCTCTTAATGACGGAGTATTATGGGACCTTGAATGGGTTATGGATTGAGCTGGACCAATACCAAGGTTTGAGGATGTGCAAAGATGATGCAACTGCACATGCCAAGGTCGTTGTGCATGTGAGAATCTTTAAATTCCTCCATAGGCCTGAATTCTGAATACGCTCCCATCCATGTACAAATTCTAGGCAAGGAGAAACTCCTCTCACTCTTTGAAGTCTTCCATATTGTGCGAGGTGAGGAAACTAGGCGATCTGTCATGCTTGATGGAAGGAATTCTAGCACAGGATCCACTATAGTGATAGGCAAGGGTTCCAACAAAGGTTCTACTTCAGGTGGAAGATCCTCCACCAAGAGTAGTCATGGGGAGTACTTGCACATACTACAAACGGTCAAGTCATACCAAGGACACTTGCTTCAAGATTCACGAAAGGGAGAAAGCTCTTAAACGCATAAGGGGAACCAAAGGTCTTACTCAGAAGTGGGTGAATCATACAACTTCTGATCAGGAGAACATAGCTGAAGATCCACCTGTGTCCCAACTAGAAAAGGATAGTAGAGCCTTCAATCAAGAGGAAATTGATCGTCTCCAGACCATTCTTGATTCCTTGAGTAAGCCCTCTAGATCATGTGCCTTGACCATGAAAGGTAAGAGTTCCTTTAACATCTCTGGCTCTATTTCTCAATATATTTGGACTCTTGATTATGGCGCCACAGATCATATGACCCCATTCTCTACACACTTTACTTTGTACTCCAAAGCACCAAGCAAGCAACTTATTACTATTGCTAATGGAGATCATGTCCCCATTGTTGGATCTGGTAGCATCCAACTCCAATCAACTCTATCCCTACGCAATCCTCCATGTCCCTAAATTAGCTAACAATCTTATTTCTATACATAGGCTTACTCAAGACTTGAATTGTTCAGTAACCTTTTTTCATTCTCATTGTGTCTTTCAGGACCTTGCCTCGGGGAAGACGATTTTAGTTTCTAAAGAGCAGGGAGGGTTGTACTTCTTGCAACACCAGTGAACGATAAGAGCACCAAAATAAAGGATATGTCTTCCAGTCAGCAGGCAATCTCGGAACCTTGGACTACTTCCCAAATTTGGCTTCACCATAAGCGTCTTGGACATCCTCCGTATAGCATTCTTAGATCTTTATTTCTGCACTTGTTCACAAAAGAGTATATTGAGTCCTTTCATTGTGATGTTTGTCAAATTTCCACACACCATTGGTCAACTTATTTACCTAGTAATAATAAAAGTGTTGCTCCATTTGATCTTGTCCATTCCGATGTATGGGGACCTGTTATTGAATCTATTTCTGGAGCTAGGTGGTTTGTAACTTTCATTGATGACTGTACCTGTGTGACGTGGACTATTCTTATGAAACATAAATCCGAGGTATGTCAAGTATTTGTCAATTTCTTCCGTCTTGTCAAAACTTAGTTTGGTAAGTCCATTAAAAGGTTCCGGACAAACAATGGTACAAAATATGTTAATCTTGAGTTTTCTAAGTTTGTGACAGATCATGGCATCATTCATGAGCTCACCTGTGTTAATACCCCCCAACAAAATGGGGTTGCAGAAAGAAAGAATCGCCACCTGCTTGAGGCTGCCTAAGCTATCCTTTTCCAAATGTTTAGTGGGGACAAGCTGCCCTAACTGCTACCTATCTCATTAACAGATTACCCACTCGTGTCTTACAAGATATTAGCCCAATAGCACACATGTCCTTCTTTCCCTCTTCTCCCTTAATGTTGAGTCTACCATTCAATGTGTTTGGGTATGTTGCCTTTGTCCACTCTCATAATCCCCACTGTGGTAAGCTTGACCCAAAAGCTGTAAAATGTGTCTTTATTGGTTACCCCTCAAATAAAAAGGGATACAAGTGTTATCACCCTTAGAGTTGTCATGTATTTGTCTGAGTGGATGTTGCTTTTCATGAAATAGAGTCCTTTGTTAACCCTTAGCTTCAGGGGAAAAGTAGTCTAGAAGCCGAGTATGTCTTAGAGTCATTACCTCTTTCGTGTCTGCAAGATGTGCAAGACACTAATCTTGAAGAAATAGAGGAGGATCCAGAAGATCATAATGAAATAGATTAGAGAGAAGAGGAAAATCAATTCTTTAGACAGAAATATCAAAGGCAAGAGAAACCCATTCTAGTCCCACAGCAAATAGAATCAACTAAATGATATTGAGAAAGTTACTGACAATTTGCCTATATCTCAGTTTGTTTGTACTGATCATCTCTTTGTCCAGCATCAAAGCTTCATTGCAACTATTGATGCAATCAGAACACCTGCATCAGTCCAGGAAGCTATAAAAGATAGAAATTGGATTCAAGCCATGAAGGAATAGATGGAGGCGCTAGAAAGAAACTCAACTTGGGAGATTGTTGTTAAGTCCAAAGACAAGAAAGTAGTAGGGTACAGATGGATATACACGGTCAAGTGTAAATCTGATGGGACATTAGATAAATACAAGCCAAGATTGGTAGCCAAGGGATACACTCAGACCTATGGCATTGACTATGAGGAGACATTTTCTCCTGTGGCAAAGATGAATACAGTAAGGATCATTCTTTCCCTAGCTGCCCACTTTGGCTGGGACCTACAGTAGTTTGATGTAAAGAATGCCTTCTTGCATGGAATCCTGGAGGGGGAAGTCTATATGGAGATTCCCCCAAGATTTGAATCTCATAGTGAAAAGAGCAAGGTGTGTAGGTTGAAGAAGGCCATGGACAGCCTCAAAAAATCTCCTCGAGCGTGATTTGGAAGATTTACTCAGGCCATGATCTCCCTGGGATACAATCAAAGTCAAGGTGATCATACTCTAATCATAAAACATTCCCCTAGCGGCAAATTCACTCTTCTCCTAGTATGTATGAACAATATGATCATTGCAAGTGATGATGAGACAGAGAGGCTCACTTTGAAAGAGAAGCTGGCAACTCATTTTGAATTGAAGGAGTTGGGAAAGCTAAAGTACTTCCTTGGAATAGAGATTGCCTATTCTAGAAAAGGTATCTTTATTTCCCAAAGGAAATATGTACTTGATCTCCTTAAGGAGACAGAAAAACTAGGTTGCAAGACCACAGGGGTGCCCATTGAACAAAACCACAAGATTGGAAGTGAAGAAAGTTCGCCTATTGAGAAGTCCCAATACTAGAGATTGGTGGGAAAGCTCATTTATCTATCCTACACTAGGCCTGATATTGCCTATGCCGTTAGTGTGATCAGCCAATTTATGTATGACCCCTGTGAGAGACACCGTCAAGCAGTTGAAAGGATCCTTTAATATTTGAAGGCAAGTCCAGGGAAAGGATTATATTTAGGAGAGATGGGTCATTGTCCATGGAGATATACACTGATGCTGACTATGCTAGGTCAATCATAGATAGAAGATCCACCTCCGGTTATTGCGTGTTTCTAGGAGGAAATCTAGTGACATGGAGGAGCATGAAGCAGAATGTAGTTGCTCGGTCTAGTGTAGAGGCTAAGTTCCGATCCATGGCACATGGCATATGTGAAGGATTATGGGTGAAGATTATCCTTGATGACCTCAATTAAATATGATGGTCCCATGAAATTGTTTTGTGACAATAATTCGGCTATCAACATTGCACATAACCCAGTGCAACATGACAGGACAAAACACATAGAGATCAACAAGCTCTTCATTAAAGAGAAGTTGGATGGCGGCCTTATCGTTACAGCACATATTCCCACTGGGCTCCAAGTGGCAGATGTCTTTACTAAAGGGCTTCCTAGTGCTAGATTTCAAGATCTTACTGGCAAGTTGAGAATGATGGATATTCATTCACCAACTTAAGGGGGAGTGTTGTAAATATGTGAGAGTATCGTGCCTGATTGTTTCCCAATTTTGCTCATTATTATTGTTTCCTTGTTTTTGTTTTTAATTGTTTCCTTGTTGCTGTTTTTAATCTTGTTCTTTACCCTATAAATGGGATTGGTGATTGTACAACAATACACAAAAAATATATACAGTTTTTTTTCTTTCAACTAAATCAAATGGAGAAGATCAAACATCCAACAAAACAGCTAATAAAAAAACATAAATAGGCATGGACTTCAATTGAAAATAAAATATATTTTACAAGTTCGAAAGTCCATATCCTATACTCCCTTCATTCCAAAAATATTGACCTTAGAATTTATGCTTAGGGCCTAACTCAACCCCACAAAATCCACTTGTAAGATGAAGACTGTCCAAGCTTTATAAGCTTTGTTTAAGCCCTATCTCTAGTTGATGTGAGACTAAACCATCACCCTTAAGGCAACCCCCAAAGAGGCCACAACTAAGGCAGGCTAAGGGTGACCACAATTAAGGCGACTTTCCAACACTCCCTCTCACACCCAAGGCTACCAGCTTGGAACGTGGCAAATGTAGGTGGGCCAACAATAGATCTAGGATAGGCTTTGATACTATCTTAGAATTTGGGCTTAAGGCCTAACTCAACCCCACAAAACCGACTTGTAAGATGACTGTCCAAGCTTTATTTAAGTCATATCTCTAGTTGATGTGGGACTAAACCACCACCCTTGAGGTTGCAACTAAGGCAGCCCCCAAAGAGGCTGCAACTAAGGCAGGCTAGAAGTGACCGCATTCCAACAATTGATGTTTAAGGTTAGTGCACAAAGATTAAGAAGCATTTAATATGTGTAAGATATTAATGTATTTAGTCTAAAATGCCCTTAGTTAAATATGGTTTATTGTTTGTTGAAGTGTTAGTTAAATATGGTTTATTGTTTGTTGAAGTGCTTTTTAAATAGGTTGTAAGTACAATATTCTTGGTAAAGTTCAAATCTAGTTATTTTAAATAGGGGTATATATGGAAAAAATAATTAATAAGACTCGAAATTTGTAAAACATAAATAGTTTTGGAATAAAAAGAAAAGGCTAAAACATCAATAGTTTTGGAATGGAGGGAGTAACATATTAACATGTACTAAATATGGTAGCCAAAAAAAGAGGCAACAATTTGTTTAAATTCAACTGCAACAGAACCAATTGGCAACCCAGTGCACAAGAATCCCACCATTGTGGGGTCTAGGAAGGATTTGATACATGCAACCATAACCCTAAGAGTGGAGAGGCTATTTCTAGACTAGAACCAGAACAAGAACCATGTTAGCCTTACTTGAAACAGATTCATGATGTTAGCCTTCTGCGCCAAATCCAGTAATTAGATCCATGGATTTCACATGCAGGGGTGCAGAACATTGGCAAACTTATATAATTGATATTTATCAATAAAGCTAATATCCCAGGGTAAGTTTTGGTGCAATCGTAAAGTTACTAGCTTGTGATCTACTAATGGATTCTACTCATGGAAGCCCCTCTGCTCATAGGGGCTTCCATGAGTAGTGGGTGGGATCATCTGGCAGCCTTTTCATGAAACTAATATCCGAAATCAAGTTATACCATTGCCAGAGTAGTAAAGAAACACATCTAGTTCTACTTTTACTGAACAAATAACCCTACCCATAACATCAAACTATAACCTTCTACGTATATCTGAAATGTCTATGACACACATGAACTGACAATGAATCAACGACTGTGTTCTATAACATGATAAACGTATATTTTCAAAAGCTCATGCACAAAGCATACCTCACGAGAGTTCACAATACTGATATTTCCCAAAAAGTGATTCAGATATCCTTGCATTGCTCTCTTTGCCCTGTCTGCAATAGAATGCTGTCTTCCCAAGGCTGGCCGTATAATTGGAAGAGCAGCACTAGATGGAACATCTCTGCACAAAAAACCAACTTACAGGATATTATGACCACAGAGTAACATATTGCAATTATAAGAGTGCTCCACAGAGGTTGCACATTGGGGATCACCTGTCCTTGGCACTTTCATGAGTTTCATCAGTATGTAACGGGACAGTTTCATCATCAGCTTCATCGTCATCTTGCACCATAGCAGTGTGTTCTCCAATTCCTAGATTTTGAAGCCATTCTTTAACCTTTAATATAATGTTTCAGTGAAGATTACATCAAAATCCAAACTTAGCTAGATAGAAATAATATCACCAAATAATACAATAAATGCACAAAAGCCATTCATATATAAGCAATCAACCAAAAATCAATATAAAAAACACTGCTCACCTGCTCTTGCTTCTCAACGATTTCCTCAATAATGGCACGTTTCTTTAATGCGAAATGCAAAATAAACACTTGATGAGCTTTCTTCTTTAGCTCCCACTTGAACTGGAATGCAAATGAGATATATAAGTATCCTCCTGTAGGAAGGAAGACTGAAAGAAATAAATACTCAACAACCAATGTTTTTCTTCCATCCAACCATCTACCGCAACAAGGAAACAGACAAGGACAATACAGGTATAAAAATATTGTTCATCTCCATTTATTTTTTGTCTTCTATAAAAGAATTCTTACACACACTTCAACTCTAAACAACTACAAAGCTGGTGAACGCCAAAAGTAAATGTGCAAAAGCAGAAACTGTCGTTTGGAGAAAGTAAAATTAAAAGGAAAAGTCCAAAGCTAACAAACTGCAGAACCATTGCATCATGCATTTCCAGGTTCAAAGTAAATCCTACGATAAGTTTGCCAAATACATACATAAGTACGTACATATATACGCACACATACAGAAACAGCATATAAAGAAGCAATCGGATTCAAAAATAGGATCCAATTCCTTTGAATTTCCCTCTTTTTTGTTCACACAATTGGCTTCAGTGCTTGCGATCAGAGATATTTTTTGTTAAGAATTCAATTCTGCGAAATTACGAAGAGAGAGAGAGAGATGGCACGTTACCTGTTTGTACTGAACCTGAATGGTGTAAGAGAGTTGCATGGGGCTGATGTCGCTGGCGTCGGGGCGAGAGACGGAGACGATGGTGGCTTTCGGCAATTCGTCGAAAATCCGATTGGCCTCGGCGCCGCTATGCCGGAACGACGGGACCGACGACATCTCCTCGGCGGCCGTGGACGGCGGCGACGGCGGAGGCGACGGTTTCATTTGGATGTAGCGTGGGCCGCCACCGGACATTAACTTCTCCGTCGCCATTGGAACTTGAATCGTGTCGTCGGCGATAGAGAACGATGCGGGGAATCGAATGCGACAAGGAAGAGGTGCTGCAACGACGTCGTTGGATGTTTCGGATCCAAAATCCAAGTTCAGAGAGAGAGAGGGAGGGGACGCTAGTTTTCGTGTGAAGAGGAAAATACGGGGTAAGAGTTGAACTGTGAACAACGCCAAAAGAATGCGCAAGTTTGATATCTTCAGTGGCCTTCTAGTCCTTTACCATTTTCCTTTTTAAGAAATTCATATAAAATAAATTTATATATTAAAAATAATTTAATTAAAATTCTGTGAATAAAAACAGTTATTACCAACATTACCTTTGTTCCGAATGAATTATACTTACATCTGATCTCTTAAGTAAATCTTAGATTCGAGTTATGTAAATAAAAAACATAATTAAAAAAGAAAGATTTCACTAATAAAAAAAAGTCAAATTTTCTAATAAAGATTAATTATAGTAAAATTAATGGATATTTCACATATATAACATGATAAAAAAAAATACAATCATCTAAGCACATATATTGAGAGATTAACTTTTATATTTTTTAAGTTAAAAATTATATATAGTGTGATTTATATAATTGGTTAGCAGGATAAAAATAAATTGACAAAATTTAGATACAATTCTTTGATTTTTTTATATTATTTTCTAATTAGAGTTCGAATTTTATTTTAATAAATCGCATAATAAAAATTTACACTATATAGCAGTCTAAGCTATCGAGGTGAAACATTGTGTCTAATTGAATAATCGTATCAAAATCATCCAAAACAATTTATCTAAGTTTTGCAAAAAAAAAATGTAATTTTTTTAATCATTGTGATTTTGATGGCGACTAGTATTATTTTTATGTTGTTTCGATGCAATCTAGAAGTTGTGTTTGAAAACGTGTAGAAATATTTGTTTTATAGGAGTACTAATATGTTTTAACAGTAGTTATTTGATTTTAGCGTTCATTAATTTGAATGGTAGGTAGTTAGAAGGCGGCTAAAATGGATTTCTTTGGGAAATGAATGTGGCAAATTGGACCTTTGCCTCCATGATGGCGCATTAATTTGATTCAGTTCGTTATTCTTTGCTTTGTTGTCCGTCGTCGTGTTGAATTTATTCATGAATTGTGGAACATTTGACCAAAACACGACTATTTTACGTAAACAATATATTCGCCGATCATGTCATTCATTATCAACAATTACCAAACACTTGGCTCAAATTTAATAGTAAGAACAAGGCGTTGAAGAAAAAACTTTACTGCATTGAAGTTCAATGTTTATACTAAGATAAGATTTTGCTGTTATATTTCATAATTATAGTAATATTTGTGTTGTTTTCAATAAAAACACAAGTGTACTAGTTCATGAATGAAATATGACACATTTAATAATTGTTATACATGCTGTGTTTTCGTTGGAAAATTGTATCAAAAATACTTTACGCCAATAGTTAAGAATAAGATTTGCCTTTAGATTAAGTATACTGTTAAGTTATTATAATCAACTAATAATTAACTATCATAATGTACAATTAGTATCAATTGTTTATGCTATAAATTTGAGTTCTCATCCTTGATTAAAATTAGAGTTTAATGGCTATGCACCATTAGTATAAAAATTTTCACATTGTCAACCAATAAAAAATCATTGTTGGTATGACTTTTAAAGTAGTAATTTTAAAAGTCAACAAATTATCATACATAGTAGTTTATGATTGGATGATAAGGTAAAACTACTTTACATTGTTAATGTACAGCATATTTTCTCTTAAAATTGTATAATTATGTACAAGACTAGCAGTTGTGAGGTGCATGAGGAGGCGAAAGAAAGAACTCCGATGAGCTTCCACGGTAGTGACAAATGTCTTCAGTAGTGGCTCCTACAAGGATTTCGATGCTTAAGTTAGTAAGAGCGTAAGAGAGGGAGTGAAAATGAGAGAGTTATGTGTACCTAGTGTGTGTTGAGCCCTTTATATAAAGCATTTTGGAGGGAAAAGTTGTTAGAGAAGTTTGAGATGCCACAAGGCGGTGTGCCTTTGGGTGCCACATTAAGTGTCTTCCTTGCTGTGGCTGGGGTGGTTATAAAGATCTTAGCGGGGATAGATGAGGTTGTTATAACCGAGATAAGTAGGAACATGGTAATTGGGAGATGCAAGATAATTAACCCGTGTTAACCTTGGTTGTTGATATTGCTGTCAGTTGACCCGATGGTTCTTAAGTCAGATGCTAATATGGGCTAGCTTAAGGATTTGGCAGCTAGGGTAGACCCCAAAACAGTTGCCCCCAAGCCGATGCTGCTTAGAAGAAGCAATGTCCGCTTAAAAGTTTGAAGCGACCTTCGGAACAGTTGTCCTCAAGCAGGTGCTACTTGGAGGGCCAAGATGTCGATTTCAATTGTAAATTTTATGATCGTGAACAATGTTTGAGCAATGCTTCCATACTTAGATATTTTTTTTGATTTTGAATCATTTGAACAACTTGTAGTATAATTTTTATGAACAATTTGCTTCGTGTTTAATCAATCTTTATTCGTCGCTTTTGTTGTGTTGTCCGATGCTTTGTTGCTTTATCACTCATTTCATTGCTTCATTGATTTTTGATTAGGTTTTTTCTTTCTGTTGCGTCTTTCTTTAGTGAATTTTTGCTTCATTGTTTCTTCTGTTTCTGCCTTTGTATTGCATCTTTTTGATATTGGCTTTGCTGCCTTTGTTATCTTGGCAAACTTTTGCTTGTTAACCTAAAACCCCAGCTAGATTAAATCCACGTACACGAAATGATAATCTTCCTACATTATTTTTGCTATCTCGATGAACATTTGCTTATTCATCTCAGACCCTAGCTGGATTAAATCAACATACATGAGGTGATAGCCTTCCTGCATTATTTTTGCTATTTCGATAAACTTTTGCTTGTTCATCTTAAACCCTGGCTGGATTAAATCCACGTACATGGGGTGATAGCCTTCTTGCCTTAATGTCATCTCGATGAACTTTTGCTTGTTTATCTCAAACCCCAACTAGATTAAATCTACATACACAGGGTGGCAACCTTATTGCATTAATGTTGTCTCGATGAACTTTTGCTTGTTCATCTCAAACTTTAGCTAGATTAAATCTATGTACATAAGGTGACGACCTTCCTGTATTATTTGATCGCCTTTGCTTTAATGGTTTGGCTTTTGCTTTGATTTAGTGTTCTTTGACCTGCAATTTGCTTTCTAGGCCAAAAACTCTCATTTTATTAATCACAAGGGGCAAAGATAGTACAAGAGCTACGAATTATAATACATAACTCGACCCACCTATACTATGGAAATCAAATCTTATTTACAAAGGAAGAGTTACTTAACCTTCCTTACCGTAGTGGCTTAACTATAATACTGTCAAAGATTAGTTGCATTCCACGTTCACGGGATGGGAATCCCAAGAAGTGTCTCGAGTGTGTATACTCCTGTGTCTGTCTTCGAGGTAACCCGGTAGAGGCAATCCTATTTGTAACACCCCTATTTTTATATATTAAATTGTTCTATATTTATTTCTAGAAAACCAGATGGAGATCTCAAAAGATTGATCTCTATGGTTATGTTCATATTAGAAAGTAGTATTTAGTTTAGATTTTTAATAATTTTTGGGAAACGAAGTTCGAAAATTTATAAAATGACTGTTTTGTCCTTAAAATGCTAAATAATAGAATTAATAAACAAAAATAGTTGGAAGTGTTTAAAAAAAAAATTAAGTCATCAATGTTCTCAGAATAATTAATAATAATTTTAGAAATTTTTCGTAAATTTATTGAAACAATTTTCAAAAATGACAAAAATACACCTAGTTGACTACAGGAACCAACCAGAGGCTTTTTGACCTTAAAATATTTTGAAAATATAATAACCCTATTTTAATTTTGTCAACCATTTTTTAATATTTGACAATGTAATTTTGAAAAATTGGAAAGAAATTTCAAAATTCTGATCCCCACCATTGTGCTCAGAATTTCAAGATTTATTTTATCGTGATTTTTATAATTTTTTTGAGCCAGAACCTAGAGAAATTAGAAAATGACAGTTTTGTCCTTATTTCTCAACATTAAGGATTAGCATGAGAAAAGGATTCAATTAACATTAAAATGTCAATTTAAGCTTAGAATCATGTCATATATATTAAATTATAATTTGAAAATTTACTAGGAATATTCTGGAATTCCTATATAAAATGACCAAAATGTCGTTAGGTGTCTATTAAGCTATGTTATCAGAACCGGACCGGACCGGCCGGTTCAACCGGAAAACCGGTGAACCGGTCCTATGTCCGGTCCAAGTAAACCAGAGAACCGGTCAGGCAAAAAACTGGTCTGTGAACCGGTCAAAAACCGGTAAAAAACCGATTTGTAGCGGTTCGATAATAATGTCTAATAAAATATTATTTTAATGTTTTTTCTTTTAAAAAATGAAAATCAACCTAAAATATTTGTCATTTTTTTTTAATTCTAAATATAAACTTGTTTTTATTAATAAATATTGATGTGTATTATTAAAACTTAGACTTAAGTATTATGACATATTTAAGTTGAACTATTTTAAGTATTGTATATGTTAAGAACTTATAAAATTATATTTTATTTTAGTTTTTAATATTATAAAGTTATGATATTATATATTTTTTAATTTTTTTATGTATTATTTAATTATTATTATTATTATTTTATTAATACCGGTTCGACCACGGTTCAACCCCGGTTGAACCATTGAACCTTGAATCAGTGCCTTGACTGGTTCAATGACCGATCCGGTTTTAAAAACATTGCTATTAAGCCTAGCCAGTATTGGTTTGACATTCAAAAAGGGTGAAAATGGTAATTTTAGTTTATTTGTGGGTAAAATATTTAATTTTAGAATTTTCATAAAAATTTTGGTATTTATTGAATTAAAATGGATTTTTTAATGAATTTTCTAGCTTAAAAATACAAAATAAATGCATATAATGTGAAATAAATTAATAAAAATTAAAATTTATTATTAGAAATTTATTTTTGATGAAAAATAATGTATTTTTCTAGTTTTTCATTAAAATTCATTATTTTGATATTCAAAGCTAATTTTGAAAGTTTAGGCATTTTTATTGGTACCGGTTAATTCACTTACAGATAAAAATTGGCACATGGAAACAGTTGGTGGAGCACATCCCCAACTCTAAAATAGGTGATTCACCACCTATTTGGGTCATGTGTCCCTAAAATTAATTGAAAAGAAAAATAAAAAGGAAATTATGATATAATGGATGATGTCATCAAGTGGACACCTAACCCACCCTTCTCCTCTATAAATACCCATGCTTCTTGGTCATTTTTCACACATCCTCCTCTCTCTCAAGCTAGCCAAATTCTTAGAGAGCTTCTCTCTAGAAAAAAATTTATTTTACTTTGTTTTTATGCTAAAATTTTACTAGTTTTCCAATAACTAGTAAAGTTCTCTTCCTAAGAGCTTTGCATCAACAATTCCATCATCTTCATCAATTATCTTAGAGGCAATGGGGGGAGTGGGGTTGGTTCTAAATTATTGCCACTTTGCATGTTAGTAGGAAGGGTTTTCTCCTAAACCCGTTTAGGCTTAAGTTTTATTATTGTTATTATTGTTTAATGTTAAACTTTAATTTTTGCTAGTTATTACTCTACTCAAATTTAAATTATTAAATTATACTTGCTAAGCTGTTACTCTGCTCAAATTTAGAAAATTAAAATGTATTTATTTAGTTGTTATTTTGCCATAATCTTAGTAATTAAAATATAATTACTACGTCGTTATTTTGTTAAAATTTTGGTATTGTGTAATTTCTGCAAAATAAGACAGAAATGTTGATTGTACTGGTGCTCAAATTAATTGAGACTAGGGAAACCTCCGCTTGAGAAGTTAGGAATTGATAGTTTAGTGAGGAATGTAAAGCAAGTGACATGTGGTAGCATGACACCCTGCTAGGGAAGCTACAGTTTGGTACGCTGAGGAGTGAAAGGCAGGGACCCACTTGAGGAGGTCTTAGAGGTAGGCATCGAGTGGTGAAGGTCCCAATGGCCAGGGTAGCACCTTTGAGCTGAGATATTTGCTTGGCCAAGCTCAATAACCCCGACAACTGCTCAGCATTCTAGAATTGGTTTGAGAGTTTACCTCTATAAATGGATATCCTGACTGTTATTTTCTTCAATAATGATGAGGACTGTACCACGTGATGATATTGAGAAAAGTATATGTACTCCTAGTCACTTCCCAAGTTCTGTTGAGAACTATTACCCATTAATGGGAAGTATGGATCCATACCTAGTCAGGGGTAGTCTAACACAACTTAGAATGAACCTTAGGATCCCTTTTGTTGTTAGGTGTGTTTTATCTTTGTTTTATGGTCGATTTCCTACCATACATTTAAAAGTGATTTTAAAACAAAACACCTCACTCTATTATTGTCTTTTATGTATAATTGATCGTGATTATTGAAGATGACATTAATGCCTTGTGATTTTGAGTACGAGTTAGAGGACATCTCAATGGGAGAGGACCTGAAGACCTATAGTATTTTTCTTTTTGTATAAGGGATAGGGTAGATGAACACTGCTCTGTATAAGACCTTTTTGATGTATATATTGGGTTAGATAGTGTCTATCTTTTGATGTATTTTTTTTAGTTTTTGTATTATCAAACCATGATGTACAATTTGATATATATATATACATAAGCAGTTTTTATCATTTCATTTCTATTTCTAAATTCTGTTAAATTTAGAATTTTTCTATTATAGAATTAAAAAAAAATTGCTCACATTTTCATCAACTTAAATTAATAATTAAATTAATATGAATTATATTTAAAATTAAAGGAGTGTTACACCATTTCTTAGCAAGTTTCTGTTGTCTGACATTCTTTCCTTTAATGTTGACTCACCTTAACACTAAGCCCCCGAGCTCAAACATCCAGGGTATGACTTTCTTGTTATACCTTGCCGCAACCTGTCTCTTTAGAGCGACTTCTCTTATCACGGCAATCTCCATTCTTTCCTCGACGATATCAAGCTCAGTTCGGAATAACCCGTCATTGTCTTCCAGCCTCAAGTTAGCCACTCTCCACTTCTGTAACACTCACTATAATAAGACATACATTCATTTTATTTTATTATTTCTTAATTCGTTTGTTAGAATGTCGGCTTGATTTAAAACTAATACGTACTTATTTTTCGCAAACGTTTAGTAATTCCAAGAGATATTATATAAAGAACCATGATTATGAAATAAACATCATTATATATATGTATATACATATATATACATATACATATATATACATATATATGCATCAAGCCCTTGTACAAGGTCAGATGTTAAGTACATACATCATAAATACATAAAAAGGAAATACATCAAAAAGAAGCCTAAATAACCGCCCGTAGCTATACAACAAAAATGACCTATGTCAAAGCAGTATAGGTCTATATTAGGCTAGCCCATCCTATAAAATCTGCAAAAGTCATACGTAGAGTAGTCATCACTGCCAATCCTCAGAGTCCATCTGCTTGTACCACGATCGTATATGAAAAGAAACAAACAAGAAAGGAGTGAGGTTTTTATAAAAGCCTCATTTGCTTCTTAATAGGCTACAAACAACAAATTAAACAAGCAATCGGGGGAAATCCTAAGGTCCGACCTATGTTATTATGACTCAATCTCAACCTTTACCAGACGTATGGATCCATACCTATCTCTAATGATTTACTTTAACCATTAGGAATCACTGGGAAACGATTGGGAGTTCGTATAATCCCTCACAAGGTACAGACATCCATGTCGTAATCATCATCCTCGAGGAAAGGGCCACACGCCCATCAAGGATATACACTACACTAATCATGGTGATGCTGAGCAGGCGTCAGGGTTGCCAAGTCGATTTACGTGATTTACCCCTGCTCAGGATGCTAACCTGGCCATTAGGATGTTCACAACTCAGCACCTTTACCTTCAAGACCCGACCAATGGTCCCTGTCTTTCATCCCATAGTGTACCATACTGTGACTTTCCAGACACCGGCACTCATGCTTCTCAACATGGTCCTAACTCAATCGGGATTTTCCTATGATTTTACTTTCTAAGTTTCAAGACATACTCTCTGGATAATCCAGCAGAGTTCTAGAGTTACTCACCATAGATATTTCATTCATCCATCACTCTTACTTAAAACTTAGAAATAATTTGATGTGAATGTCATAGGAAGGAGAATATCAACAATCAAAGTTACATACGTATTCATTCTCATATTTATCATAGTTCTTATTTTAATTACTTTGTTTTATCCTTATCCTTTTCTAACTTTTCAAATTAGACTATTTTAAAGAGAAAACTTTTGTCTACAATCATGACTAAGACGTAGTAATAAAATTTGAAGAGAAGTTCTTTTCTAATGTGGAAGGTTAGACTATGCTGCAACCATAGAGCATACTTAGAGTTTCTCTCTAGTTATCTCCATTTACTAAAATTTGGGGTGTTCATCTTACAAAACCAAGACTTCTAATTTCTTGAAGAAAGTCATGTAATTGCATGTTTTTTACCAAAACATTTGTTAACTTTATTTGAACAAGATTATTTATTTATTTCTATACTAGCCATAATTTGTTCAAAATAATAGTTGAATGATAACAAATTAAAATTTGTCCAATAAGGTCTTTATTTCTAAAAACTTTTCCTAGTTTGGTCTAATGTCCACTTAATTAATTTTGACAAAACTTTATTTCTTAGATTAATCCACAAAAATTTAGTAG
Organism: Spatholobus suberectus; assembly: GCA_004329165.1. Classification (NCBI taxonomy): domain Eukaryota; kingdom Viridiplantae; phylum Streptophyta; class Magnoliopsida; order Fabales; family Fabaceae; genus Spatholobus; species Spatholobus suberectus. The sequence continues at coordinate 28,385,691 of CM014729.1, forward strand.
AACTTGCTTTTTCAAGAAAACCTTTTTCTTTAACTTTTCTTAAGATTTATTCTCACCAATTTGAATTCATTCAAGTAATTGTCAAAAATGCTAAATCTAAATTAAAAAATTCATTTTCTTCATTATTTCATTTTTCAACGGGCCGAATGCCTTTCTTTTGAAAAAGCCCAAATTTTTGTTTTTCTTTTTAGAAATTAAATTCATTTTCTATATGGTCCAAAAATTGATTTTATAAGTAATTGTTATTAATAAAAATTCTTATCCTTTTCTTTAAGCATGGCCGAGAGCCTTTAAGAGGAAAATGGGTTCCAAAATTTGTTGCTCCAAGTGATCTTGAGGCTTAAAAATTGGTTTTCAAGAAAATAACTAGCTTGCATAAAAATAGGCTCATTGATGGTTATTTATAATAGGATATTAAGTTATAATATGGTACCAACAATGAAAATAATTTAACAAAAAATAAATAAATGATAATGACCAAGATAACAATAAGATAAATGACAATAATTTAAATGGGCAAATATAAATTGCAATAAGTAAAGCACAAATTAAAGGCAAAAATTTAAATAGCAAGAACTTAAACAATAAAGTAAATGACGTAATGTAAATGGGAAAAAAATATAAATAAAGCACAAATAAAAAAATATGGTAGCATAATGGAATAATAACAAAGCAAGAAAATAAATTAACATTAAAGTAAATGACTTAATAAAGCAAGAATTGAAATGAACAAGAATATAAATTGTTACATAGTAATAGTAGTAGGATTAGTAAGTTATTTGGGTTTAAGGGATAACCCACACACACATCCATTAAGAAACAAATGTAGAGCTCAAACCTCACTCCCCCTTACCTTTAAATATGGTTGGTTGGTGGAGAAATAGAAGAGGAGAGGTGGCTTTAGAGGTTTAGAACCCTAAAACTTGGTGGAAAGCTTTTAATGGTGGTGAAAAAAATTCAAGAACTTGGGGGAAGGATGAGTTGCACGTTTTCCAGCAGTTGGGAGGCAGAGAGAGAGAGCTCTAAAATCTGAAGTGAGGAGGGTAATAGTGTAATGGTTGATAGGGTTTATTTATAGGATAAAAAGTAGGTAGTTTAGATTTAATTTTTGACTCAAAAACAATATAATATCATTTTTAATTGTACTTTCCACATGTGGGTTGAGGGGAAACGTCCCAGACCAGTCAAAGGTAAAAAAAAACCCAAAAAATTATTTCATATAATTATTAGATATTAAAAATAATTAAATATTAGTTTATTGCAACAAAATTAGATAGGAATTTTGGGTAGGTTTTTGGAAAATCTGGCCATACCATGTTTTCAAGTATATTTTTTGAGCCTTACAAAATTTTTTCAGATTTTTCTCATGTATATATTATTTATTATAATTTTTTCACTAAAAAGGCATTTATTAAGCCAGTAAATCCAATTTTTCCAAATAAATATATTTTTCAGAATTTTCACTATTTCCCTTTAAAATAATATTGGTATAATTAAAATATACTTGATATAAAATTTTCAGAATTTTTTGAGGTTAAAAAATCTCCTGCTAACTTTCACAATCGGCTAAGGGTATATTGGTCATTTCACAAAAATTATCTCAAAAAAATTCCCAAAATTTTTTAAAATTATTATTAATTATTGTGAATATAAATATGGTTTAAAAAAATTAATTATTGTGAATATAAATATGGTTTAAAATAATTTTTAAATCTCTCTAGCTAATTTTTATTATTTTATCCTATTAAGCAAGTTTCTAGGGACGAACCAGTTGTTTTAACGCTTTTGGGCCTTAACCCAAATAAATAAATAAATAAAATCTAGACTAGATAGAACTTGCTAATATGAATATAACCATGAGAATCATACCCTTGAGATTCTCATTTGATTTTTCACAGTTAATCATAGAATAATTAGAAAAAAACAAGCAGGTTAAAGTGGGGGTGTTACAACGTTGACTCTCCAATTTTTGCCAGGATTGTTGCCTCCATACCATAAGTAAGACAGAAAGGAAACTCTTTGATGGTAGAGAAGGGGGTTGTGCAGAATGCCGATAGGACATGTGGTAGTTGCTCAACCTAACTTCCCTTTGCTTTAACCAAGTAATTTTGCTGGGTGGTCCAAAATTACTTTATACTACTAAACTTAGTTTGCTACTAGACTGAGTTTGAGTTAGAAGTAACATAAGAGTTGCTTTTGATAACTCATTTTCCCATTGGCAGTATCACTACTACAAAACATGCTTTCAACATCGGTTGTTTTAAGGTTTCTACATCGATTCTTGAATTGATGTAGATACAAATGATGTAGAAAGTTTGACATTTTTTTAACCAATGTTGAAAGTCAATTTTTTTAATGTATTTTTTTAAAATTTCCCAACCTGTAATGTAAAAACAAGACCCATGCAGATAGCTGAATCATATTTAAATATACTAAATTAGGAATATTATCAATAAAGATTATTATACGCATTAGAAGCATAATTATATGCTAACGTACATCATAAACACTTTTCAAACAATTCGAAACTACCTAACTACAACTAATTCTAAACTGCATCCTAAAGACACTCTAAACTAGATAAATACATTTTAAACAAACACAAAAATCAATGTTACTATTTTCTACCAAGAACTTTGCCCAAGTATACCACACGTCTACAATTACCTTATCACTTAATAGATCTAAGTCAGCAAATAACTGCAACATATAATAACCTAACATTAGAACATAAACAATAAAAAATATAATTAATGTAACTTGTTAAAGTAAAATTAAATTATCTGATTTCAAGAATCCATAATATTCACTTGGACTATGTGAACATCCATTGCAACACATACTAGCCACACTCATAAGATCCACTTTGTCTATTACACTAAATTCAAAATAAAATGTAATTATATCATGTAATTGTTATACATAAAAACTAATAAAGTTTGCTTTTGAATGTCAGAATTGTAAACTATTTACCTTGGGATAAATCCATTCAAGCTTAATTGATGTTGTCATGGGCCTACCATCCATAATATGATTGTTAATTATTTTATAAGATTAAGACTTATAATACAAAGAAGAAAGCAAATATGTTACATTACATTTGTATTAATTATTGTATCTCTTTTGTGGGCTTCTTGTGCAACAAACATAACCACATGGCAACGTTGTTCCCAGGACAAACAATCAGGAGCTGCCAATGGGACCTACATTTGGGGAACAATTAGTGACAACAATGACACAATTTAAAAGTAGTTTTGAAATTATACTTATAGATGAATGAAAGGTGCCATGTAAATTTGTTTCCTTGAACCATTCATCCATCTGGTCATGTAAGTCTGGGATTCTTCTTTCTTATTCCCTGACTTCTGAATGGCTTGAGGCTCAAAGAAACCATATGTATCTACAATCTCCTTTTCCACACTTAAGTAATGCACATACCTAAAATGTATCCGCGGTCCCTTTTTCCACACTTAAGCGATGCACATGCCTAAAATGTAGAAATAAATGTTAAGTATAAATCAATGTTCTTTAACTAGTTAATGAACCTATAAATAAATTGTACTTACAATATATATAACTGTGTAACTGAGATGTTCAGCATCGCATTGTCACAGCTTATTTCCATCATATCGTGGAAGCTTATATACAATGGGACAAAGCTCTCCCTGCCAAATACACTGGCACCCCATGGCACCTGTACAAGCTCTTCAATGTGGTGCTTTGCCAAGTTAAGCAAGCTCGCAATCACATCACGTAAGAGTTCTAACCTTTTTTTGGGTGGAACCCCTTTCTTTGGTCCGTCAATATCCTACAAAATAAACATAATTTAATACTAGTAAAACACAGTTAGATTATTTCAATTTTTAATAGAAAAAACATAAGTAAATACTATACCTTCACCAAAACAGGCTTCACAAGATGTCTCGCCCATGCAATGAAAGTTTTGGGGGCTTGCCCTAGAAAATGAACCTCTGCAATGGGCACAAGGACTCGAGCATTACCATCTCGAATATGTTCAACCACCACTCTCACCAAATCATTCTACATGTGCATGTGGTGTATGATTAAACCCCCTTCATAAACTTTTCCAATGGCCACTAGTCGAAGAGGATCCTCTTGACGTATAACTCATATTGATAAGGGAAATCAGTGAGTCTCCTCTCCTGATGGATCTAGAGTAGCTACAGCAGCATAACTCCCCTTTATGTTGACATTGACACCAAGCGCTGCATATGGCTCGACGTAAGCAACTTGCTGAGAGAGACCCAAAGATTCTAGCATTGCTCGAACTCCCATCTCAATCTTTCTATAACCTCCTGTGTTATCTTTTGCCTTAGCTAATCCATCACTTCCTAATTGACCAATGCAATAGTGTGGGAATCATGTGAAAAAGGTCCAAAGAAATATTGAATTCCCACATTGACTCCAACAATGTGAACACGACCCAGGTGCTTTGATCTCCCAATGACAGTTGTTAGTATATCCTGAGGTCCATCATAAACGAAAGAACCCTGTATGCTTTGCTCAACCAGGGATTCCTACAATCAATAAATGAGAAATTTGTAAGACAATTTATAAGCTTGTTACAATTAAAATTCAAAAAAAAATTAACTTACAATCCTTTCAACAATGTCGCGTGCCTCCTATGAAGTATATTGCCCTTTGGTCTTATGCGAGCTTACCTCCATTTCTAGGCGCGTGATGGGGGTGATGGAGATCAACAACTGCTGCTAAATCAGATGAGGCTGATTCCTTTCATTTCTTTGACTTATTCGCCATCATCTTCTTCTTAAGGAAGTCATAATCCCCACGAGACAATATGTTGGGGGTGTTGTTCTTTTTCTATGTCTTGTACCTTTTTTCTTATTCCTTGTTAAAAATAACAAATCATTAACTTTAGTAATAAAATTAAAAAACAAATAAATTGTATTTTTAAAAACAACAACCCTAACTAACTTGCCAAGTTTCATCCATCCAGGTCTGAACAAACTCCTGCCATGTGTCCTCGTTAAACCGACACTTCAAATAAGGAGATATGTCCTTTTTATCCCCAAATATACACTTGCTGGTGAGGTTTGTTTTAAATTGCCTCCACTATGTAGCCACAAATGAAAGCATCTTCTTCCTCACTGTTTCCGTCTCAAGAATATCGAAGGTGGTCTACAATACAAATAAAAAAATAAAGAATTAGTCTATAACAATAATTTGGTTAAATATAATAAAAACTATAGCATGGATTGATTGCGGGAAATACTGTAATATTATGCTAAAACAGAGTTTTTTCAGCCTCAGATACATGATCCCAATTAGGGACCGAAATAGACACCTTTGATCGAGCTACAACCCCTAAATAACTATTGGATTTACTGCATTTGCTCCTGAAGCTTTGCCAATATGAGGATATATATTAATTTGTACCTTCTCTTCAACAACTCACCTAATGACCATATCTTTCAGCCGTGTGGCTTGTCTAGTCCTTTTTGAGGTGAACTATAAAGGTGGGTTGCTAGATAGATTAGCCATATGCCTATTTAGTCAACAAAATAACAAAGGTCAATAGCAAGATAAAGGTCAATAATAAAGGTCAATAACACATATTTAGTTTTGCTAAATGTAAGATTGTAGGCTTTGGTTTCATCCAAAAAACTTATACGGTGTGAAAGTTATGCATATTTGAAGTTTGGAAATCAAAGGAATTCTAAAAAGCGGTCTTCTACGCCAATTGACCTACAAATCCCTAGAGTTGTTGGGGGCCAAAAACATATTTTGTTCATCTTAAAACTAAGTTGTAGGCTTTGGTTTCATTTAAAAACTTGAACGATTTCAAAATGGCGCACATTGCAAGTATTAAGCAAAAAAAGAGTCAAGAGAAAAGGGTTTTCAAGGAGAAATCTAAAATTTGTTGGGAGAAACTTGTGGGAACCTAAAATATATTTTGTTCACCTTAAAACTAAGTTGTAGCCTTTGGTTTCACTTGAAAAAGTCAAACAATTCAAAAATGATGCACGTTGTATTACGCCAAAAACTAGGTAAAAAAAAGGAGTTTTCAAGGAAAAACCTAAAATATGTTGGGAGAAACTTGGGAAAACCTAAACCAAATTTTATTCACCTTAATACTAAGTTGTAGGCTTTGGTTTCATTCAAAAAACTAGAACATTTTTGAAAATGGCGTGCGTTGCAAGTTTGAGGTGAAAAACGAATCAAAAGAAAGGGGTTTTCAAGGGAATCCTAAAATCTATTGGGAGAAACCTATGGAAACCTAAAAAAATATTTTTTTCACCTAAAACTAAGTTATACGCTTTGGTTTCACTCAAAAAACTTAAACAGTTTGAAAACGGCACGTATTACAAGTTTTATGCCAAAAAACAAGTAAAAAAAAGGGCTTTTCAAAGGGAAACCTAAAATTTTTTGGGAGAAACTTGTAAAGATCTTAAAAAAGAATAATTTCACATTAAAACCAAGTTTTAGACTTCGTTTTCACTTGAAAAGCTTGAACGGTTTGAAAATGACATGCGTTACAAGTTTTAGGTCAAAAAACAGGTCAAAAGAAAGGGGTTTTCAAAGGTAAACTTAAAATCTATTGGAAAAAACTTGTAAAGACCATAAAATAGATTTTGTGCACATATAAATAAGATTGCAGGAATTGGTCTCACTCAAAAATTCATTACAGATCAAAATCTTGGTTTGAGAACCCTAAATGAGCTACTTTTTTGTCAAAATGAAACCGGGGGTCCAAATTAAGTTACAAAATTCAAATGGTTCTAGATTTTTGCAAAAATTTAGAATTTAGCAATACAAAACTGTGGGTGAAAGTCTCATTTCAAAACAAGGTATGTGCAGGGAGTTATGTAGTTGCAAAATTGCCAAAACAATAACCAAATCTCCTAGAAAATGCCAACTTCGCAATTGCACAACTTTCTCCAAAATTTTTTTTTTAAGTGAGACTTTTTCCTACAACTTTGTATGATTGAAATCTAGCTCCCTGCAAAAATCTAGAGCTAAATAGGTTTTGTAGCTCAATTTGGACCCTTAGGTTCCAATTGGCCAAAAACTAGCTCATTTTAAGGTATAATAGCATAGATTTTGTTTTGTAAAGAGTTTTCAAGTGAGGCTAGAGACTAGTTCCTACAATGTTGTTTTCATCTGTAACAACTCTATTTTAGGTCTCCACAATGATTCTTCCAATAAATTTTGGTTTCACCCCTCAAAACCTTTTTTGTAATCTATTTTAAGCCTCTTGATGTGTTGATTTTTTACTATCAATTGCTATTGGGATAAAACCTAATGGTTGCCTTAGTGCTATTGGGGTCAAATTCTGGGGGAAAAATTATTGTGTGTTAATTTGATACGCTGATGACATATATGATTATTGACTTTTTTAGGGCCATATCATGCTTAAGCAGTGCTAAAGTTGACAATGTGTCAACTTACATAGTACAAAATTAATCCATTTTAAGCATACTAAACCAACATTCCAAATCTACACGCATACTAAACCAACATTCAAAATTGATTTACTTCAAACACACTAAACCCATCACATGCATCCCAAACATTAAAACAAAGTCTCCCAAACAACAATCTCATCAATCAAGCAGAAATTAACCTATAAATAACATTCAATTCACACCTCTAAACTCCAAACCAAATTCACGCACTTAATTTCCAAATCCAAATGCGCACCTGCCTTGAAGAATCTGGAGAGGCCAAAATGCTTTGGCTTGAGGTTGCAGTGTATAACCCCAGGAGGTAAGCAATGAACATACATATGCATATACATGAGAGTTATCATTTTTGGCATAACCATAATCACAACATCACCAGCCCACCAAAGCATTAGCATAAACGAAAGGATATGAGTAGCATACCAATAATGACAAGTGGAGAGTGGCGTTGTCGCAGTGGCACTAGAAGAGCAATGGCATCGTAGTGTTTGTGATCAACGTTGTAGTTGTGGTGGCGAGCTTGGAAGAGCAATGGTGGTGGAGGGAGAGCAATGGTAGGAGTGAGTCGTGGTGGAGGGTAGGGAGCAAAGTGAGTTAAGCAGAGTTATGGAAGGTTTTTTAAAACCTTATTACATCGATTATAAACATAATCAATGTAAAATGGTCATTTTTACATTGGTTAACTTTATAACTGATGTAAAGTGTTTTATTTTACATCAGTTATATATTAACTGATGTAGAAAACTTTAAAAAATTACAAATTGCCAATGCATTTTTTTGTATATCAGTTACTAATGAACTAATGTAAAATGGTAATGTAGAATGCATATTGTCCACTAGTGTATTTATACAAGTGCAACATCAAATAAAAGTACTTTGGATTAATATTATCCAAACATATTTCACTTTGTCAACGTATTTTTGAACAAAAAATATCCAAACATAAATCACATTATAGTAAACTCATTTTTAACAAGTTGAGTTAACAACATACTTTTGATTCAAACTTATGTTTGCAAACTTTAACCCAAACATACACTATATTCACTCCATCGTTTAGTTGGATTATAGGAGTAGAGGTGTCAAATTAACCCCGGACTCTAGGACCATCCCATCTATCTCATAATAGTATATAAGAGTCCTATAATCAAAATTGATGCTGTTAAAGTGTTTGGCATTCACGGATTTTTCAATTCATCAAAACTGGGTAGAAGCTTAAAGAGAAACTGCTTTTCTTATATAAAATTATTAATTTATCTTTATTTTTGTATATTTTATTAAAAATATTTATGTGAGTATATATACATATATATATGACTTTCTTCAAGAAACTTAACTTTTTTATTTTCTTTTTTACTAACTTATAAAATCATTTCATTTTATAGAGAAAAGAATCTTTTCAAGTAGAAAAAAATTTGAGATGGTTTAGTGTGATAATCCTCACCATTAATATTTTTAAATTTCCTCTTTATACTAAAAATATATTATACTAATAAATTTTTTTTGAAGGGTTAGGATTTTATCTAGTGATAATGTTACTTGACAGAATTTATTCTCTACTTTTTATTTCTTTTCTCTCCTTGTCATACGAGTTTGGAATGAAAATACGTAAACTTTGATTTACATCTAAAAAAAAGCAAGTATTTGTAGCTTTTGCATCTGTTGTCAATTTTAATATGATTTTTGGGTCTTTTTTTTTAATATATAATGAGAGCACTAAAATTAAAATATAAAATCTCATATGAATTACTCAAATTCCCATTACGACCATCCGTAGTAGATTACATAATTTTTGGTCTAATTTACGTAAATAACGCCTTTCCATAAATACAATCGTCTACAATATATTTTAAATCAAGGACATGTCTTTGTGGACAAGTAATTTGCCCACTTTGCACATGTATTTTCCCTTTCTACATGCATTCATCAACTGGACAGGAAAATGGTTCTATTAAATTGAGGTCCACAGCTCCAAATTCCGAAGAACATCTTTCTTGATCAACTTTACATCCTTTTCACAAAATATGTGACATCATCAATTGTTTAGGGCATGTTTGGTAGGAAGGAAAAAATAGATAAAAAATAGAGTTGATGGAAATAGAGAAAAGAGAAATAAGTGAGAAATATAATAAAAATAGATATGTTTGGTTTTAGAAAAATAGATGAGAAATAGGAAAGAGAGAAATAGAAAAATAAATAAATAAATAAATTTTAATCGAGTTAATGAGGGTAAATAGTCAATTATTGTATGTTGTGGTTTTAGATAATTGGCTATTGTGTTAAAAATACAAAAATAATGACACTTTTTAGCAATTTTTAACCGCAAAAAAAAAAAAAATCACCACAAATTGTTCAATAGTGCCTCCACCCTCCGCATTTTTGCTCATCTTAGCACTAAAATAAAAACTAGTGGGGCTCACCCTTGATCCTCCCCAATTTCTCATCTCTCCCTCTACCAAACAACTTTCCATTCTTATTTCTCACATCTCTCTCCCATTTCTCACCCATTTTACATTCATGAAACACACTGTTAATGACACGTCCTTATGTGCAACAAATTGAGGAATTCGAGTTTGTGAAAGTTAAACTTGATAAATATATACATTCCCTCCGTTCCTTTTTACTTATCAGTTTTTTAGAAAAATTTTGTTTATATTTATTTGTCAATTTCAAAGTTCAAGATAATATTAATTACTTCTTTGTCAATTATACCCTTCTCACCTAATTTTTAATTAATTTACACATTTACAATTAGTATGCATTTATTGTGGAGTAGAAATGAGAAAGGGTACAATAGAAAACTTTAAAACTATTTTATGAAAAATTATTGCATTTCTAGGTTTGTATATAAAAACCTTAAACGACACTTAAAAAAGAATGAAAGTTTTAAAAAATAATTTTTTCAAAAAAATTATTATAGAAACTACCACTAGAATTATTACATCAACTACACTTTTACATTTATCATTAATTTGTTAGAATTGCTGAGTTTGAATTTGATTTAGTAGTATAAAAATTGATTGAATATATAGCCTAATTTTTTTTAAGAATCTATATAATTATGTACTATTTATTATGTATTTGAGAATGGACAAAACTTAGATATTGTACTTTAGGTACTGTTAGTGTTGTTTTTAAATCAGAACTCGAGTTTCACCTCAGTAATCTGCTTAATAAAAATATGCATTCAAGAATTATACAAATTACCGAGGTGAAACTCCACTTTTGATTGGAGAACAACACTTAAGGTGTTGTATCTAAGTTTTGCCCTTTCAGAATTACCAAATATTTTTAGTTACAAAAAGTTTAGATTAGAGGAAGACACGTCTCCTACCAACAAGAGAAATCTTATAATATAACCCAAGTCATAGGCTCACAGTTAGTGTGAACAGAAAACTCAACCAAATGTGCCAATCCCTATTAACTGATAATTACTATATATATTATTATATTTATATTTATTGGGTTAAAACTCAATTGGTAAATAAGATATTTACATATTATTATTAAAATAATATTTCATTAATAAAATAGTTTTTTTTTTTTAAATTAATTCACGGGATCTTTGAAAAAGAAAACTAGTAATTCCCAAACATCCGCCCAATCTTTTAATTATTAATTTAAATAATAAATATAAGATAAAATATATTTATATAATTAATTTTTATAGCTTTTGTATAATAAAAAGAAAGAGAAAAAAAGAGAGAAAAATCTAAAATAAAATAGTCAATATGATAAGGAAAGATGAAAAAAATAATGTTACAAAAAGTATCATTAAAAATAGGTTAGATTAATTTATATGTCCGTAAACTGTTTGAAGATTTTTAAATAAGTTTCAATACTTTAAAGTTTGTAATTAAATTCTTTAATTTTTAAGTTATTTTTAATTGGGTCTGTGAACACATTTTCGTTAAAGTTCTATTTACCTAATTGAAAATTTTCTAATAGGTCAAAGATCAGGTTGTTAGTTTAATTATTCAGTAGATCTCTAAATTATTTGAAAAAATTTAACTAGAGATGTGTTTGATTGTATTTTTGTCTTTAAATTTTTAAAAATTATTTTATAAAATAATTTTAAAAAACTAATTTTTTGAGAGAGAGAATGTAGAAAGAAAATAAGATAGTGTAAGGAAAAATATGAATAATAAAAACTGAAACAAAAAATCAAAATAACTTTAAAAATTGAAAAAGATATATTAGTGTCAAAATAATTTTCAAAAACTAATTTAATAAAAAAATATTTGTAAACCAAAAAAATAAGTTTGTCAAAAATAAAAAACAAGCATGCCTTAACTCCTTCTACTTAATGGAATCTTAATGCAAATGATGCAAGGAACTCAATTAAAAATTACTTATAAGATGAGGAATCTATTTATAAACTTTTAACGTATAAGAATTTTTAAAATTCTTAAATAATTCAGTGACCAACAGATTAGTTTAACAAAAAAAAAAAATGCTATATAACATAATTGTTAAACATTGCGAATTTGTATTAGAAGCAAACTGTAATCAATCATCATAACTGATTTCTATCTAGAATCCTTAGCATTTTTATTTTTAAATTATTATTTAACCAATAATATAACACAAGGTAGATTCGTGCCAAATTAGAATAAAAACTTGTCCTAATAGGCAGCAGTTGTGATCATATAAATAATAACTCTATAAATCGTCTACAATATTTTAAATCAATGACAAGTCTTTGTGGACAAGTAATTTGTCCGCTTTGCCCATGTAGTTTCCCATTCTACGTACGTTCATCAACCGGACAAGAAAACAGTCGTAATAAATTGATGTCCACGGTTCCAAATTCCAAAGAAACATCTTTCTCGATCATCATTACATCCTTTCACCAACTGTTCATCTTCATTTTTATTTCATAGTTTTTTATTTTTATAATTCTGAAATATGTTGTATGTAATTTAAGCGCTTCATTTTTATTTTGTAGTTTTTTCATTTTTATAATTCTAAGAGTTTAATGATTATATACTGTCAGTGTAGAGTAGTTTTACACTGTCAATCAATTAGAAATCACCGTTTATATGACTTTTAAGGTAATTATTATAAAAGTTCACAAACTTATCATATATGATGGGTTATGATTAGATGACGGTGTAAAATTGCTTTACATTGTCAATACATAGCCTATTTTCTCTAATTCTAAATATATTATATTTAATTTAAGTTATTAATTCTCTTAACTTAGTACTAATGTGACTAATGTAATTTTATGTGAATATTTTGGATGACATAGTTGTCACATATGAGTGATATGATTGTCATGTGGCAAGTATTGCATATGTTATTTTAAGAATGTGTATTTAATTAATTATTACATAATATACTTTGAAAATTAAACTTCTTAAATTTACAAAAGCTAACATTTGATCATTGCAAATTGTTCTAGGGGTTACCCGGACGCTAACCCCTAAGTCGGTCCACTCCACCACTTATTTCGGTTAACATAGCCATATGTATCCCGGATGGTACTGCCTTACTCATCCCGGTCAGAGTTTTATGTTTACCCCAGCATAGCTTGGAAAAAGCCTAATGACAAGAAAAATGCTTAAAAAGGCACCCAAATGCATGCCACCACGTGGCTCTTTACCTTCACGATTTTTTCCTCTAAAATACTCTATATAAAGGGCTTCGCACCCGTCAGATACACACACTCTCTCTCATTCTCACACAGTCTTACAGTCTTACTAACTTAAGCATCAAAGTCCTTATAGGTGCTACCGCCGGAGACATCTACAACCACTGTGGGAGCTCACCGGAGTTCTTTCCTTGTGTTCACCACACAACATTGGTGCCGTTTGTGGGGATTGAACACACGACCACATGATATTGACGAATGCTACCAGTTGAAGGATGCCATCAAAGTATTGATAAGGCGAGGAAGACTTAGCCACTTTGTGAAACAAGGTGGAGATAACCACGGCAGATTCTGACATTCCCCATTGCAGAAGAGGGAGAGAACTAGGAGCCCCAGAAGGGGGCATTCTCCCTCGAGGAAGGAGAGGTCACCATGTAGACATAGTCCTCTAAGAAGTCATTCTTCACCTCGGCCATCACGAGATAACGCCGAGGTTCAGGTTATGCAACGAAAGTTGCCACGTTGATTATCATCTTGGCAACCTACGAGATCTCCCACTCATTCCCCTACGTGGAGTCATGAGATCATTTACGTCATAATAGCTGGTTTCTTTAGCGGAGGCCCGTCAAACAATGCAAGAAAAAGACATGCTAGAGAGGTACTGACAACCTTTTCAGGGATTCATGCTACTAGTAATCCTGCTAAGAGGAGAGCACCACTATTAACTTTTGATGATTCCTACTATGCTGATATTGCACCAAACCACAATGAACCCTTTGTGGTAAATGCTCTCATGGTGAATAAAGAGGTTCATAGGCTCTTAGTGGATATTGGAAGCTCTGCCGACATCATGTTTTACGAGCTTTTTAAGAAGCTAAAAGTTCCAAAATTAGAGTTGATGCCATATAACGAAGATTTGATTAGATTCTCAAGACACCACATTACACTAGTTGGGTACATAAAGTTGCACTTGGCTTTTGGAAAGCCTTCTTCCACAAAGACCGTGATGACTCGGTTTATTGTGGTAGACGCTAAATCTTCCTACCATGCCATCCTAGGTAGACCGACGTTGAAGTTTGTCAGCAACAATATAGAGGTAATCACCTTACGATATGACCAGACAAATGCAAGAGAATGCTATAAGGAGTCTCTTAAAGTATGCTCCAAATCTGAGTTGGAATATAAAACCAACGTTGGAAAAAGGCAAAGCATTGTTAACAGAGTTAGGTTGTCGGGATGAGATAAAACGATATTCTTGGATATCTTGTCCAAAACCAGAAGGAGAGTGCATCCTGGTCCATATTGGGAAGGAAGCCAGTCAGGTGACGAAAATTGGCGCCGACCTCGACAATAAGATGAAAGCAGAACTATCAACCCTTTTAAAAAATAATGCCAGCTTGTTTGCTTGGAAATTGGTAGACATGCCCGGGATAGATCCTAATTTTTTTTGCCACCAACTAGAGGTAGATCCCTCAGTAAAGTCGGTATGCCAACGAAGAAGGAAGATGGCCCTATAATGCTTACAGGAAATTGAGAGGCAAGTCAACGAACTGTTGAATGTCGGGTTCATCTGGGAAGTAAAATACACCACATGGCTTGCTAATGTGGTCCTTGTTAAGAAGCAGAATGGTAAATGGAGAATGTGTGTTGACTACACCGATCTTAACAAGCATTGCCCAAAGGATTCATATCCTCTCCCCAACATTGACAGATTGGTGGATGGTTCCTCTAGGTATCACTACCTGTCCTTCATGGATGCATACTCCAGATATAACCAAATTTTACTTTACCCAAAAGATCAGGAGAAGACTACCTTCATGATTGAGAAGGCTGATTATTGTTATAAAGTTATGTCTTTTAGGTTGAAGAACGTTAGGGCTACATATCAGAGGATGATGAACAAGGTGTTTAAGGAGCAGATAGGGTAGAATTTAGAAGTATATGTTGACGATATGATCGTGAAAAGTGCTACTCCTGAAGTGCACCTTCAAGATTTAGAAGAAACCTTCGTATAGCTAACAAAGTACAACATGAGGTTGAATCCCAATAAATGCATGTTTGGAGTCTCAGTGGGAATGTTCCTGGGATACATGTTATCTGAGAGGGGCATTGAGTTAAACTTGAAAAAATGTCGAGCTATACTGGAGATGAAAAGCCCTCAAAACGTAAAGGAGGTCCAGAAGTTAATCGAACGTTTAGTCGCACTAACGAGGTTTATAGCTAAATAGGCATAAATGCTCTTCCTTTCTTCCAGCTTTTGAGGTTCGAATGGACTGAGGAGTGTGAAATTGCACTTAGAAGGCTAAAAAAAACTTTATCGTCCCTTCCTTTATTCACTAAGCTCGAGTCGGGTGTAGTCTTATACTTGTATTGGCTGTTGCAAATGAAGCCTTGAATGCTACATTGATAAGGGAAACATTAAAAAGACAAAAACTGGTCTACTTTGTAAATAGGGCCTTCCAAGGTACTGAACCGAGATATCCGAAGATGGAGAAGGTTGTGTTCACACTTGTTAAGGCAGCAAGGCAACTCATACCATATTTTCTGTCACATCAGATTGTTGTGAGGACCGATCAGCCTATCCGACATATTTTACACAAGCTTGAGCTAGCTAGTAGGATGACAGCTTGAGCTATCGACTAATCTAAGCACAGGATTCAGTATGAACCAAGACAGGCATTAAAAGTCTAGGCATTGGCTGACTTTATTACCGAGCAAACTCCATCAGATCTTGCTTCCATATTTTTGACTTGGACTCTTTTTGTGGATGGATTATCCAACAAAAAAGGTAGTGGAGTCGATATACTGCTAGAATATGCGAGTGGAGTTGTTTTGGAGCAGTCTATAACTTTCACATTTCGTATCTCCAACAACTAGGTAGAGTATGAAGCATGTATAGCTGGGTTGGTGATGGCATCTAATATAGGTGCAACCTTGTTGCGTGTGTGTAGTGATTCACAGTTGATGATCTCGCAGATCAATGGAACATACCAAGCTAAAGAGCCAATGTTGTAGAAATATCTGGCAAAAGTCAAAACTCTTATCACGAGTTTGACAAGATAGATTTTGTCTATATACCCTGCAAAAAGAACGTGAGAATTGACATCTTGTCCAAGTTGGCAAGTCCAAAATCCTCCAACAATAATAGGTCAGTCATCTAACAAACAATCCACGAGCCTAATCTTGTTATGGCAATAGAGGCGGAGCTGAGCTTAGGGGTGGCAAAATGGGCCAACCAGGCTCGCCATGGCCCGCCTCGCATTGAGCTCACCTAAAACAGGTCAACTCACCCCACCCCGTTTCGAGAAAATGGGTTGGAATATACAACCTATCCCGTTTATGGGTAGGCTAGTGCTGGCTAGCCAAAATAAATAAAAAAAAAAACTTCAAAGCATGCAATTTTTTAATATAGAAACATTCGGGATGGGCCTAGAAGTTGGTGCCTATACTCGATACAAGAAACTGATTCAAAATTTTGAATGAGTATATACCGATTCATATAGTATTACCAAACTAATTCAACCTTTGGAAAATACAATTTGTCATAAGTTAAACTATAATATAATATTGCCACACTGATTCAAATTGTATTTGACGACAAACCATGATTTCGAAGGCGTAAACAATTTCAAGTTTGGAAAGGCTAAACAACTGTCTGTTTCATTCATTTTCACATGAAATAAAAATTACAAATTAAATAGTTTAAATTTATGCTCGGCCTAACGGGCTGGCCTGGCTTAGCCCACCTTCAGTCCATTTTTAAACGGGCTAAAATGGGGCTGGTTGTGCAGGCTGACGAGTTTAGGTTCTTTAACCCAGCCTGTCAAAAATGGCGGGTTAAACGGGCTAGCCTGATGGGCCTAGCCCATTTTGCCATCCTTAGCTCAGTTGGATGACCCCTATTATTAACTACTTGAATGACCACATCATCCCGGAGGATAAGAAAGAAGTAAGGAGGTTAGAAAGGTCGGGTGCACATTTCTACATCGTCAATGACAAGCACTATCGACGTGGCTTTCCCCAACCTTTACTCAGATGCTTGAGAAAGTCAAAATCCGAACATGTAATGGCAAAGATACATGAAGGATGCTGAGGGCAACACTTGGGAGGCAGAGCCCTGACCAAGAAGATAATTAAAGCGGGCTATTATTGGCCAATGTTGGGAAATGATGCTATAGAGTTTACCAAAAAATGCGATAAATACCAAAAATGTTCCAACATTCATCTCGCTCCCCCTAAAGACCTGAGTACGCTCACTTCCCCTTGGCCATTTATCTGGTGGGGGATTGACATACTTGGCCCCTTCCTAAACACATCCGACTAGGTGAAGTGTTTAGTTGTGGATCAATTACTTCACTACGTGGATTGAAGCAGAGGCATTAGCCACCATCACAGCTAGGAATGTGAAAAACTTTGTATTCAGATAAATCATTTGCAGGTTTGGGATACTAGATGTTGTGGTGTCGGATAATGGCGTACAATTCACAGACAGAAGTTTTTAAGAATTCTTAGCCGGGCTGAAGATAAATCAATACTTTAGTTTGGTTGAACACCCTCAAACAAACGGGTAGGTATAAGCTGCGAATCGAGTCATTCTTTGTGGACTCAGAAGGCACTTGGACGAAGTAAAGGGGTGTTGGGTTGAGTAACTACCATATGTCCTATGGGTATATCGCACAACCCTTACTCCACTACTGGGTAGTCTCCTTTCCAACTTACCTATGGCATTGAGACAATGATCCCGACAAAAATTGGAGAGTCGACATGGAGAGTGGCTAACCTGAGATTAGAAGATAACAATAGGTTGATTTGAACCGAATTTGATGTGGTTGAAGAAATACGAGAGATTTTCGCAATAAGAGAAGCCGCCTTGAAGAGATAGGTCGCAACAAGATACAACAAGAAGGTTGTTTCCCATATATTCGAGTCGGGCGACTTAGTGTTGAGGTGAGCCAACATTGGAGGGAGGAATGCCAGATAGGGAAAGCTCACTGAAAAATGGGAAGGCCCTTATTGAGTTACCTCGAAGATCGGCACAAGAACGTATATGCTCGATATGCTACTTGGGACTACCATCCTGCGGACATAGAATGTGAGCAACCTCAAACGGTATTATAGTTGAGGCATTTTGGTAATAAAGGTTAAGGGACTCCATTCATTTAGTGTTAAGTAGCTTCTGATTAGCATAGTGTAGGTGGGTCGAGTTATGTACTATAATTCGTAGCTCTTGTACTATTTTTTGCTCCACGTGATTCATAAAATGAGAGTTTTTTGGATTAAAAAGCTAAGCGCAAGTCAAAGAATATTAAAGCAAAGATGACAGAAAAATAAAGACGACTAAGTAATGTAGGAAGGTTGTCACCCCGTGTATGTGGATTTAATCCAGTAGGGGTTTGAGGTGAACAACAATAAGGCAAGAAGGTCGTCACCTCGCATATGTGGATTTAATCCAATCAGGGTTTGAGGTGAACAAGAAAAAGTTCATTGAGACAACAAAAAGGCAGGAAGGTTATCGCCTCGTGTACGTAGATTTAATCTAGTCAAGGTTTGAGATGAATAAGCAAAAGTTCATTGAGATAACAAAAATAAGGCAGGAAGGTTATCACCTCGTGTACGGGAATTTAATCCAGCTGTCTACAATTTAATCTAGTCATCTACAAGTATTTGCAACAAAGTATGATAAAGCGACGAAGCACCAGACGTTTAAAATATTCGCAAAGGTATAAATCAAAAGGAATAAAATGATTAAACCATCCGAAAATATGTACACTGTTTAAATTGTTCAAATCGCTCAAAATATATAAATTGTTCAAGGCACTCAAAAATATAAATTGTTCAAATTGCTCAAAGATAAGTCATAAATTGCAAAGGTTTACAAATAAAACCGTCATTCTAGCCCTTCAAAGTTCAACGTTGGTAGCATCAGCATCGACAGCTCCAGCATGAAAGGTATCAATGATCCTAGCATCAGGATCATCACCTAAAACCACAATCTCGATTGGAGGAAGGATTGTCGGCACCACGTGCAGGGTCAATACAAAGTTGTCTACAAGTTTCCTTTCAACATCTTGCCTCTCAACATTTGTACCAGAATCGAACCCAACCCCTGGTTGCTCTACGTTGGCTCCAGCATCTTCATCAGCATTTCCCTCTATATCAGAACTAGCATCGGCAACAGTATGGTCTGCCAGGACCATTTCACCATCAACATTAGCATGCCAAACGCCGTTAATGACCTTACAGTTTGCCTAGGCACATTCGATCTTCAAATTCGTTGGAGAAGGTAACGGACTTATTCCATAGTATTTTCAAACGAAAGCTAAATTGACTCCATCCAACATCGATGCATCTGTTGATATTTGGCTTGGGAGTACACTATATCGACCTAAAGCTCCTTCACCTTGCCTTCGAGCTCTTTGACCTTAGCCTTAGACATTTTGACCTAGGAGGAAATGTTTAGCTCTAATTTTGCATATTTAGTGTTAGTGGCAGTCAATTTTTGCTTCGCTGCAAGCTGCTCCTCAAGCTCGGCTATTCTTCTCCTGATCTCTTCCTTGGCTCGGCGGGCGCCTTCCTCTACTTGTTTTAATTGATTTATCACGACATCTTTCTCAGCTAGCATGTTAAGCGGGTTCTTGTCACCAAAAGTTTTTTTTATTAAAACATATTGAAAGTAACCCAAAAACATATGTTGGAAGAGAGAGGCCAATCCACGTAACCCACCCTGCATATCTTTTATTTTGCCAAGCACAGCCGCCTCAATGACAAAGAAACGACCAGCTAGAATTTGTATCTTAGCCTCTTCAGCAGAAGGAAATGTGGAACAAGCAACCCGTTGTTTCTTAGAAAGAGGGTCCTCTTGTAACTCATCATTTGCAATTCTTTACTCAGAAATGGGAACAGCACGAGAAATACTAGCTTCCTCAGCCTTTCAGGAAGAGATATCTCGGCAGAAGTTGACGTAGACCTAGCGTTAGCCTCCCGAATCACTATTCCTTTGCCCATAGGAGGAACAGGAGAAGTAGGGGCCTTGGTTTTCTCTAGAACCTTTTACTTACCTTTAGCCCTCCGTGGCTCCTTCGGCTTTGCTGCCTTATCTTGTTGAAGGGCCAGAGCAAAACCAGCCATTTTTGACTTCACAATCTTTGCAAAGGAAAGAAGGTTCATTATAAAAAAAATGAATGATGCACGTGCAAACATGTTAATTAAAGCTACCTCGGTACTCAGCAAGAGTAGACTCGATAAGCCATTTACAAGGAATCTAACCTTAAAGATTTTTAACCAAGTTGGACAAATGATCCTAGGCTCTTAGCTCATCCGGGGTAAGATTTGTCTCCTCAACCGTGAATCGACTAGACTCCTGACAGTAATGGCCATAAGACCATTATAAGGGAACTAGAGTTCATTCACACTTTCCTCAATCCCACAACTGATGAACAAAGCCTCTCAGCTTTCAACCCGGGGGCTAAGAAACAAGAACTTATCTTTGTAATCCTTGTGAGAATCCTGAAAAGGCCTCAACAGCGCTTGCTCCCTATCGCCGTGAAATGAAATAGAAGAATATTTCGTCTTATAGGACTAGAGGATGGGGATGAAGTAGTAGAGAAATAGATTACGGGTGCAAACAATCCCCTCTTTGTTACACAAATTTTCGAAGGCTATGATGAAAGTCTAGGAATTTGGGTGAAGTTGTGAACGAGCGACGTTGAGGAAATTTAAAATAGACACCTAAAAATCAGTTGAAAGGAAGCCTAACTTCTGAGATGTTCAAAGAACGTTAAATACATAGGTAGAAAGTTAAGGGTATAAATAACCAGCTCTGTGGCCGTAGTCTCGTCTAAGGGAGTCCCCTATATTTTCCTTGGGCCCTTGAGAATATATCCTGCCATCATTTCCCAATGCCACTATGTCGAAAACCATACCACTATCATCTCAGCTTAACTCCAAACAACCTGCCAACGCATCCAATGCCTCTTGGTTAAACCAGGATCGCGTTCTAACAACCTCCTTATCTACCCAATCCACATCAAGATTTGTTGCCTCATAATATGCCTCTGGAGTAGTCTCGATGTTTCTCACTGTCCCTATTCCCTTGTCAAAAACACCAGAAGAATGGTCAGATGCTATTGGCCTAGTAACTTGATTAGATGGAATTTCAACACCTCTCCCAGCTAACGTATCCACCCTGAATGTGCCTCTTGGACCGAATGGAATCCTCATTAAATCAAGAAATTGTACCTAAGCCCTAGTGTACCCTAAGACTTCGTCAGGACTATACGACATCCCCACCGACTTCAGGTAACTTTGGCACTTCTCAAGAACTTTTGGGCATATGGTGATTTTTGGTGGAGGTGGTTCTTTAGGGTCGGCCATTATCGGACGCTCATCTATCCTCCTCACACTCCTCAACTCACCTTTACTACCCCAGATGGTTATCCTTCCATGAGGTGTGGCAAGAGCAATCGGATAATCAACACAGCCCTCAATGTCCCCACGACTCTCAGAGGACTTGCGCTGGTCGGCGAATGGAGACGAGGGAGGGCCAGAGACTTAAATAGCCAATTGGCAGCAAAGCTCGCCAAGCGACTGCCGCGTGCAGAAGATGGAGTGTTGCATTTGCACAAATCCATCTTCGACGAAACAAAGCAAAGAAGGAAAAATATGTATACGCACAATGCAGCGCAAAGAAGGACTCAATAAAGATGAAAGATAGAAATGGAGATATTACCTTAAACAAAAGTGTAAACAAATGTTGGAATATAGAGCAAGGCCACCGGATAATGCTAAAACTTTCGACGGAGAGAAATCGCAAAGCAGATAGAGGGTTCTTGTGAAGGAAGAAAACGAAAGTAATAGTAAAGGTAAAAGCCAATGGATAAAACAATAGTACAAAACCCATGGGCCTATATCCTTATTGGGCCCAAATCCATAAATATTTAAAAACAAGTTTTAAAATTTACGTAATCGCCTAGATCTCTTGGAATTCAAGGAATTGCAAAATTTAAGATATTGAATCATTACGCATTTAATGCACCTCGATCTTCTCGAAAATGTAGCGATGCTGTCTGAAAAAGATGAAAAACACAAGTTGATCGTTCAATCTTAAATAACCTTAAGCCGGCAAATGTCTGCCAAAACATTACCGGGTTAGGGGCAACATCATCCCGGAAGCCGCTCCAAACTCTTAAGCCAACGATACTTCTTCCAAGCATCACTGGCTTGGGAGCAACTGTTATGGGGGTTACTTGGACGCTAACCCCTAAGTCGATCCACTCAACTGCCTATCTCGGTTAATATAGCCACATGTATCCTAGACAATATTGTCTTACTCATCTCGGTCAGAGTTTTATACTTACCTCGGCATAGAATGGAAAATGCCTAACGACAAGGAAAATGCTTAAAGAGGCACCTAAACGTATGCCGCCACGTGGCACTTTACCTTAACGGTTTTTTCCTCCAAAATACTCTATATAAAAGGCTTTGCACCCATTAGATACACATGTTCTCTTTCATTCTCACACACTCTTACGCTCTTACTGACTTAAGCATCAAAGTTCTTGCAGATACCACCACTGGAGACATCTACGACTACCATGTGAGCTCATCGAAAATCTTTTCTCGTGTGCACCACACAACACAAATAAAATGCACAAATATTAGTGTCAAAGAGCAAATCAAATGTTGGGATGTGAATTTCTTATGTTGAGTGATGTATCATAACTTGGGGTGGTCCCACAAATTTTACTATGGCAAGCCTCGTGTTCCATACAACAGCCTGGAACCTTCTTTAATTAGTGAACAAATGAATTCTGCATTGATGGTTTGTCATTGTCATTGCAGATTGTGATTAAGATATGCAGCACACACACACATATTATATAGAAAGTTGAACTTGCTCAAAACTTATTGCTACTTAACGGATTAGTTACAGTAACCATTTGTATATATAGAAAGCTGAACTTGTTTGCAGGGACGGATTTACTCTATTACTTGGGGGCTTTTTCTATTTTTATATCTTTAATATATATGATGAATTGATAATATGATATTGTAATATACAATGGCATGCAACGCACTTCAGTCTAAGTATGGCATTGGGGTCTTATGATTGGTACGATGTCATGGAATTATTATTTTGAGGCCAAATTATTTTTTTGAGTTCCAATTAATATTATGTTATTGTGTGATTTTTTAAGAGGTGGTTTTGAAATTGGTTTTTTAATTGTTATATGAGAAGGGAGTTATGTTCTTTTCACTTGTCTTATGTCTGATATAATATATTAATAAAATCTTTTTGATTTATAAAAAAATATCAATCTAATTTTTTTATTTTATGGAGTCTAACTTTCGAGATAATAATATTTATGTGGCACTTATTTCTTTATTATTTTTGATAAAAGATTTTATTCTCTTTTTACAGTTTTTATTGTAAAGATAAGAATATTTTTTTCTCTTTTTAGACAAACATTTTATTTCTTTTTTCATAGTATTCTTTGTGAATATAATTACATTCTTTTCTCTTTTTAGACAAAATATTTAGGTATTATTTTCTATAATAGTCTTTTCGTTTTTAATTTTTATTAATATTTTAAAGGTTGTAAATCATTACTACATCTACAATCAAATGATTTTATTAGTCTTCTACTTAAATTGATTTGATTATAATTGACTAGAGAATTAGTGGTTATTTATTAACTTTTGCCTATTGGGCAAGTTTAAGAATACTAAATAAGGGATTCACAACTTGAATTTTGAGATACACCAACAAATATTCTCCCATCCTACCATAAATTTTTATATATTCTTTTTGTTTTTCTTCTCTTGTCTTTGTTCTTTTGGACATTATTTGTAAGGCTCTAATGTGTTTCTAGCCTCAAGAGCACAGGACTGGTCCAACATTGAGTAGGGCCTAAAGCAAATTTTGAAAGAGACTTTTTTACTTTAAATGAAAAAGTTATATGTTGAGCTTTTTAGCCAACATATGTGACTTTTTTGTTTATTAAAACTAATACCAAATAAATTTTTGTTGGTGAGCCTAAAGCTTGAGTTTTAGTAGCTTTACCCTTAGATCAGCCCTGCAAGAGCATGAATCTAAGCATGTTGATGAGTAAACCTAGGAAAGCCATCTGAATATTTAAACATGCCAACAGTATTAGTATCGACATAGAGAATTTTTGTGACATGCAAGAGAAATATTTTGATAGATTCTTAATATAATTAACGTTTTGAAATATATAATTATAAATTTTTGTATGAATTTAATGTATATATATTTATTGGATGGAATGTAATTTTTTATATTTGCCGCCCCCCACAACCTTCTCATCTATAGCTTGCTCGGTCCCTGCTTGTTTGCTTCTTGAGAGCCTGATTGAGATCAATGCAGTCCCACTCTGTTAGATCCTTAATAGGTGTAAAAATTGCCATTTGTTTCTAATACTGGTAACAGTATTAATAATAGTTGGATTGGGTTGTAGTTTAATATTAAAAAAATATATATACATATTGATAAAGTGGTGGTTTAGGATAACGAAGTGTTTTAAAATAATCTTGAGACTTAAATAGGTTTAACCACAATGTACTCCATAAGTATTATTGCACAGTTAATGTATTGACGAAGTAATGGATGCCCCTACATGAAAGGTAATATTAGTATAGAATTATAGATCGATGATTTCCTTTTGATAAATAAGTAAATGTAGAGAGAGTTACACATCTTATTTAAAATATGCCAAATTTGGCAGGCAAAGATATATATATATATATTTTATTTTTTTTTGGTACCGGTGTTTATGAATGACAATGTTGACGATTTCCTCTCAACTTTTCAAAATAGTTCATGGTATGTCTTCTAAAACTTTAAGGTTTCTTTGTTTAAACATTAAAAAATTGATATCGTATATGACATTATACATATTTATTTAATTATTTATATCTTTTACTTAATTTTTTTTTTCATATATATGTATTTCGAAATACATCTCCCAAATCAAAGAGGATAACAAAGTTATCCAATATTTTTGTTCAAAAAACATTTTTCAAAATTCTACAATTATTATTTGTTCATAAGATGCTTTCACCATAACATTTAGCTCTTAAGTGAAGATATATGCAAACTAACTTCACTTTAGAAGCATTAAGCGACCGGTATGTAAAAGATATATTAGATCCTTAATAAATACTCAATATAATAAGTTACATAATTTATGAAGTGTTTATATTAATTAATTTATACTCGAGTCCTATTATTATTTGGTTTTAACTTTAATTCTTGTAACTCCATTAAATTCTTGTTTGATTGACTTATTCAAGGAACTTTGGCAAACAACTCTAGCTAGACAGTTGGACATTTCAGCAATTGAGAAAAGAAATAGGATGGGTTCAGGGTAGGGGTGTTCATAAACCGATCCAATCTAATGAAAACCAAAAAAACCAATCCAAAAACCTGAAAACCAAATAAACTGAAACTAAAAAAATTGAAAATCGAGAAACCGAAATTTTTTATTGGATTGGATTGGATTTCGGATTTGATTTTGAAAATCGATCCAATTCAATCCAAACTGAACTTATACATACATATATATTTTCACTTGTAATTTTCTAATATCACTCACGTTTATGTTTTTATTTCTTATATATTTGTAAAGTTATCACATAAATTATACTTGTTTATAAAAAATATATTTATTTAAAGATAGTTTTTTAGTAACAATTTAAGTAAAGATACATAAACATAATCATCAAGTTGTGTAAATTTATTTTTAACAATATATATTTGAAGAGTTTTATTAGTATTAGTTATATAATGACTCATTAATGAAATATTTGATATTTTAAATTATTTTTTAATATATTTATTATATATCATATTATTTATTTAATACTTTTAAAAAAAATAATAGTACGATTAAAATAAAAAATTGATCCGATCCAAATTGTTTTAAATTGGATCAGATTGGATTGGATTTAAATTTTAAACCAAACCGATTGGATGTTGAATTAACAAAACCAAAGTGATTGGATCAGGTGGTTTTTCTCTTCAAAATCGATCCAATCCAATCCGCAAACATTCCTAGTTCAGGGTTTGATGATGGTTCAATTAAGTCGAATCCATGAGGCAATAACCAATGAGTATAGTGAGAATAAGAAATAGAATGAGCATATAAAGCCAAGCAAGAGTGTGTAGTGAGTGTGGAGTTGAAATTTCTGTGTCATCGTTGGAAAGAAAGTGAATGTCCAAGATTGTTGAATGTTGATTTATGAAGATGATGCTTAATACTTCAAAAAAAGAAAAAGAAAAGTTTGTAAATAATAATTTTTTACTATTATCTATGGACCAGGTTTTAGTAATGCTCTTCGTACCATTGATTTGTTTTTTGTTTTTATTAGTTTTTTGGTTGTTCTGTGTATTCCAAACTAAGAGTTAGAGACTATTCATTTAAGAGGTTAACCTCTCTTTATAGATATTTTTTCATATACACAGACTTAGAGATTAAACTCTTGACCATTGATCTGTGTTTGACACATAATGTACAATTACAAATCAAGGGATTTTTTTATTTTTTATTTCATATCGCTACATGCAATGTAAGTGTACGCACCTACCTCACTTTCAGCATCTATCCTGTGTCTTAACAACACCATCTAGAGGAAAAGATTTTTTTCTCGGGCCGCAGGAAAAAATGTTTGTCTATTATAGGATGTCCAAAACCTTAATTTGCAATTAAAATTGAAAGGATTAACCCATTGGATCTTGCGTAAATCCACAATATAATGTTACGTTCTCTGAATCGATGTTTCTATTTTTCAAACAAGAAGATAAACTCGTTGCGTTCTCATGAAGGAAGGAAAGCAAAACGACAACACTTATCTAGATTTCCCTTTACTCTCAGGGTATCTTTCAAAACAAAATACTACTATATCAAATTGAACGGTTAAATAGCCTATTGTTACTCCTCACTATTCTCTTTTCCAATAGTATTTTATATAGATATAGATAAATAGATAAATAAATGTCCTTCCATATTGTATTGAGGACAATCCCTTGAAATGTGCCACAAGGCTAAAATTATCATTAATTATTGTTCTTCCCGCAGTGGAGATGGGCTGGCCTAAATATCTATTAAGAGCCCACACTGGACTACAAGGATAAAGGGACCTCGTGGAAATAGCTGATGCGGCGGCCCAACACGATAACAAGTGATAAAGGGTGTTGCTAATCTCACTCCAATTGTTGCTAATTTGACCTCATTTTATTTGTTTATTTTGTTTACAAAAATATCCCTAATGGAAACACATTTTCATTCTACAAAATATACAACAAAAACATGTTTCTAGTGGGTTAGGAGATCTATTGAGATGCATAATGAAAATACATTTTTGTTGTGTATCTCAACAAGATTTTGTCTAGACACACAATGAAAATACATTTTGCATGGAAACGTATTTTCGTTGTGTATTTTGACAAAATCTTGTTAAGATACACAACTGAAATGTATTTTCGTTATGTATCTTTATAAGATTTTGTCTTGTGTATCTTAACAAAATCTCATTTAAATACACAATAAAAACATATTTTCATTAATAAAGAAAGGGTGGGGTGAGAAGAAGAGATAGAGAGTAAAAAGAGAATGAGAATAAAATAAAAAATTTTATTTTTTTTTTAAAAAAAGTTGGAGGTAAAAATAGAGGGAAACGGGGTGGGAATAGCGGGGCCAATGGATAATACCTATGTCAAACATTAAGCAGCTATAGATAACCGAGTTAGGCGCATAAGAAGAAATGGGTAATTATATCTAGTTAACTTCATTTTGGTGGGCATATCTTAGTTAACTAACCACGTTATTCCTCAATATCTATCTATCTATCTATCTCTCTCTCTCTCTTTCTCTCTCTCTCTCTCTCTCTCTCTCTCTATATATATATATATATATATATATATATTGATTTTTCAAAACCCACCATTAGATTGAAAGTTCCTTCCACATACATCATATATACAAAATTTTATATTATTCTAAGGGAGTGTTTGGTAGAGGAATTCTTTTAAGTTTTTCAGGAATCTTAGGTTAGAAATGTTAAATTCCTATGTTTGATATAAGGATTTCAAAAATTATTTCCAGAAATCTAACATTCTCAGAAATTGTTTTTTAATTAAGTTTTTCACTAAAACTTTCTCATGGGAGGGGGTGGGAATTCAAGATTCCCATGAAGGGAGAAAATTTGTTTATAATTATGTCTCTCATTCCTAGGAATATTTTAGACATATCAAACATATTTGTGACATTCTCAGGAAACATAATTCCTAGAAAATACAATTCCCAAATATGAAAAAAGATTATGTATACCAAATGTTCCCTAAAGTTATTTGAGACCTTATATAGATCAAAATGGACATAACATATGCTTTTCAAAATATACTAAAATGTGGATCATTAGATTACCTTCTTGTTGTTGTTCAATTTTGACAAAATATTGATCATAAACAATCAAGATAATATAAAGTTAGAATTCAACGGTTAAATCGACAAAATTCACCTTTTATATAAAGTTATTGAATGGTGTAATATTGGTAAGAGTTACACCGGTGTAACTTACACTAACTATTACACCATTAATAACTTAATATAAAATGTAATTTTCATCGATCCAATCGTTGAATCATAATTACATATTACCAAAATTGTTTGTGTCAAATTTGTTAAAATTGAATAAGAATAAGAAGTTAATCAAATGGTTCATATTTTAATATATTTTGAAAAGTATATATTATGTCCATTTTGATCGATATGAATAAGGTATCAAATAATTTTGGATTAATATAAAATTTGTAAATATGATCTATGTTGAAGGATCTTTCAATCCAACGGTGAGTTTTGGGATAAAATTATTCAATTAGAAGTTATTGAATGGTGTAATACTTAATATAAGTTACACTGGTGTAATTTGATTATCTGTGTGTGTGTGTGTGTTTCATGGGTTAAAATCTCATTTTTGGGAATGTGAATTTGAGAATGTAATATTTCCATATTTGTTATGAGTTTTGAAAAATTATTTCTGGATATTGTTCATTCCTAAGAAAGTAGTAATATCATGATCTACTTCATTTTTATTCCCATCATGAGGGGTGGAAAAGCTATATTCCCACGAGAATGTGGGGAGTTATTTTCTAACCTCATTATTATAGACTGAAGGGTGCTAATTACATATTCTCTAATACTCTTTTTTCTGCAACACTTTTCAATTGGTTAAGATTTTGAGTCTCATTAGTTTAGGAATGAGACTCATGTATGTAATGAGATCTAAATAAATTTTAGCTAATCAAAAGGATTTGTTAAAAAGAGATTGTTAAAGAATATATTATTAGCATTCTTATATTATAAATTGGGTATTACACATTTTGGCAAAAATAATTACTTTTTATTTGAATTTATAATGTTGATTGGATGTTTAAATGTTAGTCTATGTTTCAAAGTTTAAGTATTGGAGTTGATTCACAAGTATACAAGTCAAGGTGTTAGGCTTTCTCACTTAATTAGTTTTTAAGGTTAAGTTAGATTTAATATGTTCTGAATTTAATATTGTATCAAAACCTATCCAAGTTTATTATTGAACTTTCAACAAATATAGTTCTAACAAACTTTGTGCTTCATATGTTTAATTTTTGACATGATAAGTAATTTAAAATTTACGACTTTTAATTGGTTTTTATTTCATTTATTACAAATGTTATGTGTCAATGTTTCAATGAGATAACAATATTTGAGATTGAAACATAATGAGTAATGAGTGTTCTATTTTCATTATAATAGTATAATATTTATACACAAGGATAAGAGAATTAATCTCATAAGTTTAAGGATAAAAATCAATCTATATATAGATATAGTCAACATGGACAATATTTTCCTAATTAGATACAATATATCAACACCCCCTTAAGCTAGAGTGTATCATGTACATCCACCTTTTCATACACACACATGAATTTAATTAAAATGCATTAACAGTTTAAAGATCTTTTACACTGTCATCTAATCATGAATTGTCATGTATGATAATATTGTTGACTTTTTCCTTTAAAAGTCATATTTAAGATGATTTTTAATTGGTTGACAATGTAAAAATCTTTACACGAACAATGCATCATAATTAAACTCTCTATCTATGTATGTGGGTATGTTATTCTAGGTTTTCACAAAGATTTAGGAAGTCCTGACAATGCTCAAGAGGATATTTTTTATGAGGAAATGGCAATCGACTTTTATATGCTTTATTTTCTCATGAAAAACTAGATTAGAAAAGAGATACAAAATTCAATGATTATCACACACTAAGTCTACAAGACTAATCTTGCAGAACTATAACTCCTAAAGTAAGTGTTTAAACCTTAAGAGTTCACATGTAGTGTGAGCCATGACCCAATACCCAACTTTCGTACTTGACTTGACAAAAACACTTTTGCTTTTTACTTATGCATGAGATGATATTCCCACCCATAAAAACATAATTGCCTAAAATGGATCTTCTATCACTTGCATTTCCTACCCAATCTGCATCTAAGTATTCAACATTTGTATGTCTTATGTTAGTATGAACGAGTCCCTTTCTAGGTGATCTTTTGATGTATCTAAGCATTCAAACAATTGCATGTCAATGATTCTCACAAGGATAATTAAGAAATTGACTGACAACATTGACAAAAAAAGATATCTAGGCTTGGTAATGGTGAGATAATTTAATTTTCCCACTAGTATTTTGTATCTTCTTGGAATAGGATAAGACTCCCCTTAGTTAGGCAGGATCTTCACAATAGGATCCATATAAATGTCTACTGACTTATAGACTATAAGGCTTGTCCCTTCCAAAATGTCAAAACCATACTTCCATTGAGAGATAGTAATGCCTAACCTTGACTAAGCTTCCTTATTCCCTAGAAAATAATACAAGGGACCTAAATCCTTAGTTTAGAGGTGATACCTATAACCACAATGTCATCTATATAAACTACAAGATAGTGAGAGTCTAAAGAAAGTAGAATGGTCTACTTCACAATGGATCATTCCAAATTGTTGTATAACCTTCCTAAATCGACAAACTAAGCTTAGGGTGATCGTTTCAAGTCCTATAAGGATTTGCAATTTACAAACAAGTCCAACTTTCCTTGAGCAACAAACCCCAAGGGTTGCTCCATATAATTCTCCTTTTACAAGTCACCATGTAAGAAATCATTTTTAATATCTAACTAAAACAAAGGTCAATGTTTCATGGGACGAACTTAAACCATCTTCGCAATTGGTGAGAAAATATCACTGTAGTCCAAACCATAAACATATGTGTATCCTTTAGCCACAAGAAAAGCTTTTAACTGATTCACCTATCTATCAAGACCCATTTTATTATTAAAGAACCATTTGCATCCAAAAACCTAATTGCATAGGGGAAGAGAACCAAGCACCTATGTATTGTTAGACTCTACGAGCATCTTCAGTGGAGAACTTATTTAAATATTCTTAACTTATTTTAGTTGGCCCAATACTGCCATATAGGAATTAAGAACTCTAACGAATTTCCACTCTAATGGTAGAACCTTTAAGAACTTAAAATGGTCTTATAATGGATACCACATCTTTATATTTTTTTTTGTTAGTTTGGATAAGCAAAATAATTTTTAAATGTTAAGAACTCAATTCTTATATAAGAATCGATTCTACACTTGGCAATCACGTCAATAAACTCCAATGGTAGAAACTCATAAGAACAAGTTCTTATTTCTAAAAAACCCTATAAGAACCATTGTTAGAAATGGGCTAATACCTCTATCTCATCAGGCATCTCTTGTCGCCATCCTGATAGGATAAAGTTTCACGTGTGGTCTTAGGAATAGTAATAGATGAAATGGTAAAGATAAAAGTATAGAAGGTAGGCAATAAATAATGATAAGAGAGAAAATTATAAATAGGATGGGAATTGCGAGTGTAACATGTACTTTTACAAAGGGCAATGGACAAATCAGGTGGAGCTAAAGTAAGTAAGAAGGCTATAGTAGGAGCTAAATCATTGGCCCATCAGTTGAAGTAGTAGTAAGTACCATAGCATGTGATCATTGCTCATAAGTGATGCTAAATATGCACAAATTAGGATTTGATTCTGATGGCGTGGAAGAGGGGTCAACTTAGGAAGATATGACAAAGTTGAAATGGGGAACAAGCAATATTTGTGAAAAAAGATCCATGTTAGCTTAGGGAGCTATATGTAGTGGTAAAGTACGACATGTCTTCAAAGATGGTGACATTTGTAACGATATGGAATTGATGTGTATTGAGAGAGTAGCATTGATACATCTTTTAAGCATGAGAGTAGCTCAAGAAGACACACTTAATAACTCGAGCAAACATCTTATTGTGACCTAGAGAAAGATCATAGATAAAACAAGTACAACTATAAAGACATGAAAAGGAATAAAGTAAACGAGGTTTCTAGAGTACAACATTTAACTATCACCATTTAGTTTACTCCTGGGCTTGAGAGACTAAGCAACATTAACACTTTTGTTTGGAAAGTCATGAAAGGAGTAGCATTGATCCTAAGTTTGTTTGTCTCTCTTATAGTAAGTGCAATGAAGGTTCTCTCTATAACCTTTTCCATAATCACTTTTTCGACCACGACCATGACCTCCCTACTCAATTAAATTAGAGACTTAAATAGAAGACTCAAAAGTAGTTTGGAGATCAAATCCAACCAAGGCCTTTAGTGTAGGAACTCAAAGTAAATGATCAAAGAGCTCTTCCACTGTAGGGATATTAGGATCAATTAGAGTTTGACTTTGAACAAATTCTAGGTCTTTTATGGAGACCACGGAGAACAAACACCATGAACATGTTATTTAGCTCAACCAACACCTTGTGCAAATCATCACTAACCAACATCAATTTAAGCCTTTCAAAAGTGGACTATTTGTAACATTTATATAAAAATATAACAATTAATATTATTGCGACACTTCTATTATAATTTTTAACAAAAATCTTTATTTGTTAATTTTTTCCATCAATAATCTATAACAATAATAATGCCAGATCATTTTGATTTTGATTTTACCTATTTTACTCCTTTAACTGTATATTATAATTGATTTTATTTTTTATTTTCTAGTAAGTCTTTATTCTTTCTCTTCTTCTTTTGACTTTTCATTTGTCAAAACTGATTACTTAACCAATAATTGTAATTTTTATTTTGTATTCAGTTTTTCTCTCTTCCTTTTTTTTCCTAATATTTGTTTATGATATCCTCTATATCTTCTATATTCACCTAAAAATAAAAATCCATGCTATGCATTAGTTTAAAATAATATAAATATAAATACGTGATAAAGTAATGATAAAACAAGAATAAAATTTGAGCATATGAAGGCTTCTTAGTATCTTACTTTCTTTTGCAATTATGCAAAAAAATAAAGACAAGGTTTATTAAATTTTATAAATTTTATTTTTTTAATTTATTATAATAATTATAATTATACATATGTATTTTATTTATGTACACGCACGTACATGCACATGTGCGCGCACACATATACATGTATGTATAAGTGGGTATGAGGCGAGGTAAGTACTACGGAACTCGTGCTTGCACTCATTCCTATTAAATTTTGCAGGTAATTACATGTATTAGATTTGAAGCAAAAATACATGATAAAGCAAAAATAAAATTTTAAGAATAATAATTAATGTGTCATATTTCCATGATAATAGTACAATATTTATATACAAGGATGAGATAATTGATTTCTTAAGTTTAGGAACTAAAATTAATCTATTTATAAAAAATAATTAATATGAACCGTATTTTTTCTAATAACATACAATATCTCAATAGTAATATTTCTCTAATTATATTCATTATCTCAAAAATTGTTAATATTTGATTTAACAATACTTAAAATCTTAACACATATTTTTTTCATAATTGATGACTTTCTCAATTTTTTTATTTTTATTTCAAATTTGATTGCATTCTGTCTACAATTTTTTGTTTTTAAATTATTACAGGTTATATACACTTTAATAGAAACTTATGATTAAAAAATTATATTGAAAAATTTATTACACGCCTACAAATGATTAATTATCATGCTTTTCTTTTATAATTTTATTACATTTACTTTTTATTTATTTATGCTCGGTTTAGTTAATATCTGTTCATTCTTGCAATGTATGGGGTGTGTGATTCAGTAGTCTTTGCTTCTTTCCTTTAACTTGGCACAAATTAATTTAGAGTATTATGTTCTATCTTTTGTGTTAGAATGGGACTTAACTAATAAATATATTGTGGATTATTAAACTAATGTAAATCCTAAAAATACAAATTAAAACATATTTAAAATTATTAAAAAGTAAGTGATTAATTAGAAAAAAAACTAAAAAAAATTAACTCATAGAAGAAATATTAAAATAACATATACGATTCATCAAATCAAAAGATACTAATTTTTTTTTTTTGTTTACAAGATACTAAAATATTATGTTACTATGACCTGGATATATATCTTCTCAATCAATAAATAAAGACATATAAAATTAAATAAAATAACAATCACTATTTCAAAAACATTAATTAAAGAATCATATAAAAAATTTTATATAAAAATATAACAATTAATATTATTGGTTAAAATGGTTTACTGCAACTAATAAATGTGATTTTATATTTCTATTCAATCTTTTTCTCTCTCTCTCTCTTTTCTAATATTTCTTTATGATATTCTCTATATTTATCCCCCCAAAAATAAAAATTCTGCCTTGCAATAGTTTAAAATAATATAAATATAAATAAATGATAAAACAAGAATAAAATTTGTCTTACCCTCTCTTGTAGTTTTGCACAAAACCTTTTTCTTCCATTCAAATTCAATCAACATGATGATGAGCATGCACATTGTCGTGGTTGACGCTGTAGCCGTACCCGTAGCCGTAGCCCCCGCGAAGGTACCTCCCCACTTCTCGGCGGCGGTTCTTCCGATCGACACCGCCACTTCACTCGCTTGTCAGCCGCCGAGACCCGGTGCGCACTCGACATGTCGTCGGAGCCGTCTCCGGAAAAAGCTACCATCACGGACCAAGCGAATGTCGCCGGGGGATGACGGCAGCGCCGTAGATGACGGCTCCATCATCGGCGGCGACGGCGTCGACGGCGGCGATGGTCCTCTCGGTGGCGGTTACGGGGGTTCGGATTTCAGCAGCTTTGGGAGTGAGAGTGACCGGGATGAAGCGTCCGTCTTGGCTGGCGAGCCTGGGTCCTAAGTTGGAATTCGCGTATACAGTGATGTCCTTCATGGCGCTGGCGGTTTGCATGCGATATTCGTATTTGAGGATTCTTAGTATTCTCCTTCTTAAAAAATGATTTAAGGACACCTAATTTTATTTAACACATAAAGAGAGAAAAATGGAGAAGTATATATACGATGAGTGATACGACGTGATAGGAAGAAAAATAATTTTTGTTTGACATTTTCATACAGGGTATTACCGCCAATTTGCTCGTTTTGTAGTTTAAACCATAACTTTGATGGTTAATTTTTTATTTTGGGTTCCATTAACGTAAGCCTTTGGACAATTAGTTGATAATTAGAAGATATTTTTATTAGAAATTACAGTAAAAGCATATTAATAATTCTCTTTTATTTTATTTTGGGTTTTTTAATTGCTATTGTAAAGACATTTGTTGGCTTCAGTTTATGTTTGGACATGCTGTTTTGTTGACTTCAGTTTGCTTTGAGGTTTTGAAAAATGTTTTCTCCAACTTTGACCCAAACACATACTAACTCATTTTTGCTTACATGCTCCGGGCAATTTATGAGCAGAACTTGGATTTAGTCATTGAGGTGTTATTTACTATTTATTATATTATATTATTATATAAAACAATGTTTATATTATATTTGAGATCCATGGTCGTGTAGTCAAGGTTTTAAATATTTGTAGCAGTTGCGGTTTTATCGTGTTTATTGATATTGCAAGAAATCGTAGATAAATGAGACCGATGCAATTCTAATTGTAGTCACATTACGGTTGTGGATACTTAAAAAAATCTTGATGTTGTGCTGAAATCACAGTTACAGACCATTTTTTAAAACCTTGCATGTGGTTATATTACATTGATTTTATTTTTTTGCCAATAATATTTTTATTAACTATGATTATATATAGTATGATAATAAATATCAGATATTCTCTTCAATCAAATCACATATCCTTGTTAAAATTTTAAATTTAAATATTAACATTGAGAAACATTAATTAATCAAATATCAATCAGACATTATATATTGCAATTTTAATTTTTGATACTGACATAAGAAAATTAATTTTTATGTATCGTGAGTGTATTTGGTAACAATATTTATAATACTATAGCTCGGTGTATTCTTGGCTAACCTAATCAAAGTAATGCCTAGGATGATCTTGGAAGTTCCTTTTCTTGGATTTGGAAATTTCCCGTTCTGCAGTACATTCGAATCTTCGTGTGGCTCATTTGGTACAAAGCTCTACCCAGTAAAACTACTCTCCAACATTGTGGAATCCTGGATAATGCGCTTTGCCCCAGATGGCAGCAAACAAATGAGACAATTATTCATTGCTTCCGTGATTGTGTCTCGTCCAAGACCACTTAGAATCATCTAACATTTAGGTCCCCTAGATTTTATTCCACTAATGACGTAACAGAGTGGATGTTAAAAACCATCAAATCACATGAGATGCTTTTCTCGTCTGGAAATTGAACTATTTGGAAGCTTATTAAGTGTTACGTAATGTTCCAAAGTGATAATTTTAATCCAATTCTTGCAATTCGGTAAAGGCCAAAACTTAGGTATAATATTTTAAGTATTGTTGGTACTTTTTTTTGATTAGAAGTGAAGTTTTTATCCTAGTAATTTGAATAATTCTTTAATGTATATCTTTATTATGCGAATTACTAAGGTAAAACTCTAATTTTAATTGAAAAAAAAAACCAACAACACCTAAGATATTGTATATAAATTTTTTCCTTCGTTAAATCAATTCTCTTGGGTAGGATATGCACACCCTTGGGTAGGATATGCATTGAGTTTTGTAGCTCTGAATGTGGATGGCAGTGTGCTAAGAGCTCCTCGTCAAGTTGGATATGGTGAACTTGTGTAGGACAATTTTGGGCCATCTTAGGATTTATTGGTTTTATTGTCCAACAGGACATTTACCTTTGCCGAGCTAATAGCTATTTTCAAGGGGCTTCAAGCCGTCTGGAACCTAGGCTTTAGGAAAGTAATTGCTTAGTCAGATTCTCCACTTATGCTATTACTTTAATTAACGAACCTAATACTTTTCACAAATATGCAGTCATTATTCGAAAAATCCAAGACCTTCTCAATCTTGATTAGGTTGTTCGAATGCATCATACTTTTTGAGAGGAAATTTTTTGTCCAGATTTCTAGCCAAAAAAGGTGCATCACATGACTTTGAATTTACCATCTATTTGAAACTCTCCTTATGGAGACATCCTTCTTACCCCTCAAGCTGATACTACGGGTGTCCAGTTTCCTTGTACTTAGCTTGTTTTATTTCTTTTTGTCTGTTTTTTTTTTTTTTTTCTTTCTCTCTGTACTAAAAATTGTAATGTTAATGTAAAAATTACATTGTCAACCAATCATAAATTATTTTAAGTATAATTTTTAAAGTAGTTATTATAAAAGTTAACAAACTTATTATTTATAACAATTTGTGATTGAATAATGGTCTAAAAAATCTTTATATTGTTAGTACATTTTAATTAAATTATTGTTATTAAAAAAATCAAATATTAATATTTTAATACATAATCAAAATTTGAAAAACTATATTGACGATAAAAAATTTCAATTAATCTAAATTTCTTAAACGATATCAGTTAGAAAAAGATTATCTCGATTAAATTAAATAAATATAATAATTATCTCATGTGCATGTCCTTCATCAAATATTATAATCATTTAAAACATTTTTTCCAATTTAAACATATAAAAGATTTACGCTATATATAGGTTCTTCCAAGTATATTTGATCCATTCGAACACATTAGGTAATTTAGTTTATGATTTAGGTTTTTATTATTATTTTACTTAGTTCATCTTTTATTTTGAAAATTTTTAAACATTTAGTTCTTTATATATATATATATATATATATATATATATATATATATATTCTCCATAGCTATTTTCTTCATTGTTGTTCAATTCATCTTTTTTTTTTTAATTTTAAAGTTTTACTTTTTGTTTTCTTTATTTTCTTTTTCTAAGGGAAGCTTCTATACTTTTGTCATTCTCTTTGATTTTTTTTTTCTAATATTTGGCATATAAAGTTTGTTCATTAGAGTTATTTTGTAACTTTAATATTTCTTAATTACTAAGATGTCATAAACCATTTGGAGAAGTTTCACAAAGGAATAAAGAGGAGTCTTACTATGTTACAGAAATAAGATTTTTTTTGTTTTATAATTTCAATTTTATACATTTATTTTTTGTTTTTTTCTTCTTCTTTATTCTAGTATAACTCTTTTATTGTTGTTTGAGTTTTTTTTTTAATTTTCAAAATTTTCCCTCTTAATAAATATAGGAGTTTAATGGTTATATACTGTCAGTGTAAAAAATTTTACACTGTCATCCAATCAGAAATCACCATTAATATAACTTTTAAATTATTTATTTATAAAAGTCAACAAACCTACAATAAATGGTAGTTTGTGATTGGATGACAATGTAAAACTACTTTACACTAGCTTTACACTGTCAGTGCATGATCATTAAATTCTAAATATAATTTAGCAATTCTCACTCTATAGTAGGGATGACAATGAGTAGGGTTTGGGTATGGTACAATAGTACCTGTTTCCATACTCGCATTTGAAAAAAATCTCCGTACCCGCCCTCATACTCATGCAGGTAGCTAGAGCTGTCAAAGTGAGCCAACTCGACTCACCCGAGTTGGCTCACTACAGGTTGGTGAAAAAATGAGCCAACCCAACCTGGCTCACTTTTTTGGTGAGCCAAAAAATTTTCAACCTCGCTCAACCCACCACGGGTTTGTGGGTTATACGGGTTGGCTCACTTAAAATTGAAAAAATAAAAAAAAGAGAATACATAATTAAAAAAGTATCAAAAAAATACAAAAATTAAATTAAAGTGATAAAAATTTTGATGTGATTAATGAAAACAAAAATATCAATAGGTTTATTATATTGTGTCTCACAATTTATATATATTAATGATTTGGAAAGTCATATTCACATTCTAATTCTATATCTATATATAAAAAGATAAGTTAGTATACTACTCCTTTATCATGATTGGAATAGAATTAAATGATTGGGTTTATATGTTACTTATTTTAATTACTTACAAAGTTAGTATAATAAGCTATATTAAAAAAAAAAAAAAAAAACTCAACCCGTGAGCCAACTCGGCTCACCATAGGTTCAACCCGAGTGAGCCGCGAGCCAAGTGAGCCAGGTTCAACTTGGCCCACCATTTAGGCGAGCCAAAATTTACCAACCCAATCGGGCTCGAACCCGTGGTGAGCCGGGTTGGCTCATGAGCCATAACCCATTTTGACAGCTCTACGAGGGTAGCAACTTTAATCTCTATCCCCATACCCGTTGGGTACCTATATACCCATACCCGCACTTACTACCTACATTTTACTTAAATGTAGAGCCATGGGAAAAAAAAATTGAGGCCTTAGGTGAAATTTATATTCAAAATTTAATTTAATATAGTTTGACAAATCTCATTTTATTTTTGTATTAATTATGAAAGGTATTGATCAAATTTTTATGATTAAGTTTTTTTAATATTTCACTTTCAATATATAAAGAAAATTTATTTAATCCATCCTTTAACATAGTTAATAACAAATAAAATTTGAATAATTTTACTTTTAAAAAATCTACATTTAACAATAAGAATAATTACAAGTATTTCAATAATATTTTAGAAGCAATGCGTACATTTGAAAAAGAATATAATCTTTTGATATAATTTATTTTTAATGAAGTATAAATTAGTTTTGAAATTTAATTTATATACAATTGTAGTGCAAAACTTTTTATATAAACATATAATAAAATTTAATTACTTCATCATATTATCCCATTCATTAATATAATATGGCAGTATGGTAAATTTCTAACTTACATATATATATAAAAAATAAATTACACTAACAATGCATATAAATTAAACTCTTATTTTTGTTTATATTTCTTGTAATATCTTTTCTTTTAATGAATCAAGATTTTTAATATTGTAATGCTAACTAGAACT
The DNA here is from genome assembly GCA_004329165.1 of Spatholobus suberectus. Taxonomy (NCBI): domain Eukaryota; kingdom Viridiplantae; phylum Streptophyta; class Magnoliopsida; order Fabales; family Fabaceae; genus Spatholobus; species Spatholobus suberectus. The sequence goes on from CM014729.1 coordinate 28,426,066, forward strand.
TATTTTTTTTAATATATTATATGATATATATATGTGTGTGTGTGTGTGAGGCAGGTTAGGTACTATAATACCCATATCTACATTCATCTCCATTAAATTTTGTGGTTAATTCCTGTCCTCGCCCCCATTCCTATTGAGCGAGTATTTATCATACTCATTACAAATATTTTTTGTAGATACTCATAGGATCTAAGTAGAATTGTCATTCTTACTCTACAGGAAGGGACAAAAGTTAAGTTACCAGCATTGTTAATTTAAAGTTGGTCAGAGTTCTATTTCCCTCGATGTTTTATAAATTAATTTTCTTCTCAACGATTTTGTTAGAAGATTAGCACCAAATTCACTTTTGATTTTACATAATTAATGGACATAATTTCATCTTTTAACAATTGTTCTACCATATCAAGTAGAGGTGGGCATCGGTCAGTTATAGTCGGATTTGGCCTTAGAAAATACGAAACCAGAACAAATCCAACATGTACAAATCTACATCAATTTCATCTGTTTGAATTGTTGGTTAAGTCGAATGACAATTTGAGCGGGTGACGGGTGCATCGGGTGGGTATGTGCGGGTTGGTGCCTTGGTGGAAGAAGACGCCCAGAGAAGGTCCAATAGTTGATGATGATGGCAAGATGAGTTTTTGGCAACCCTTTTTTACTAAAGTAAACGTTGTAGCTTTTCCCGGAGCACGAGGGGAACAGGGAGAAGCCATTAATTGGAGTAGAGCTTTAACATGGAGCTTTGACTAGAGCTCCTCCTAGTGCACGTAGCAGGGGGCTTTCAATTGGATGGTGAAGAAGCTATTGGAAAAGGGCTTTCACTTGGAGCATGACCGAAGGTATTTGGTTTTTGGAGCTGGTGCTTTCTAATTGTCAAATTGATACGAAGAAAAGAAAAGGAATATGAGGCAGAGTGAGGTGATTAATTAGGTGAAATTTGAAAGTAATTCACTTTCTTCAGTTTAGATGTGACCAGTCTACAACAGAGATGACGTGAACGCATAGATGATAAGTAGAGCGGTCGACACTACGTCTACAAGTCTATAATTTCAGAATTTTAATTTTTTAGCTTTCAATGTATCAATTTGGTCGGTTTGGTTTTGAATGGGATAAAAATTTTAAAACCGAACCCACCCACATTAACTCGTCATACACTATTTTTACACTCGTTTGAACTCGCTCAACCGCCCAAACCTTGCAAACAATCTTTTTTTTCCTTCTGATTGATTGAGAACGAGTCGATTCTTAATTATTTGCCCACCCCTAATACCAAGTCTTGGATAAATATGTTTATTCTTACCATCATAAGAATTATTCTTCGCAACAAGTATTATAGATTTGCAATTACAATGCATATATAAAACATTGATAGTGTTAGCTTTATTCATAAGGGAATATTTACTAAGAAGTTTAATTTTACAACAACTCTATACCGGCCAATTTCAAAGCGATAAATTCTAATTAACTCCATCGTATAAATGTAACAATAATTTATTTCTTTATTTCTCTAAGCTATTGCACCACGTCCCAGTATAAATACATAACCATCAATGAATTTTGTCTAAATCTAAAATCTGGTTAGCATCACTATATATACCACTCTAATACATACAGTGCGAAAATCCACTATATAAAACACCATAACTTATGATACATCTATTTTATTAATCTAATTAACACAATCCAATATTTATTATTGGCATTTTGTGTGTACCTACTTAATCTGCACACAACAACTGCTAGTTAGGTCTTGAAAATTCATCAAATGTAACAAACTCTTAATAATCTGAGTCTACTAATTACGCATTTATGTTAATTACATATTTACCATCCACTAACTATTTTTGGTGGATGGTGAATGTGTGTACACAAAGTTAGCATCACTATACCAGTCTAATACATGCAATGAATGTGTAATTATTTGCTTTATGCTTATGTAATAAAATAAAGAGTAAATTACATTGACATCTTTGAAGTTTTTTGAGATGGTACATAACACTTTAATTTCTTAACATTTACAATAATTTCTCTTATAGGGATACACGGTATAATATTTTTTAAATAATTAAATGGTGTCAATATAATATTTTTCAAACAATTATAGGAAGTTAGTGTAGGAATAAAAAAAAAGGTATCGGATGAAATTTGACAAAACCTTAAAAGTTTCAATCTAATTTACTCTAAAAAAATGTACACATATTTATGTTAATAGAGGAAAACCCATAGCTATTCAATTATTAATAAAATTTTCCTTGTCATTCTTTCGATGCTTGTTTCAACTCATATAAAGATTTAAGAAGCTTACAAACTTTGTTTTCTTGTCAAAAAATCATACAACACTCAAGTTGAATCTAACGCTATTAAAACTTCAATTAAAGAAATTCTCGTTATTAGAGCCAAATATCAAAATAATCAATATTTAGTTTTTGTTCAAATCCTGCTACTAATATAGCTATATATCTTTCAATTGAATCATCAAATGATATTTTCTTCTAAAAATTCTCTTACACTCGATAGGTTTAGTTTTAAGAGGTAAATATACTAAAACGTAATTGTTACATTTCATAATAGAATCCAAATCATTTTCAACTTGCTTTTTTCCAAAATAAACCATTAAGGAAGGTAACAAAGCTAGAATAGGTTAAGGGATCATTTTCAACAAAATGTTTGTAAAAGTCAGTCTTAATGATGTCTTTTTCCTTTGTCTTTTATTCCTTCTCAAATCATCATATAGGTTTTCAAAATTAATATTTTGTGTAGGTGCTTTAGAAACACTCTTAGATGATTTAAATATGTCTTTGGTCCTTATAATATATTTATTTTATAATTTTAATCCCTATAATTTTTTTGTCGGTTTTAGTTTCTATAAAATTTTGTTTTACATTTTAGTTCCTGTCACTATTCATTGATGACATGATAACCATATATTGAAGAATATGCCTGATGTTTCTAAAATAATATGGACTAAAATAAATATTTTTTAATATAAGAGAGATCTATATCAAAAGTTTACAATTTTATAAAAACTAAAAAAATAACACCAAAAACTAAAGCCATAAAACAAAATATTATAAGAACCAAAATTGATAAAAAAAAATTATAAAGACTAAAATTATAAAATAAGTATATTATATGAATTAGAAATACATTGAAGCCCTCTCAGACTTCAAAGGAAAGACATGTTCTGAAAATTCAACATTTTTAATCTTTATTATAGTGTTGCATTCAAGTACGTCACTTTTCAAAATAATTAGCCCATAAACAGAACTAAGTCTTAGAACCTATATATCTTCCTTTTCTTAGGTAAACACCTCAACAAATATTTTAAAGTTAGGATTACAAGCTTTCTATAATTCATATGGTGTTTTATTAATTTTCGTATGGGGAATCCAATTTTACAAGTGACATGAAGTTAACAAAGCTTCACCCTAAAGATTATTAGGTGCAAAGGAATTGACTAGTACGGCATTCATCATCTCTTTTAAGGTCTTTTTTTTTTTTTTTTTTGCTACTCTTTTTGATTAAGGTGAGTAATTGGAACAAACTTACGAATTATGCCTTTTTTCACAAATATCGTTAGATAAAACATATTTATTGTCCCTATCTTATCTAACTCTTACAATTTTAATATTTAAAACTATTTAATAGTTTATCAAATAGATTTAATTTAATGTATGATATATTATTTTAAAATATAAGTAAATGTTCACTATAAAATATTACTTAATTACAAATGTTTGATATGTCTAAAATTCATTAGTGCAAAAAACACATACAACGTCAGCTTTTTACATCAGTTCAATTAATACCGATGTAAAAAAAAACGGTGGCATTTTTGTAAATATAAGCAAATGCTTTTACATCGGTTATCCACTTAACCGATGTAAAAACTACTTTCTACATCGGTTAAATGCTTAACCGATGTAGAAAGTAGTTTTTACATTGGTTAAGTGGATAACCTACGTAAAATGACTGGCGAGGTGTTTAAAACCCTCGTCCCTGCTTAATAAGGAACAAAACAATGGTTTTGACAATGCTTTCCGCCCCACTCTCTCCACGCCTGTGCCATAACCCTCATTGCCTTTGCAATAGTGTCGTGGACTTCGTGAAGAGCGGCATGGATGCCATAGACGTCGTCAACTCCAAAGCCGACATCACCACCGTCGGTGTCCCCTTCTCCTTCCTCAACGACAACCCCAACCTGCTCGCCATGAAGATTTGGCCACACCAACCCCAACTATTGTGGACACCACCACCAAAGCTTGCTGCCGCTAGCTGATATGCCTAAGGTAAGTCCTTTTCCCAACTCTGTGATTATTACTCTGTTGTGTAAAAACCATTTTGGATTTTATTCAAACTCGTGGGTTTTGTGATTGGTTGGAATAGTCTGTGATTTTTTCCTTTGTATTGGTTCCTGTTGATCATGGTATATAAATAATTTATCTAAGGATATTTATTTGAACTATATGACGGTTGTTAAAGATTATGATTGTGGTGTGTTTGCATGATTTTCTGCACAGAACTTAGTTGGGCCTTGTGTGATGTTCTTGGTTATTGATTAGATTGTAGGATAGTTTTACATGTGGTATATATTGTATTGATTGAATAGATGTAAAATATGGAAAAGTATTAGAAAACAAAGGAAACACTGTCGAAATTTCTATAGAATAAGAATGGCCATATAGAGCTTAGTTAGGCTTATTGTGAATTTTTCATATTTGTTAATTTCAATTGTATTACTCTTGAGGATGTCGAATATGCATCCTACAACCAATATGAATCCATCCATACTAATTAAACAAGAAGGTATTTTTTCTTGTTTTTTCTTTTTGGGAACACAAAAGTGTTTCTTTTCTTCTCTTACTATCTTGTCCGTGCTATTTACGCGTCCTGCAAGCAACAAGAGGTTGGTGATACATTCCAAACAAGAAAGCACTTTTCTTATTTTTTTCCTTTTCCAAACTCAAAATTATTTTTTTCCCTATGGAGTGATCGATGGAGAATGCGAAGTCGCAAATCCACTCTTTGATCTCTCATAGTTAGGACTGGAAAAACAACAGTAAGAAGACCAGTAGTATAGGCCTTTCCATTCCCAAGATCATCACTAAAACATCTAACTTTAGTAGAAGCAATAAATAGTTCAATAATTGACAACTTTCCCGTTTCAATTTTTTTTTTCATGTTTTGTTTTAACCTTGGAAGTAAAACTAGGTAGTGGGTCATAGGATCCTCCACCTTCTTTTCTACCATTGTTGTCGTATCTTCATGAGTTTAAGGGAGCCCAACTCATGATGGCTAAATGGCACAATATAAAATTGTTGAAACATGACACAACCAGAAACTTATCACTTAGAACCATATATGATACATTTGCTACTTTACGCTTAGCAATTACTCTTTTAAGATTTTCAAACCTTTAAGATTATAGGATACTACACCCTCTTTCCAACACAATCATCATATATGTCTCTTTCCTTACTTGATTTTGATTTACTTCCACTAATTCAATCAAGGTCAGCTTATGGTGAGCTGAATGACACACTATGAGAGCAATCAAATCCATGTAAGGAAGCCTTGCTAAGATTTTATACTTTTGATATAAAAGAACTAATTGAGAACCTTGAAAGAGTGCTTGCTCAATATACTTTGTTTTGTAAATTCCTCTTATATGTGTTTTGAATGGATTTAGGGACTTTACAATTGTTTGAATTGTGTTTAGGAGGTACCTTATATAATTATGTTTTAATGTATTTCGAATTTAGCATACTCGCATATGATTGTATCGTACACCGCTTGCCTGGGTCTGTTTTTATTTTATAGGTGTTGTGAAAATTATTAAACAGGTAGAATATTAAAAAAAATGACTTTCTAGTTTCTACATCAGTTATGGCCTTAACCGATGTAAAAAGTCACTTTCTACGTCGGCTAAAGCCTCAACTAATGTAGAAAGTCACCTTTCAACACAAAGAAATCGACTTTCTATATCGATTAAAGGTTGAACTGATGTAGAGAGTCACACCTTTGTACATCGGTTCATATTGGAATCAATGTAGAAAGTCTTTTTTACATTAGTTCATAGTCTGATGTAAAAAAGTCCCACTTTTTACATCGACGGGATCTACATCGTTTCATGAACCACTGTAGAATTCTCGAAATAAGCGATGTTAAAAGCTCCTATTGCAATAATGATTTGGTGTGCATGATCTTTGAGATAATATCAATATATTCAATTGTTGAATTATTAAAATTTAATATATACAAAGAGTTATTATATGGAGTAACTTTACTAAGAGTTACTCTTTGAGTAACTCCTTATACATACATACATAGATGTGCATGTGTTTTTTTCTAACCCAGTTCCTACATGGAATATAAATTATACTAACCCAACATGATAAAAAAATGGTAATAGGATAAAGTAATTATATATTGATGGTACACTAAACAATTGTTAAAATAGGATAAAATAATTTATCCTATCTTATTATATTCTATATATCATTACAACAAAACTGGGATTTAGACCAAAAGCCGACTCTAACAAGAAAAAGCAGACACTATGCATTATTTTAACGTTGGCAATGCTTTAGACACAAGGTTGAAGCTAAAATAGTTGACACTAATATTATTGCATCGGCTTATAATGACCGATATTAGGTAGAGTTGTACAAACTGATGCTTAACCATCACTAAGTAAAGCCGACTCTACAAATTGTAATTTATTACATTAATTTTTTTTAGTTAGTGTTAGCCAAAGCCGACTCTGTGTGTGAATAAATTTTTAAATCATTTTTTTTCTTTTAAAGTCTGCTAAGCCGACTCAAAAAAAAAAATTTAGTTTTTTTTTTTGGTTTTAGAGTTGGCTCAACCTATTCTAAATTTTTTTTAATGAAGTTGGTTTGTTGTTTGTTCCTATATATATGAACCTGAAGCATACAACTCTGTGTGTGTGTGTGTGTGTGTGTGTGTGTGTGTGTGTGTGTATGTGTATATATATATATATATATATATATATACACACACATACACACATACATAATAAGACAATTTGATCACAAATTGACCTATATATTGTCTCCTTTATTTGATTAATTATTAACATTTACATAATGAGAAATTCATTGATAGTAAACTTAATCATAACTGAACAAGGCACAACCAAGGGATACACACATATTTTACTAAGATTACATCATATAAAATAGAAGCACACCTCTCCCTCCTCTACATTTTAGTTTAAACCAAAGCTTTCATTGACACCAAGATAAGTCCAAAACAATGTGGCTTTGTATTCGAAGGGTTTCACAAGAGCATTAAAACTTTCATGGAGAGTTTCTAGCCCTACAAGTTGATTATAAAATGTAATGGAAGATCAAAGCTTATCTCCCCTTAAACTAGCCAAACTAGTTAGAACCCCTGCATTCACATTTCACAAAAATTAAGCACTAAAACATAAAACAAAATTTTTGGTAATAGACTTTCCTTGCTGCCACCAAACATAACAATGAGCAAAAAGCTCAATTGGTAGTGGCATTAGACATGATTTTCACTCTTGTTTGCATCATTACTACTATTTAGACTATAACCAGACAAATGGCATGTTGAGCAAAAACAATATCAATGTCATTTTCCCTAGTACATTAAAAGTGACAATTTACATAGTATCAATAAAACATACTAGATGTCTAATAACAGTGAAAAGTAACATCATAGTTTTCTAAATCCATCTCTTTACTAACATCATTGACCTCAATCTGCATACAGGAGCAACCGAACAAGAAATGATGAAAAAAATTATACTTCCACTAGCAAGCCTTTCCCATATAGATAAAAATTTTAATAGCTTACAAAATCATTATTGCTATATTAGAGTATGTTGATCCTTTTGATAAATATAGTAAATTAGATTTAAAGAAGGCACCTATAAAAAAGATTACATATATCCACTCTATACACTAACAATTCTGTACATTGACAATTCTTCATTGATCATTGGGCACAAGCACTAGTGTAGAACATATAGATAGACAGACATAATAAAGCTCTACAAATGAGCCTGAAGTTGACCAGAAAAATAAAAACAAAATTAGGAACGAAAATAAATACATTCACCATCAACACAATAACTGCTGACATCAGGGCAAGTGAATGGCCATTAGAAAATGTAGGTGGACCCCATTGGAAAGGATATGGGAACATGAACCTAGTATAATAATAAGAAACCTCAATAGTCAGCAAAACCTTGGAACATATCGGAATAAATTATAACATATTTTTTCTTATACCATGGGGCTGTTGATATCAGATTTACTCTGTTTATTCGAAAATTATGTTGTGTTGTGTAAGGCTTGCGTTAGTAAGCTCCACTGGCGATCAAAATAATGGCATAGATCCAAACAATAGGGCACAAATCAACAATGGAAAACATTAAAAAATAGGGATATCTCTAAATGGTCTCATGCGCTTTAGATATTGCAATTTATAGCAAATTTGTTTGTCTTAAGGAAAAAAATAATAATTTGATGCACACCACAATTTTCCAGTTAAAGAACTTACTTGTGACAAACCAATTACCAATAACAACATTGGTATACCAATTTCTACACAATCCCCCAACTGAAAAAGAAGATAATAAAGATAATTGTGTAAATTTATGAAGATAGTATAGAAGGCATAGCATCCATCATTATCTTGCACTACAATACATATATGTATATAGTTGTGCTCCACTTGCTTTTGTGGCCACAAAGTTCATTTGATTGGCTGTCAATTATGTAGATTGGAAAAACAAAGGTATTCCTAAGAAAGGGTTAGATGGCTAAACTAGATGCACGAAGAGCTCAAGTGCTCAGTAGTGTAGCAAAAACTATCCAATGATGTATACGAATCCATCAAGCTCATAAACATTATCTTGTACTATAAAAGAAGGCTTTATATATGTGCAGTCTCTATGCAGAGGTGAAATATTCTAAAGCTGAAATAACCTAAATCATTTTTAGGATAGGTGCAATATCATATGGACTTTCCTAAATAAAATGGCATATCTCAGTTTTGTAGGCCATCTTACTGCTTAATCAATCTCATTTCTCTACATATTTTTCACATTCATAATATGTTTTATAGGAAGACTTGCATTCAAATTTTATCAAAACATGAGAAAGGAGGCTGCTATTGTGAAAATTTAGAAGAACATACTCAAATATGAATTTAGGAAAACCTATATTAAACTCCAAGCATCAGTACTTATTTTGCAAACAGCTCTAAAGGCAATTACTGCCCTTAAGGAGTTCAATTTTGGGAAATATACTAAAGCTTCGATCTTTATTCAAGTTACAGTTGACTATTATATGATTAGGAACATCAATAAAGGTCATTAATATTCAATATTTAAATTCTCGAAAAATTGTAGGCCCAGTGGCGATGCCACAAGGCATGCTTCATCTTATAAGAAGCTCAAGAAAGGTTCAATTGTCACACAATGATGATGGAAGGGGTGCGTGACCAAGAAAAAACTTAGGAAACTGAAAATGGTAAGTTTCTACATTTTCCATGGTTGCTAAATTATCATTTTAACTATCCCATCATTTAATAGAAGCCTTAGAAACAAGGCAATGAAAATGCAAATGCATCTAACCTATATAACTAAAGTTACACAAGGCAAAAAAATAATATCATTTTTTTTTTTGTTAAAAAAACAAGTTTTGTATTAGAAAGGCTTATGGTTTTATACAATGTTCATTTATATCTTTATCATCATTGTTATCTTCATAAAGGGAAAACAACAAAATAAAAGTTGTCCTCCTATGTACAAAATTGAAATTGGATTTTAATTTCATTTCTAATTATAAGAGCAAAAAGTTTCATTCTCATTCCTATTCCATGTTCTATTTTAACTTCTTTAACTATAATCATATCTTTAATGTGAAAGATGTGCAATAGATATAAAATTAATCTTCTCCTGAACAGAAGAAAAGAATATCCCATCCACATGGGCCTGAAAAAAAAGTCATGCGATATTTCTTTGAGATGAAAGCTGGTTAAGATTTTAAACCTAATAAGAATAACTTGGACTCAATAGAACAACTGTCAAACGATTATCAACCAAAAACAAACTATAGTAACTAACTAACTTAGCATAATACTTGACAAACTAAATGAACATAGAAATCCAAACTTTAAGAATATAGACAGAATATATCTTATTGTTGAAATGGTGGAATTAACTACCACAGGGAAAAACCTATTCAACCATTAACATGACCAATTATGAAATAGATAAGACTTAAATGCTAATGTTCTTTTTTTTCGAGGGCTATTAGGCTATAATAGGCCTGGTTGCTTAGCCTTTCAAGTTTCACCAATCAAAACATTTTCTTTGGTTCAAATAAGGTTGGCAGGGATGACCTGTTATCAGCAGTAAATTCTCAAACATATTGAAGCACTCATCTTAAAATAGATATCAACTAACCACAATAAACCTAGTTCATGTCATGAACTAGCATCTTAGGTCATTTGTATCACAGAATAGAAGTTTTATACAAATAAAAGATTTGGTGAATAAAAGGCTATACTAGCTTTGAAAGCACAAGTAAAGTCTGTATCATAATTTGCTTGTTTGTAGGACACAGATGTAAGGGAGGTTAATGTCAATGAAGTACTGAAGTTAATAAACCATGTGGGTGAAGTACTTAACTTAATGAACACAATCGGTGTAAGTCATATTGCACATAAAAAACAACTAAAAAAGAATATTTATATGAGATACCCAAGGACATGCCCACAATAGGACCTTAGGGTTCAAATACTTTAGCACTTCAACTCCAAAAAAATCACTGCAAAAGGAAACAAACAAAATTGATAAGAGCAGTGCATGACTTGTTCGACGGACATGCCAACATTACATTCAATTGAGCGAATTGATCAGAAGGGACTAACATACCTTTCTTTTCCAGCAATGCGACATGCGAGATTACATTCGACGAACTTGTTCAAAGTGAGAACAATGAGGTCGTGCGAGAGAGCGATTCCAGCACAACGACAAGTGAGAGAGTGGTTTGTGCGAGAGAGAGATTAGTTAGAGAGATAGAGTAGGTTCTGTCTAAAGTGGGAGAGTGTTTTTCAAAAATTAGGGTTGTAAAAACTTAGGGATTTAGGGAACTAAGAAAATTATGAAACTTTTAGAGGGGCGGCAATAAGCCCACATTTTATAAAATTAAGAGTCGACCTAGCCAACGTTTATGTAAAGATAAATATTAAATAAAATTAATAAGATAGCGTCAGCTAGTCCGACACATAGAATAAAAAAAATAAAAATTGAAATTAAATCATAGTAAAGGTTGGCCAATCCGATGCATATAATAAAAAAAATAAAAAATAAATTAATTTAATTATAAGCATCGGCTAGGCCGACACAAGCTGAAATAAATCGAAAAAAATAAATAAGTAATTAAAAAAAATAGCTTGTGTAGGTTTAGAGTCGGCCTAACCAAATTTATTTGCATCAATTGGCCGACTCTAAAATTCTGTAGCTATTTGCTGGCATTGTTGTAGTGATATATTGACGTCTTTAATATCTTATTTATTAAAATATATACTAATTCTTCTAAAAGGAGGTGATAATTAAGTAAATTCCTTTTCAAAATAATAAATTCTCAATTGAAACTCATAATACTATAAATAAAATATAATTTACTTGAGAGCCCATTTCATTTCGCCTGCCACTAATATTTAGCGCATATTTTTGTTTTATTTTCTTCTCTGCTGCTAGCATTGAAAGACATGGGAATCTGTTGCGTTTGAAAATGACGGTTAGAATAGTTTAATAGTACGTTCTTGTGTCACTTTTAATATCTAATATACTAGATATTGGGTCCCACTAATGTTCGGGGTTGACGAAAGTTAGGGTTTGGTTCATGCACCTTCAAAATTTTCTTCTTTTTTCAACTGAAATTATTGAATTGTATTTGTCACTCGCTAGTGTCTCGTCTCGTCAACTAAAAGTTTTATGCATTGATCCGCAACAGTTGTTTGCATGTTCAAAAAGATGTGCCTTTGAAAATGTTGATTAATGAAGTACTTTACTTTTAAAACGTAAATTTCGCGTTCCCTGGTAGAATGAGAGTGGACATAGAACATCTAAATGACGTCGCCTTCCCCTAAAAAATCAGGGTAGATATGAAAAATAATGGATAAATATTTTTATGCTTTGTTTGGTTGAGTGGAGAAGAGAGAGAAAAAGAGATTTTTTTTTGAATTTTTAAAAATCTAAGTAGTTTGGTTAAATAAAAATAAGTGAGAAATTTTTAAATTTTTAGTGGGTCTCATTGAGTTTCATAATTTTTTTTTTACTTTATTTCTCACCTATTTTATTCATATTTTTATTTCTCTTTATTTCTTATTTATTTTTTTCTTACTAAACAATCTAAAATTTTAAATTATTTTTTATCTATTTCTTACTTCTTAACTTATTTCTTACTAATTTTTATTTATTTATTTCTCTCCTCTTTACCAACAAAAGAGAATTTTTTTTGAATTTTTAAAAATCTAAGTGGTTTGGTTAAATAAAAATAAGTAAGAAATTTTTAAATTTTTTGGTGAGTTTCACTAGGTCTCACAATTTTTTTTTTACTTTATTTCTCATCTACTTTCATTCATCTTTTTATTTCTCTTTTATTTCTTATTTATTTTTCTCTTACCAAATAACCTAAAATTTTAAATTATTTTTTATCTGTTTCTTACTTCTTAACTTATTTCTTATTAATTTTTATTTATTTATTTCTCTCCTTTCTACCAAATAATTAGAGAGATAAAAAGACAAAAAAAATTATATATAATAGGTAATATAATGCAATAAAAAAAAATAGAAAAAGTAATGTGTTAATAAGATGTTTGGAATGATGAGATGTTCGTGTATCATTATTCGCATAGATATAGAATATCAAACCACGTGTCCCATGTCATTGAATTTGAGTGGCCAAACGCTTAGATTCTACTAGTTACATTTCATCACGAAGTTTCCTCTTAAGCTCCATCGGTAGATAAACCTAGCTACTAGAATGTAAATGATTTTCTTATTTTCTTATATAATATATTATGTGCACGTTCCTCTTTCAACTATTGTTCATACTTGACATGCTGCCTCTTGAGGGATAGGGATTGCCTACTGCAGTCCATCTATCACTACAGTCGCTGCAGTTATATAAATCCCAGCCGTTCCCATCATCCAATACTTTATATACACCCACGTCATCTTAATTAAAGTGCTTTTTGTCCAAAATGTATTTTATTTGGCTCCAAATATTAGAGAAAGAAAACCTGCTCTGTTACGTTGTAGCTCCTCCAAGCCCATGTGTTCTCGTTGCCCTTGTGTGTGATTTTCTAAAACTCTACTGTTAAAGCTTCTGTATATTTAGTTTCAAGTTATACAAAAGTAAGTTTTATTAATTTCTTAAAGCTTTCTCTTTTGCATATTTAACCTCTTTACCTATTTGTGCTTTATGGTTCCCGTATTTTCAAAGAAGGAATAAACAATACAGGTTTACCTTTTGTTTTCAAATACAATAAATGATTGGGATAATGGAGAGGCGTTATTTCATATAGAATTAACAATCAATAAATATTGTTTTGATACTGTACAGTGAATAGCACATAAAAACACATTTTGAGTGGTTTTAGACCAGTTTGAACTTTTTAATCAACAATCAATATATATTGTACAACTTTACTAATATAATTATACAATGGATGGGCTTTATAACTTAATAATCATGTCTTATGGATAGGCTTGATTGTATTTCCCTTCAGAGGCATTATGCTATTTGTAACGACCCAATTGTCACTACTGAACGGCCTTATTAATCTAGCTTAGCACACAAAAAATGAATAAGAATCATAACATATATATATGTGAAACATACACGTACTAAGAGACTCACCCATCTCTCCTACTACCATACATCACTTTCTTTACAACTTTCATCTAACAAAAGAATAGGGATAACACTAGGCCATATAAAAGAAATCAATATACAAATCAATCATCAGGTGAGGGGGATACAAAACGCATTCCCTATAGCTGGTCACATTATACAACCCCATCAAAAGAATGAAACTAAATACATAACAAAAGAATAAAAGCTTGACTCCTTCAGCTAAACATCTCTAGCTCGTAGTTCCATCCTCAACTCTGAGAAGCCGGGTCCACCGAAGTATTGCCATCTGCTCCCACGCCATAGGACGTGATCATCACAGTCACACCAGCAACAAGACATCCAATAACAACAAAAACAAGGCAAGGGTAAGCTTACTAAAACAATAGTTATGGCATGTGAATTCTGAAACCATCAACAATCCTCAACATTCATACTCATACATATATACATATATAGTATTCATTCATATGGCAAAGGGTTCTCAGTTTAGAACTCCACATCACAACCAATCCGCCACCACTATGTTAATGCATGATGACATGACTCTCGAGAGATTTCACAATATCTCGGGCGATTAGCTAGGTCTCACCCTTTACCATGGCCTATCCAAGCACTATTCAGGGGTTGCCAAAACTCTAATCTACGGATAAGCTAAGTGGTTTGTCGAGATAAGTGTATCTGGGTGGTGGCTCATCGCGACACAAGGCTTACACTGCCTTGGCCCCTGCGGAATTACCTATCCACTCATCCCCGTAGGCCTATCTTTAAGACCCCACGTCTCATCTAAGTACTAGGTTGGAGGCCCGTCTAAGCCGCAACTCTTGTCAACCATCCAACTTACATGCTTGCCCGCACAATGGCATGAGGCCCATCACACAGCCTCAGCCAACAACATATGCATGAAATGCATGTATCACAACACCACAACCACTCAACCACAACAAAGCAATACATTTTTGTGTAGCAACACAACACCACGTGGGCCCAACCAGCACCACACGTAGTCCGCAACCACTACCAACACCATGCAGGCCCATTCTAGTCTTAAGCATAGTCAACAGGTAAGGCCTTATCTAAATAGCCTATACCCTATAAGAAGTCTCACACCACAATTCATTCACAACTAGTGAAGGTCCTATCCAAGTAACTTGCCACCTTAGGGCCCTATCCAAGCAGCCAACATCCCATGGGTAAAACCCAAACAACAACACTTACGGCAAGTGGAGGTCCTATCGAAGCAACCTATCACTCCTTTCACAATCTCAACCTTAGAGTCACACTAAGAGTCCTTCTCAACCATGTCTCACACAACTACACTTTCAACATTGATCAACAACAGAACACTTCATTCACTCAGCGACCCATATGCTTGCTCAGAGAAGACCTTCATTACAGAGGACCAACTTCCCCTGCGAAGGCTTTTCGCTCAACGACCATGAGTTTCGCTCAGCGAATTAGAGTTGCTCGCTCAGCAACAACTGGAGTCGCCTAGAAAATTAATTCTAGGGACTTTTCCTCTACCATCATCGACAACATTTCGCTCAGCAAATAGCCATTCCAAAGAACAGCCAGAATCTGCACACACTCTTCGCTAAGCAAACACGTTGTTCGCCTAGCAAACCTCTTGCAATAAAGAGCACCACTCTCCAGGGCCCCCAATTCGCTTAAGCGAGCCCAGCATTCGCTCAATGAATTCCTCCCAGGTATTCTGGACTACACACGCTCGCTCAATGAGCCACACACTCGCTCAGGGACCTCTCTTTTGGAAGATTTCTAGATTTCTATGAACACTGGCTCAACGAACTACATTTTGCTCAGCGAATTCCTCTTACACTACAACCAATTCTACCACTCAAGAACACTCGCTCAGCGACACGATGGGTCGCTTAGTGAACTCTCAACTCGACAGTCTCATATCAATCTTAGGGGCACTCTCGCTTAGCGAGGCCCTTAGTTGTTCAGCAACTATCAGACAGCAGCAGCAAAACTTTCTTCAAAAAACCCCCAAAATCCAAACTTTCTACTCATTCATATCCCCAAATCGATCCCACAGAGTTGAATATAACCACACAACAGCCCACAACAACATACTCAACACATTCAATAATCCATACATCATTTCAACACAAATCATTAAAATTCGAAGGAAACCCATTTCCACACAATATCTCAACATAACTCATTCCAATTTAGTTTTCAACATAAACTAAGGTCACATTATCACATAACTATGTTCATACAACAACTTTTCAACAAATGTAAGCTTCCCTTACTTCTAGGAGTTCCGAATCCAAATTTTTAGGAGAAGAGGGAAATGTGAGAAAACAAGCTCTTGAGCCAACTATTCCAAAAATTCGTCCTCCTTAACACATGAGCATGGGATTAAGGCTTGGAATCTTGCTACACTCTTGGTGGTCTTAAGAGAGATTGAGAGAAAGAGAGAGTTTGAGAGAAAGTGAGAGATGAGAGAATGGTAAAAAAAATGAGAAGGAAGAGGGCGTTTGTGTCTTAAAGCTCTCCCTAAGTCTTGTAAAGGCTTCGGGCCTACTAAAGCCCATAGTTCATCTAACCATTCCCCACTACTCACAAATGGCCCAACTCAATTGTATTTCTCTCAACAACTCATATAAATATCAACAACATACTCACTTTAGCTCAAGAACATTTTCCACCAATTTCATAAATTCATACAAGAATTCCAGAATAACCAACACAAAACAACACTCATATAACAACAACTTATTTATCAATTTTAATCACCAAGATCACATATCATATTTTCACTTTTAGTTATTAAAGTACTAAATCATACATTAAGAAAAATATGGTGTTACCATACCATCTGTTCTTTTCATTTTTTTAATGTGCTACTTTTGTACTAGGAGTTTTTAGTTAGACACATCTTGTGCTCAACCCAAACACTGTTATTATTAATGAAATCTTTGGCTTATCAAAAAAAAAAAAAAAAAAAATTTGAATCCCAGACAGATTAACATTGCTATACCAATTACAATTCTGCAGATTTCTATAACACAATTCTGCAGATTTGTACTGCCTAAGTTGCTGCAAATTGATTAATTATGGTATATAGCATGCTGCAGATTTCTAGCTTCTATGAATTATTAATCCGGATTTTATTAAGCTTGACAGTGTATCACTAATTCTTTTTTGTCTTAGTCTAAGTTGGCACACCCTACGTATATCAATTTATAAGCCTTATCAGCTAGTATTTGGAGGCCTCAAGTACATCAGTTTTTGCTTGCCCCTCGAAAGCTTTTGCAATTAATTTTTCTAAAACTTTCATTTTCTTAAATCTCAACCATTCTATTTAAAATTTATAATTATATAATATTTTTTGAGACATCTAATAGAGAAGTCAAGATTGGGTGACATGTGATCTGAACTCCATATTATATGTATGTATTGTCGGTAACTAGTAAGAGTTTAAAAAAAAAGTTTTGATAAAGCTGTATGTGGACCATAATTTTAATCCAGTTCTAGTCCCACATTGGGCGGTTAACAGGACCTTTTAGGTAAAAATTTACACAACTGCAGCAGGATAAATGGACTGCCAACGTGGGTGTACATATAGCATTGGATGATAGGAATGGTTGAGATTTACACAACTGCAGGGACTGCAGAGATTAATGAACTGCAGACAACCCCGATCCGAGTCTTACCCGTCTTTCACTTTTCTTCCATTATTTCAAAAGCAATCGTACATGGATCGTCAAAGAGGACACGGGGGCATAGAAATTTCTGCGTTTTTGACGGTCAACTAAATAGGTGCTATGTAGACGATGACAATGCGCTTTAGCTTTGAATCCTTATTCCCCAGTCAACCAGCAGCACAGCGACGTTTCTTTTTAAAATTGTTTTCTTTGATAATGATATTGTCAAAATGTTGGTTTTTTTTTTTGTTTTTTGACGTTTATTGTCAAAATGTTGGCTGGGAGTCGAGAAACAATACGTAGAACATGTGCTGTCTAGTTATTGTTAGTCCAAAGCCTTCGAAAGTATCATATTATATGAAGTTACTTTATCGGCAGCAGAGAAACATCGTCTGGTGCGTGCATTTACCTAAGACACATTTACTGGTTTCCCAAACGTAAATATAAAAACATGTTGCCATAAATTATACATAAACCCTGTTCTCTTGCCATTTCTCAGTCAATTACTTACCATACTTTTTCCACCGCCTAACTGTCCTTAACCTTTTCTATGTTAAAAATATTATTTTTCTGGTTAACTTTGAAATTAATACCTTTTCAACCTACTTAAATAATTTTCTTTTTGGTACCAAGGCGTTATTTGATTCTAGTTTTCAAAAACTCTTTTCAGTTTTTAAAAATAAAAGAATAGAAAAATATGTTTAGGTGTTTTCCATATATAAATTTTGAAAATGGTTCTCAAAATTGCAGTTCTAAAAACCAAAAAACAATAATAGTTTAGAGTTATTTTCGTACTTTTGTTTTTAAGTCTGGTGATATTCTCGTAGAAAATAAAGGACTTTTTCGAACTGGTATAATATATAATTGACAGATGTTTGATATCTCATGTATAGTTCTTTTAAAAACTATTTTTGAAACTTTTTTAACAAACACATTTTTGTTTTATTTTCAAAAACTATGTTGGAAACAAATTTTAAAAATTGTGTTGAAAGTAAGTTTTGAAAATAAAAAAAAATGACGACTATTTCAAACAAGCCCTAACTCTTCCCCTTGTTTAGTTAATGTAAAAAAAAAAGGGCTGGCCTATTATTTTAAAATTTAGTAGAACCTATAATGAAATTATTAATGTTAAAGAAATTAATTTTAAAGAATTGAGGTTAAAAAATGAGTTTAATGACTATACACTGTCAGTGTAAAAAGTTTTACACTAGTCAATTAATTAAAAATCACTATTGGTATGACTTTTAAGATAATTATTATGAAAATTAACAAACTTACTGTACATGATAGTTTTTAATTAGATTACAGTATAAAATTGTTTTACACTATCAGTACATAGCCTATTTCCCTTAAATAATTTGATTTGTATTTGGGAACATTTTAAGAGTGAGTTGAAAAAAAATTAATTTTTTTTACAGGTAAAATAAAATAACTTTTGAAATATAATTATAGGCATTTTTTTTTAAATATGGTGAGTCATACACTCAAAATTTTAATTATGAAAATTTCACCTTATTTTCACTTTATTTTATATTTTCAAAAGTCTTTATATGAGAAACAGTGAAGGCAAAAAAATAAAGTAAAAACAAAAGTGACAGTTTGTAACTAAAAGTGGAAACAAAAAATAAAAATAAAAAAATATATTTTCTCAAACTAAATGTCCCCAAATTATTATTTTTTTTACTTTTCTCAAAATCAATTCTGTTAACTACAAAAATAATTTTGAGGATGCATGATCTAAAATAATCAGAATGTGTTACTGAGATCAAAATTATTTCGATCAAATGCTGAATTTTACTTTGATAGGGCTGTGATTTAAAGAAAAATTTGATGACAAAAAATTTAAAATCATAAAAGTTATCAACAGTACAGAATCAAGATTATAAAGTTATTAATAATGATAGATGTACGTTGAAAGTTATTTAATAGTTATTAGAAATTATTTGTAGTTAGGATTATAACATAAATATCAATTTGTGTAATGACATAAGAGTTGAAATCTTATCATTAAAACTTGTACAAATTCCTACGCATTCTCACTTGTCAAAGGATAAGATGAGTCATTTCAATTATAGTAGAACCTATAATAAAGCAACGTTTCAACTACTCTACTTTCAATTACCATTTTAATTCTAGTCATTTCCATTTTATTTTACTCTTTTCCCTCTTTTTTTAGAACTTCTCCTAATCCTAATTAAGGAGTTGGTCAAATAGAACAAGACACAGTTTTACATTTGACAGGGTCGCAGACTTGTAAGTTTGAACCCTCACTTGTCTCTTTGGGATGACACTAGCTCTGTGATCCAGAAACTTTTCTTACCTTAGACTAGAGCATCATCCTTTTCACCTAAATTTTTTAAAATAAATAAATAACTTCTCCTTTTCTTTACAATTCCTTCTCTCTTCATTAATTTTTGAGATTGATCTCCTTTTACTTTATTAGGCTATTAGCTCGATCAGTCACCAAGATTGACTTTTGAATAAGAAATATTTTAGAGTTACCTTCTTTTTGCATAATTCTTAGAGGAAGTATTTCTCTACCCCAAATTAAGATACGAAATCTCATTTGAATGAAAGTTACAAAATCTTCATATAAACGATTACTATAGATAAGTGGTTACAAAAAGAGATGGATCTATAGATAAACCAAAAACTATAACACAAAATTTGATATCACACTTACACCCAAAACCTTTTAAAACAGTATATATATGACTCTTTTCACTTTATTTTATCTTAATCTATTCCTAATCAATGTAAAATTTTATCATTCATGCTTTAATTTCCAATACTCATAATATTAACTTATAAAGTGATCTGTTAAATCTTAATATTGTCATTTAATGAAATGTCATGATGTGAGTGTGCGCATCCGATCGAATTGTAAAATACATTGACTATTAAATCGCCCCTCAATCTCACAAATTCAATTCGCCACTGCAAAATCGCCATGCGTATTGTTGCCGACAGCGATATCAATCAACAACAGGAACCCGCTTTAACATTTCGTCATACATATTATTGCCTCCGATCAGTGGTTGCATCCCTTCAACGAGAGAGTGCCACGAAGATTAAATATCTAAGGAATAGATCACACAAATTAAACTGGATCACAACTAAGCTGTGATTAGTGAAGAGGGAAAGTGGACGGTGCTTGGTGCTTGGTGCTTGACAAAAAATGGTAGAATAGAGGACATCCAATATATCAAATGACGCGCTGTAATAATATGCTGAAACTGTTATCCCAGACTCATTAGATTTAAAATTTAATTGCTATGCACTGTTTTACTGAATGCATAGCCTACTTAAATTCATATGCATGCTTTGACTGACATTTTTTAATCAAATTCATGCATTTTGAATGGTTTATTTTTCTTTCTTTGTTATGACTTAAGGCCAATGTAATTTAATTTTAAGTGAAAATATTATTTTTGGCAATTAAATACAAGGAAAGTTCATCTTTGTACATCTTTAAACCAAACTTCAATTAGAGTGATAAAGAATTTTTTTTTTTTTTGACATTTGTCAGAGTCACTTGATAAGTGCATATATGTTTATGTTCTTTTTTTTTTTTTTTTACGGAAGTTTTATGTTCTCTTTTTATTTAACTGAAAAGGTAATGCTTCTACTTAAATCTAAATATTAAGTAGATAAGGTGATTTACAAAATATTATAGCCACGAATGAGAAATAACATATTTTAATAAACAAATATTTTAATTCTAAGTATTTATTATAAAATTAATAAAATTCATAAATATTTCACAATCCATTAATTATATCCATAAAGTTCCTATAACAACTAGAAGTGTGTTTGGATTTTCATTGAGACAGTCCAAATGGACGTTCATTCATGCTCTCACTTTTCCATTCAACTGACTTGGGATGTGTGCAAACAATAAACCAAACACGTACTAGAGTGATGTATGTCCTAGCAAATATGTAGAACCACCTTTTCATCCATTCTTAGTTTGCACCAATATTTATTTTCCAAATTAAACCTCTATCATTTTGGTAGAAAATAAACCTGTTTTAATCATTAATTTGTATGATGCTAAATTGTTCATTACATTAAGTAAGCACGACTTTTTTATAACGTGTAGAGAAAGAAAAAAAATGAAAGAATAAATGGAGGGAGGGATGCGAACATGGTAACAGAAAATATAGATCTTATTCAGTTTGGTTAGGCCATCTACTACACGGTGCTTATCAAGCACTAGTGGTATTCATTGATCGGTTTTGAACTAAAAAGTTATTTGATTCAAAGATTAAAATAACTTGTAGTTTAGTTCAGTTTGGATTGCTTTTTTAAAAAATTTGATTTGGTCCAATTCGATAAAATGCAGTTTAGATTGAATTGGATGATTCGGTTTTTGTTGACACATTCTTATCGACATTTTAATTTTCTATTACTCTCCAAATATTGAATATTATTTTTAAAATAAGCATAAAAAAAGCATGTCAATCAATCAATTAATTATCCTACAACATGGTTTCTTTCTCCTAAGGAGATAGGAACATATATATTCAAAATAAAAGTTGTAGACGAACAAAGTATATATAATTTTGCTACATTGGTTTGATACATGAAAAGACATAATAAAAATATTAGTGAAACACTAATATGTATAATAAAACATATAGAAGTTACATGTAAAATGCATAATAACATATTTGTATTAGAAAATATTGGTTTAGTTTGGATCAATTCAGTTTTGCAAATATCAAACAAAAATTGATCCAAACCTGATCAATTATGCAAAAATATAATCCAAAAAAATCTAAACAATTTCAATTTTGATCGATTTTTAATTTTTTTGGATCGATTTGCATTTTTTTTATTGGATTGGATTGGATTGAACACCCCTCTTAAGCATCGATGCTTATTTGGCTGCAAGTGTTGAAGGCAAAACTTGTTAAGCACGGGTGTTTAACAATTTTAGTTGGCCCAACAAGTCTTTTTTAATAATAAATAATATCTATACAGTAAAAAAATAAAAATAAGTATTCATGAGATAAAAAATAAGTAATGTGTAATTGTGAGACCCATTTAAGATGTGTAAAAAGTTTTAAAAAAAAAAAAAGATGTTGAGTTAGAAAGATTGGGTGCTTATAAGGTGCTTAAGTTGAAAAGGTTAAAAATGAGTAATGTGTACAAGTAAGGACATACTTAAGAATTCCAATGAAAGAAATTGGGTTGGAGATGCCCTTATTAGTTTTTGTCATGGACTGGGCTTAGGTCCAATCCGCATGATGCTCTTCAGACCTAAATATTGGGAAGGTCCAATAACATAAATATGTTGACTTTAGTCAACATCAAGAGTAGGAAAGTTAACTTACACTCATGTATAATGAACCATACCTCGATCAAGAGTAAAATTATTCTGTTGCTACACAAAAATAGCATATAACTAATGGCATCACTATGGGATTTAAAGTAAAAAAATGAAGGCAGCTAGGGATCGAAGCAAGAATGAAAGTTTTCAAAGAAAGTGATGTAGTCGTTGATGAAGGGTTAATGTTGACTGACAGTGAGCTAGAGGAACTAGCTGGACTCACCGGTGAAGTTGTGGACCATGGACGACAACGTGGCCTATCTATCGATTACCCATGCTTTGCTTCAATATTTATCCTATTTATTATAATAGTTATTGCTATTTTATTAATTTAAATAGAAAATTGTAAATAATTTAAATTAAAAGAAAAAAAGAAAACTTAAAAACATTAAAAAATTATAACATAAATAATCAAAATCTAAGACGAGATTTATTTTTCAGTAAAAAGGAAATTTGTTTTCTAGTAACTACTATTTCATTTTTTTGGATAATGCATTTTGCTTTCACGTTTTTATTTTGTCATTTTTTACTAGTTTGAGAAATGTAATGCTTGACTGCTTTCAAGATCAAAGACTGTCCCCACAAACCAACACAAGATTTTTCAGCATGTTTTGTTCTTACTCACACGCTTCCTAGAAAACTTCTTAGGAGGTCACCCATCCCAAAATTACTCCAAGTTAAGCACACTTAACTATGGAGTTCTTAAGTGATAGGCTATCGAAAAGTAAATGCATCTTGTTGGTATAGGTAGTACTTATTAATTCCTTTAAGCTATCTTCAACTATACAGTCCCATACCTGCACAACCTTTGGATCCCTCTCATTCTGGTGTGTATTCGATTCATTCATGTGCCCTTCCCGCTGGAAGCCTGCTAAGAGCCACTCCTTGTCTGTGCCTTATCTATTTTGCACCGATGATCACTCGCTGCCTTTGTCAGTGCTTGGGATGTTACAAGAAATGTATAAAAGACTACCAAAAGACTGTTGAAAAGGGAAGAGAGTTAGAGTTTGAAACTTTAATGGTGATGAGAGATGAGAGAAGAGAGAAGAGAGAAATGATTATTTTTTTTAAAAAAAAGATTTCAAATTACTATAATATATCCAAAATTATATTTATTAAAATAAAAAGGTTCATTGATTTTTTTGTCCAAAATTTTTGATATAAGGTGCTAATACGCTCTTACTATAATAAGAGAGTATGTATATTGGCAAATCTCCCTCAACACACACACCCATACCCACACACACACATATATAGATGTATCATATTAGAATGATTTCTTTTGGTGAGAATGAGAAGGATCAATCTCAACCCTTAAAATAAAATAGAAGGCTAAGATTTAAAGACTCACTTAAAATCATAATCATTACCACTATTGTCTTCACCATCATCACTATTGCCGCCACATGGTGGTGGTGGCAAGGATGATGGCAATAGCAAAGGTGGCAATGACGGCAATGGTGGTGACAGTGATGGTAGCAACAGTAGTGACAACAGTGGTGGTAGTGACAATGGTGGTGGCAACGACAACAACGATGGTGGCAGAGGCAGTAATGGTGGTAGTGGTGACAATGATGGCGATAGTAACAGTAGTGAAACCACCACCATTATAGTAAATTTTTAAGTGAGTATTTTAATCCTAGTCTTTTATTTTAATTTAAAGGTTAAGATTGGTTATTCTTATTCTCACTTATGAAAGTCATTCTTATATGATACATCTCACACACACACACTGACATTTATTAATTTATACGCACATTATCCTTAGTTTTATATACCTTCTTAATGAAATGTTAGAGAGTCACTAGAAGGGGGTTAAATAGTGACCCTTGACAAATTATGTCCTTTTTTGCACAAACAAAAGTATTTTCTAATTTTGTATATTCAAGATGTTCTTAACAATTAGAAGTTGTTAGAAGCAAGGAAATGCTTTCACACACTTTGCAATGTATAGACCAAATAAAAGGTTAAGTTGTTTGAATGCAGCTTTTCAAAACATTTTTCACAAAATATTAATTTCTATCTTTAATCAAAATCTGACTCTCTTGTAGTGGTTATTACTACTACTTCTAAATTGTTAAAATAGTTTATATAATTTCAAATGTTTAAGTTCAAATTAAAGCAGTTTCAAAAAACATAGGATAAACAACTAATGATGATGAGAAGCAAAGGGAAAGGATACTGCATATAGTGTGTTATACTAGTTCACCCTTTAGCTTGGATTTCATCCAGTCCCTACAACTTGTAGGATTTCCACTAGAGAAACAACACTAACTACAGTAGGTATTCTTTGTCCTTAAGCCTCCACAGGCTTTCACACAACAATCTTCTCAAGCCTTTATAGGCTTCTTAACACTAATATTCTCACCTCTTCAGAATCGTACTGGGTATTCTCACCTCTCCATGCTAATATTCTCACCTCTTCAGGTTCGTACTGGGTATTCTCACCTCTCCATGCTAATATTCTCTCTTATGTAGGTATACTCTAAGTATTCATACCTTTTTAGGTCAGTATTCTCACTTCTGCATGTCTGCTCCAAGTATTCTCACCTCTATAGGTCTGCTCTAAGTATTCTCGCCTTTTTAGGTCTACACTTGAGTATTCTCACATCTCTAGGCCACTATTCTCACCTCTACAGGTTCTACACTAATATTTTAACCTCTGCAGGTCTGCTCAACCTAAGTATATTTTCACAAGCCTCTTTAGGCTTCAATCCACAATAACCTTACAATAAAAACACACAACTAACTCAATTGTGCTTACAAATACACTCTAGAAGCATTAGTTCCCTAAATGACCTTCTGAGTTCCCTTCATAGGTTTTGTTTGAACAGCTTTATTGCTCTCCTTCTCAACACCCACTTCGTGAGTTTTACAAAAAGAGGAGGTTTACATACACACTTTGAGATGAAAATAGGGTAAACACAAGATTAAAGTGTTTAGGTTAAGGAAGACTCTTTTATCAAAAGTTGGACTCTTTGATTCTGATCTTTACCTAACTTTACTATTTTTCTTCCTCACAATGAGCTCCTTTGAATGAGGGTCCTTTTATAAGCTTCAAAGTAGTTGTTTATAGTTGTTGGAGAGAACTCAAACTCAGTCAAACAATGTATAAGTTGTCCCTTTCATACAATTGTTTACTTGGTTGTCATCTCTATCTTTTTTGTTGTCATCTCTGTCTTTTTTGTCGCTTCTAAACTTCAATTCATGTGATTTCTACTTCCTTCTTTCAAGGATAGCTAGCACAAATTCTAATTTGAATTTGTGTTAATTGGTGTTGGCTGGGATCTCTGATGGTTCATTCCTTGACTACTTTTGAATTCTTTTTAGGAATGTTGCTTCTGAAGACTAGTTTTTGCAAGACGTTTCTTAAACTTGCTTTTGGTAACTACAGTACTTGTGTGTTAGTCTTATATGCTTTTGGTTACTTTGTTTTTGTCAAAACTTGATGATCTATGTAGGTTCTTGCTTTTGAACACCTGCTGATCTGATTCTGAGCATGATTCTACTTTTGTTGTTGCTTTTGAGAAATTTAGATGTTTGTTTCTCATTCTTTGTCTAGACTTACATCTTTTGATGAATCTTCTAGTCATGTGTAGCTTCTAGTCATACTACCTTTTGGCTCAACTCATCTTTGAACATGCTTTTTATCATATACAACTTTTGTTCTTGCTACACTTTGATCTTCTGATAGCATGGTCAACTTTGTATGCTTCTGATCAGCTTTATGTCTAGTAAGGTTGCTTTTGATGGGCAGATCTTATTTTTGGAGGCTTACATACTTCAGATTGATGCTTCTTGAAGTTGCCTCATGCTTCTTAATTAAGTCCTATTCTGTTGATCACATCTTAAAGCAAACCATTAGTAATCTCAAGTCTAGAAGACTTAGAATTTGCTGCTTAATAGTTTGTTATCATTGAAACTTCATCGTACGAGGGATTTGACCTCAACACTTAATTGTTGATCTAAATCACATGTTCTTTAATCGTGTTCCAATTCCAATCCCACCAATAAAAACTTGACATGTCATTTAAAATATTCACTTATATTTTTCATCTTTTTGTACATTGACCTTAACCACATCTTAATATCATCATCCCTCTTTTGTTACGCTAATTAGTGTTTCCCTTTCTGGGATTTCAAATTGTACCCATTAACGCTCATCCCAATTGGCAATCATTCCTATCTAGAATCAATAACCAACCTTCAACTGAGATTTTGATTTTTCTATCTTGAAGCCCATCAAAGTCCTTACACAAAATCCCCTATAGACTTTTTTCCATATTGGCTATTTCTCAAGTTTCGTTCCCCCTTTCCATATCTTTTTCTTTTTATTTGATTGTTGTTTTATGTGTTGTCATTTAATGCGTTGTTAGTTTATGTGAATTTGATACATTCTCCACACCTTAACCAAATTTATTGGCTCCATAAATTTCTTTATATGACCAATATAGTAAAATCTAACGTGGTACAACTGTACAAGGAAACAACATATATTATCTCATTTCAAAACCATCACTGCCAATCACGTGTGGGCACTTTCCTTGCCTTATCCTTAAAGTTCCCTTTTGACACCATTTGCACCTATGTATCAAGAATATCCTACGACCACTAATAGTGCCTCAATAAAATGCTCTAGTGTTCAACCTAATCCAATTCTTCTAATCATAAACCATCTCATACCACCTACACATCATCTTTTTTTTACATTTCCTTTAGCCACACATTAACGTCATCATCCCTCTTTCATACGCTAATCAATGTTTCCTTTTCTAGGACTTCAAATTGCACCCATCAACACTCATCCTAATTGGCGATCATTCCCAACCAGAATCACAAAACAACCTTCAACTAAGATTTTAATTTTCTGTCTTAAAGCCCATCAAAATCCCTACATAAATCCTTTTTAGACCTTCTTCCATATTGGTTAGTGCTCAAGTTTTGTTCCCTTTTCTGACATCTTTATCTTATTGTTTGATTGTTGTTTTATGTTGTCATTTATGGCATTGTCAATTTATGTGAATTTGATACATTCTCAACACCTTATAAACAAATTAATTGGATCCATAAAATGATTTGTATGACCAATTTAATAAAATCTAACATGGGTACAACTAGACAGGAAAACAATATATATTATCTCATCTCAAAAACATCACCATAAATCACGTGTAAGCACTTTCCTTGCCTCATCC
This sequence comes from Spatholobus suberectus, assembly GCA_004329165.1. Lineage (NCBI taxonomy): Eukaryota > Viridiplantae > Streptophyta > Magnoliopsida > Fabales > Fabaceae > Spatholobus > Spatholobus suberectus. The sequence continues at coordinate 28,454,198 of CM014729.1, forward strand.
TTAAAGTTCCCTTTTGGCCCTATTTGCACCCATGCATCAAGAATATCCAACAACTACTAATAGTTCCTCAACAAAATGCTCCTAGTGTTTAGCCCAACCCAATTCTTCTAATCATAAACCATCTCATTCTAGTTGCGCATCATTTTTTTTACATTGCCCTTAACCACACCTTAACATCGTCATCCCTTTTTCATTACCTTAATTAGTGTTTCCTTTTTTGGGATTTCAAATTGCACCCATCAACACTCATCCCAATTGGCGATCATTCCCAACTAGAATTACAAAACAACCTTTAATCGAGATTTTGATTTCTCTGTCTTGATGCCCATCAAAGTCACAACACAAATCCTTTTTAAGCCTTCTTCCATATTGGCTACTACTCAAGTTTCGTTTCCTTTTCCCACATCTTTCTCTTTTTGTTTGATTGTTGTTTTATGTTGTCATTTATGACATTGTCGATTTTTGTGATTTTGATACATTCTCAACACCTTATAACAAAATTAATTGGATCCATAAATTGATTTGCATGACCAATCTAATAAAATCTAACTTGGGTACAATTGTATAGGAAAACAACTTATATTATCTCATCTTAAAAGCATCACCACCAATCATATGTGAGCACTTTTCTTGCCTCATCCTTAAAGTTCGTTCTCTGCCTATTTTCCCATGCATCAAGAATATCCAATGACTACTAATAGTTACTCAACAAAATGCTCCAGTGTTCAGCCCAATCCAATTATTCTAATAATAAACCATCTCATTCCACTTGCACATCATCTTTTTTTACATCGCCCTTAACCACACCTTAATGTCATCATCCTTTTTTCGTTACTCTAATTAGTGTTACCTTTTGTGGGATTTCAAATTGCACCCATCAATACTTATCCCAATTGGTGATCATTCCCAACTAGAATAACAAAACAACCTTTAATCAAGATTTTGATTTCTTTGTCTTGAAGCCCATCAAAGTCCCTATACAAATCCTCTTTAGACCTTCCATTTTGGCTACTACTCAAGTTTCATTGCCTTTTCCCACATCTATCTCTTGTTGTTTGATTGTTGATTTATGTTGTCATTTATGACGTTATTAGTTTATGTGAATTTGACACATTCTATACACCTTAACCAAATTAATTGGATCCATAAATTGATTTGTATGACCAATCTAATAAAATCTAATATGGGTACAACTGTACAAGAAAACAAGATATATTATCTCATCTCAAAAACATCACCACCAATCACGTATGAGCTCTTTCCTTGCCTCATCCTTAAAGTCCCCTTTTGGCCCTATTTGCTCCAATGCATCAAGAATATACAACGACTACTGGTTGTTCCTCAACATAATGCTACCAATGTTTAGCCCATCCAATTCTTCTCATCATGAACCATCTCATTCCACCCATGCATCACTAAATTATAGTTTTTATACCTCTCTTGTAATAATTCAAACACTAGTTACTAGAAGCACCTGAGCAAGGGCGAAGCTACATTACATATGAGGGGGGCCATGCCCCCCCTCCCCCCTCGCCCCAAATTTTTCAATTCTTATTATTTTATATACAATTTTTTTATGTAGATAAAAATATTAGAATTTATGATGGAGGATGAGAGTTTTATCAAAATTCACTCAATTTTATAATTTAATTTGATAAATCTGTCTCAATATATATTTATATATGTCTTTTTTTATGTAAAATTTTACAATATAATAATAATAGTATAATAATAATAGTAATATAATAAGAATACTAATAATATAAGAACTATATCAAGAGGAAACTTAACCGATATATTATTTCAATACATAACTTTTGATTTCAAATAGTAGTTTTATGACTCAAATCTCTTGATTTATAAGGTGGTAATTTTTTGACATATACATGTATTATAATGTAACTTATAGACGTTTTCTAGTTGTGTTGATATCAATCCAATCAAAATTATTCTTCCAAATCCATTAAACTTGCTCCAATATGTGAAACTTGTGTACAAATTGTACAACATTCTAAAGATTGATTTACTTTTTTTAACCAATCATATGTATAAAATTACTCTACATGTGACCCTATATATTAAATAATGACTAGAATTCCAAGTTTATAAACTAATTATTGGCCAACATAAAAAATTTATAATAAAATATACAAAAAAAATTCTTCTTTAATAATATTTTATGTATTTGACCACCTCAACAAAAATGGTCTAGCTTTGCCACTACACCTGAGGTTTGTTACTTCTCTCCCGAGGCAATTCCAATTATAGTCTTTATATCTCACATAGAGTTGTGTTTCTCATGGTCCCCTTTTTCTTCTATTTGACCAATATGGTGTTAATGTTGAAGGCGTTGTAAGTGGTGGTGAAAGTGAAACTATGGCAACCAGAGGAAGACAATGTCGTAGAATGAAGTTCCCCGAGAAGGTGATAATGTTTAGGAAACTTGTAGGAGTAGAAGTGGTTGCAAACGATGTTAAGATGTGGTTAAGGACAATGTGAAAAAAAAATGAAAAATATACACAAATATTTTAAGAGAAAATAAGCTATGCACTGACAGTGTAAAGCTGTTTTACACTATTATTCAATCACAAACCACCATGTATGGTAAGTTTGTTGACTTTTATAATAATTACCTTAAAAGTCATAACAACGGTGATTTGTGATTAGTTGACAGTGTAAAACTTTTTACACTAATAGTGCATAGCCATTAAACTCATGTTTTAAATGACATGTCAATTTTTTATTGATGGGACAAAACTTAAGACAGTTAAAAAACAAGTACTCTCTCCATTCCATATTGATTGATTTTAGCATTAAAAAAGAATTTTATATTGATTGATGTTTTCAATTTTCAATAAAATATTAATACTTTTATTCCAAATTTGTTCTAAATAAAATACATGAACTTAATGATTTTTTAGTGTTGCGCCAGTCAATTTTTGAAAAAAGGAACAAAGATATTTTAGTAAAATTGTTTCATTAACTTATTTATTGTCTTTCTTAATCTGTGTGAAAAAACCTTAAACATCAATCAAAATGGAACGGAGGGAGTAATTTGAAGGACAAAACTTAGATGCAGTACCATAGGTACTACTGTTAGTATTGTTCTCCAATCAGAATTAGTGTTTTATCTCAATTATTTGCGTGATAAAAGATTCTATTAAATGTCAACGCATGTTATTGAGATAAAACTCCAATTTTAATTAGAGAACAATACTAACAGTAACTATGGTATTGCATCTAAGTTTTGTCCTAATTTGAATCACTCAACTTTCGACATGTAAAATCAATGTTCCAATGTGCCCATTATTCCCTTAAATACTATCCCCAACTTACCTGCTTTTGCTTCACTTGCTCTTGGTCGCAGCAACTATATAATTGTTAGTATTTGAAAACAAGAGAAACAGAAGTCAATATATTACAAACCTAAGTTCAAATTCCTAACCCAGTAGATGTGTTTGTTGTTATTACACTGAATGCAGGATGACGAGGGGTGATAGTAATTAAGCTTTTACTAGAGGAATATCAATTTTGCAGTCACTTTTAAGCAAAATCTTAATTTTGCATTTCAAGGTGTTATATATATTAATATGGAATGTGGATTCATGTAGAGCGGGACAGAAACTTGGCATATGCATTTTTTTTTGTTTTTTGGTATGGAGGGAGGGGAGGACAACTTGGTTCTTGCCGGCTATTGATAAACTAAAACCCAACAAATAGGACAACTAGTAACATGTGAAATCAATACTCGAGGAATATGAAATATGAAAGAGGCCATGGATTCAATTGTCAACCGCCATTTCCCTTTTTAATTCCTCATTTCCTGCAAAAAAAAAACCAAAACCGTACAGGGCATTTTAGTCTCGACAATTAATAACAAAACAATTTCAGTATATGATGAAAAAGAAACGGTGGAAAGTACAGCCTCGGCACTCAAAAGAACATTTTATATCCAATAGATATGAAAAAGTTTAATAAGACAAAAAATACTTTATATAAAGATGCGTACTTATTGCAAGTATCTTTTACTTAATTTTTATATTAATATAAAAGCTTTAAATAATTAAACAATTATTAAATTTATAATTTCATTTATAATCGAGTGACGCATTCAAGTAATATATTTGTTAAAAAAAGAGATTATTTTCGGTAATATATATTTATTTTTTCTTAAATAAAAAATCAAGTTTAAACTTTGTGAATAAAAAAAGTCACTTACACACCATATCGTAATTGCTCTCGATTCCAATATAATTATCTCATAAAGAAAATCCGTAATCCTAAAATAAAACTTTATAACCTAATTCGTGTGCTTAATTAATTAATACATACCATCATATACTTATCCAATTCCAAGATTATTCATTGATAATAGTATTCACAATAATTACGTATTAACAAGTGGGCTTAATTAAATCATTAACTAAACAATACATGTTAAGACAATCGAACTTGGTCCAGAAAGTAGACATCAGATTCATGCACCAACATCACAATCATAAACGAGGTTTGCAGAGCACATTTCACAAACGACAAGTACCATATATATATTATATACAACGCATACACTATATAAAAACATGCACGACGCGAAGTCGCAAACACTAACACGCACTGATTAACTTAACTTTATTTATAACCATAATATATAATCATCCCGCTCCTACGGTGCACCTAATTATGAAATCATTCAACCGTCCAAAACAGAAATTGCCAAAGCGGGGGAAGAGACAACAACAGAAACCGAACACATACACCAGCATAGTTTTACAAATTTTACAAAAAAACTTAAGAAAACAAAACACCATTTATATATATATATATATATATATATATATCTTCCCCTTTTAGTAAACCAGGTGACGGTTGGGCATAACGACGTCGTCAAGCATCCACAGGTCGTCCATGTAGTTATTGTCCCACTCAACGCCGCTGCGCACAGGCTGCTGCTCATTCTCCAAGCCGAGGAACCATTCAAGTTGTTGCAGGTCGAGTTCCTCTTGGCCTCCGCCGCCGTGCGCGGCTGAGGAAGGCGGTGTTCCGGAGGACTGGCAGCTGCTGCTTTGTTCAGTAAGGTCGGGGCTGAGGCAGCGTTTCTTGGAGGGTGGTGGCGGAGTGGCGGTGGCGGGGAAGTTGAGTTTGGCCTTGTCGCCGCGGATGCGTTTGGCGGCGCTGTCGTAGGCTTTGGCGGCTTCTTCGGCGGTGGAGAAGGTGCCGAGCCAGACGCGGACACCCTTGTGTGGGTCCCTTATCTCCGCGGCCCACTTGCCCCATGGCCTTTGCCTGATTCCTCTGTACACGTTCTTGCGAGCTCGCTCACTCTTCTTCCCTCCGTTACCCTTCTCTGCACCCACGCTTTTCCTCTTCTTCTCGCATGCTGCCACAGCCACATAAAAACACTGCGTTAATCCTTATCATCATGTGACACCTTACAAACTCCATAATAAACTAAGAAAAATTTTATACTAACAATTTTAATTATTATTCGTATGATTTTTAAAATAATTATTATAAAAATTAATAAATTTATCTTATATTATAATTTGTAATTAGATAATAATATAAAACTATTTTATATTATTTATGCATAGTTTTTTTTTTTTATAAATAAAAATAAAATAAAATAATTTTTCCCTTTTTTTGATGGGTGGTGTGGTTGGTTGATAATGGCTATTATTGTTTTTTTTGGAAACTGGGAAGGGCCTTGTGTCTTGGGTGATCACGTCTGTTAGGATGAGGGGAAATTGAAATGGGGAATTTGATTGTTCATATCTAACGTATATTGTTTTTTTTAGAGTTTGCTTCTCAAGTTAAAAAAACTCTTAAAAAGTTATAAACTTTGCCTTTTCTTTTTAATTACCTTTACTTTTCAATTACAAGGGAAAACGTGAGCAAAAGAAACTTTGGCCTCTTGTTAGTTGTTAATGGCAAATTAGTGAAAGCTTCAACTTTACTTAATTTTCCCCTCAAACCTATTCAACAAACACCACCTATTTATCTACCACGAGAAACCAGACCCTCAATTAAAAACTACTTTAAACCACCAAGTTTATAAAATTGTTCTAATTTAATTAATAATTTTAAATTTAAATCTTAAATATACAATTATGTTAAATATTTAGAAAAAAAAACTTTGCAACTTATAATAATAATAATAATAATAATTTTATCCGTTCAAGAAGAATTGTTTTTCGTGAAAGAAAAAAAAAATTAAAACTTATTTGACATAAACAGATTAATACAAAGAGAATTTCATATATGTTAGAGATCATATTTATGTTATGATAATCATGTTTGATAAAACAATAAAGGAAAAATTATTATTATTATTATTATTTTGTTTTTAAATAAACAAGAAAGTTAAAATCATGGATTTAATTTGAATTGAGTCCGTTCAAAATAGCACCAAGCAGAAGCATATTAGGTGACAAAAATTCAGATAGGAAAGTAGGAACGTGGGGAAATTGAATAGCCAGAGCAACCTAGAACAGGAAAGTGATACACTGGTAGGTAGGTAGGTAGGGGTCAAATTTATCATTAGGTACATACCTTTTTTTTCTGGAATTTTCGGCGGGGGTGGTTGGTGTTTGGAAGTAGCGGCGGTGGTGGTGTCGAAGCCAAGGAGGTCAGAGAAAGGGTCGAGCTCGGACCAGAGTTCCTTAGCGGCGAGCTTGCGGCCACGCTTCACGCCAATGAAGTCTGAAATGATAGCACCTCCACACATGTTCAGAGAGAGCCTCTTTGATGAACAGAGAGTTATTATAAATGGCACTATGGGTCTCGTGACAAACAAACATCAACGGCGGAAATAAATGTGAGGAAGTGAGAGAACATAACATGCTGCGGGTGTTTGAATTTATATGGAGCCCCAGTTGCTTCTCGCGCACACTGCACGGGCCCCACTCGGAACCTGAATCACGGCATGGTTGTTTGATGATCGGACGGTGGAGAGTGGGGGCTTGGGGACGTGGCGGGATTTGATAGGTTGGGGTTTGTGACGGAAGTGTGGGGTGTTGCGGTTTGGCTTGGGATCTACGTAGATTTAACGCACGTCAGACGAGTACTGCCAAGATTTACGGTGTGTTTAAAAAGAATTAAAAAAGAAAGAAATAAGTAAAAAATAATGTGAATAGAAATAAAAAAGAAAAAAATAGGTGAATAAAAATTGGTAAAAAATAAAGTAAAAATATAAAAATGTTCGGTTTAAAAGAAATAAATAAAAAATAAATAAAAAAACTAAAAAACTAAAAAACTAAAAAAATAAAAATCAATTTTAATCGAGTTACAAAACTAATAGTCAACTATTGTATATTTATAATTTTAGATAGTCGACTATTGTACTTTGTGATGGTTTTAAATTGTCACAAAATTAGTTTTTAACAGCTAGAAAAAAACAACGTCACAAATTGTGTAACTACGCTCTCCCCTCTACATTTTCGCACATCATAGCACAAAATAAAAAACTTTGAGCCCCATTTCGATCTTTGGTCCATTTCTCTCAACTCTTTCTAACCAAACAACTACACACACTTATTTCATACTTATTTGTTACCTCTCTTATTTTTCTTTCATTTCACTCCTACCAAACAAGGGATTAGGGTACATTTGATAAGAAAAAAAAAAATAAGTAAAGGTATATAGATAAAAATAGAAAAGGTAAATAAAAATAGATAAGAAATATAGTAAAAATAAAATTATTTGGTTTAAGAAAAATAAATAAATAATAAGAAAATAAATAAATAAAAATTGGTGAGAAATAAAATAAAAATAACTAATAAATCTTACATTTTTTTATTTCTCTCTTTTTTTATTTCTTCTCAACTAAACACACTTATATTTTTATTTTTTTTACCTATTTCTTTCTTTCCTACTTTATTTTCTCTCTACCAACGAAAGGGTAAACGACCCAGAGAGAGGAAACACGCTTTGAGTGAGGGTGTGGGTGTGGGTGTGGGGTCACTTGGTTTTGGAGTTTACCTCGCATCATGTGTCACCCTCGTTTTCAGTCATAATAACGCTTTAGACCATCACTGCATAGTTACTATATATGATCGAATCAGCTACCTACCGCTGTAAATTTTTTCTTCGGTTAAAAGTAATTTTAATGCATGAACCCCATATTTTTTTATTAGTATAGGTCATATGTATCATTTACGGAAGACAATCTTACTTAAGTTGTATAAGATCAAGTATTTCATATGACTGTATATTTAAAATTTAAATTTGAGACTATTGATTAAGTTGAAATAATCTTACATCAGTTCATTCACGCACTCAATAGTTTCCTAAACACCATTATGCTTCTCGATACCTAGAGGAAAAAAAAAGGAGGAAAAATATAAATATAATAAATGGTAGTATATTGTAATAAGAAGAGAGAGGAAGAAAAATGATAATTACTAATGAAATGTTTGTGATTATTTTTTGGTAACTACCGTGATTAGCATCTTTGCCTCCTTGGTGAGACACCGAAATATTCTCACAAGTTTTGGTCCTTTAAACTGACTATGGTACTAATCCTTATTTCAGGACTTAGTCATACTTAAAGCTCATTGTCCCTTTCCAAGGATGTATTTTGTGAAAAATCAAACTCAGGTCCGATGCATGTTTGTGATATTTGGATGTGCATGTATAATTACCCTTATATTTAATTTGAAAGGAAAATGATTTTATACAACTTGGTAGAATACGTGATGGAGTACTTGATGGCACTAGTGCAGAGAACACTTTTTAAATTGATTAAAAACAACTTTTTAAATCAGTTAATGAATAGATTTAGATACAACCGATATAAAAAATAGAAACTTTTTAAATCAAATGTTGAACCGATTTAGAAAAGTGTCTTTAACTTAGTTATTTCATAACCGAGTTAAAAAAGGGCTACCACAATTTGCATTCAAACATCACAGTAACACAACTCAACTAGTTTTCCCATTCCCCGATTCATCAATTCATTTTCTACAAATAAGATCAAGCTTTCCTACTCTTGATTCATAATCCTAAATGCTAAACTTCGTGAGCAAACATTTGAACTAAAAGCAAAATCATCACAAATCTAACCAAATCCAAACGAGATTCAACAAATTCACAAAACAAAAGAGAAATCGCAACAACCACTCACTAGTGCCATTCTCAAAGAGCGTAACCTTCTTCTGACTCGATCTCAGTTGGCGGCAAGAGCATTGGACTGTTGAAGACAAAAACACCATTGCTGTCGTCGTCGTAGCCATTTTCGTTTTCATTTTCATTTTCGTTTTCTACGGTGGCTAGTTCGAAGAGAGACATTGCTGTCGGAGGAGAAGGCTTTACTTTGCATGGTGACTTTAAACTTTGTGTGATTTGAGATTTTAAAGAAGAGGGACTTAAAATTTTAAAAGACTTTTTTAAATCGGTTACAACTAGAACCGATTTAAAAAGAGCTTTTTAAATCGGTTCTCATGCAACCGATTTAAAAAGTAAAAGTTACAACTATAACCGATTTAAAAAGATCTTTTTGAATCGGTTCTCTTCCAATCAATTTAAAAAGTTTTCACTTATTTACAAAAATGCTACCGCATTTTTTTTTAAATCAAACTCAAAAAACCCGATTTAAATTCTTGTTTTACAAACTCATTTTTGTAGTAGTGTGAACAACAACATCAACATGTAGTCTGGGACAATACACATTTTTCTATTTATAACATGCAAGTTCAAAGCGTGATTTGTGGTTTTGTGAGAAATTAGTTTATTTTCAAAGACCTAACTCCATTTAAATATTCACCTTTAATATAAAAGTAAAGAAGAAAAGGAAAAATTCCTCAAAAAAAAGAAAAGAAATGGAAAATTACTTTGATTGCAGATAATTCTGGTTCGATCTGCTTCCTTTAACCATAGAGGCAAATATAAATATTTACCATTCGCAGAAATCACGGGGAAAGAAAGCTGGTGAAAATTTTCTTCTGAATGGAAGGCCAGTGAAAGTTTGTGGTAAGTAGTGTAAGATTTATGTAATTTTATTTAGTTGTCAAATGAAAAAAAAAAATGTACTAATGGTAACTTTTTTGCATAAGAATTACATTAATTAGCCATTGATAACCGACATCACAGGAAAAAAAAAACTGGTGAATTTTCTTGAATAAGAAAAAACTAGTGAAAGCTCAGTTTCTAGTATGTAATTTAATATTTATAAATTTTTATTTATTTGTCAAATGCAAATAAATTTAAAAATATGCTTGTGTCCAGTTATAAAGCTAGCGTTCCTTGACCATCGAGCATGTGAATGGACTGATGCGGAATTGTTTTAATTTAATTAGTAGTCTTGAGTTCGAATATTACATATACAACTATATTAAATATTTGAAAGAAAAACTGTTATTCATAATGGTTGTATCCGGCACAAATACAATTATCTCCCATAAAAAACACATATGATCTAAAAAAAAAAAAAAGACCTAGCTTTGCTTGGTTTTTATTCCTTTCACTACGGAGGCAAATTTAAATCTTAGCTTGGGGGGATGGGGGAATAATCCATGGCGACTAAATTTCAAGTAAAATTATTGTTAGTCCTTTTTATTTGATTATAATTATCAAGTTAATAATTATCGTTGACTGAAAAAGACATTATGGCATTTTGTGACAGCGCGAAACAAGGCTTCCAAATATATATATATATACATACATATATATATATATATATGTATGTATATATATATATATATATATTTATGAGTAATATCAAGAGGCGCAGTTTTTTCCTGGCTTTTTTTTTTTTTTTTTTTAATTTTTCCTTCTATCTTTTCGTGCTTTGAAAAGAAAGATAATTGAGTTATCCTTCAAAGATAAATTATGTAAAGGAACATATAATGTTACGAAAGCAAACTAAAGTGTAGCGTCGGTATACGTATCAGGCAGGTATGTATATGTGCATAACGTGCATGATCATTACAAACAAGAATATACCGTAAGCATAAAGATAACATACAGGTTGTAGACTTGTGATAAAAGAAGGAAAAGAAAACCGATAAATGCAGAAGAAAACAAACAAGTTGCGGAATCTTTGACATCGCATACGCAAACGATGCGGAGGATTTTAGGATGAAACTGACCGAACTGTCTCGCACAATCCTAGTGTAACTAGCTTTTAGGAAGCGGCAAGATAAATGTGAAGAAGTATATACATTAAATAAAAATGCGTTAAAATATGAAAATATTTCAAAGCTCTCTATTCCTTCAATGGCATTGGCATTTTCTGTATAATCCAAGCTCAACCCCACCGCGCCATGCATTTTGTAAAGAAAGTGAGGTCCCCCACGTAGCTTTATGCAAGAGTGGATTGACTTGATTTTTACTAGTATCATTATCATGAATATCTGCTGTATGTGTATGCATATTATAATGAATTGCACATTTCGAAGGGTTTTCTGCGTTTCTTGTTTCTTTTTGTTTGCAAGTTGTTAACTGGGTGTTCAGCCCACGTACCTAAGCTGAAGATGTTTTTCAGCCGCAATTGTTCGGCTTTGCATTCGCAATATGGGTATCCTTCACCTTTATCTAATTAAGGTTGGAATGAAAATCTGGAAGCATCTAACTAAGTGGTCCTGCTTGGGAGGTTGAGTGTACTCAGGCTGGCTCTGCATATGTCATGTCATGATTATAACCTCACTCATATTATTTACTAAAAAAAACCATCATATGTATATTTAATCATTTTTTAAATATGTGAATTATTAAATAACAACTTAATGTTCATTAAAATTTGCGAAAATCAAAATTATGTATAATGTCAATCCTTACATTACACAACTATATGCAACATTTCTCCACTCCAAGAAGTAGGCTGTCCAGCTGCGACCTAGTTGGTAATGATACCTATACATCAAGCTATTCTCAAATCAGTTCTCCTGTCGTCGAAATTCAGTTCCTATATATGATATATCTGTGATGATAATGACTAAATTGAGAATGATTTTATATATATATATTTTTATAAAAATCACACTGCTAAAATCTATTAATTAGAGACTGATTTAAAAATTAAGAATATTCAGTAACTACAAAAATTGATTTAGAAATTAAATAAAACTGGTCTTTAAATCAATAGCTAATAACTCTTTAAAAAAAATTCTTAAAGATTTTATTTATTTATTTAGAAACTAACTTTTCAATATCTAATTGAAATATAATTGCAAAATTTTTAACATATCTTTATTTGACTTTACACTGCAAGCATTTTCTTAATTTTGGTCACTGTACTCTTTCAAAATGGCGTCGGATCCTCACCTGCATACATTTGTCTACCGCTCTTTCCTGCAAGAATCTCAGCCGTATAGTGCATCTAATGGCCCACACATATTAAGCTATTAAAATAATCAAAATTCAAAATATTCTGCCGCACATGCATACGGAAGCTAATATAGCTCTTCTTTCTTGTTTTCGTTTCAGATAAGCATTCTATTTCTATTGCATTATTATTTCTATTTTTTTTAATTTTTTTTTTAGCTTTGAATAACTATTTTATAGGTACGAAATATCCACAAACTTTACTGATAATTACTTTTTGTCGGAAAACTTGACTGACCTTTTATAATCAAGAAAACAAACGAATAGAATGCAAATGATAAAATATAATATTAATGAAATATTAATATTTCATTTTTTATTTTAAATATTATGAATTTGATTATTATTATTATTATTATTATGTTATAATTATTTATAAAAAATTATTTAAATATAAATGTTATTAACTAAAATTCAATAATTTTAAATTTCATCTAAGACTATGTTTGGTAAAACTAGCTAAAAAGCTAGCTGGAAGTTGTAAAACTAGCTGGTAGTTAAAAGCTATTAAGCTAACTTAGTAAATTATAAGTGTTTGGTAAAATTATATGTTAAATTAACTAATAAATACAAAATGACAAAAGTGGACATGTTTGTATGATATTTTTATATAAATATTAATGTATCTTATTAATAAAAATATATTTTGAGATATTTATAATTTTAGGATTTTAATTAATTTTAAACTCTTGTAATTTTTTATTTATAGATCAATTATTTTAATTACATTTTGTATTTTCAATTGTTATCTTTTTTTTTTCATATTGTATATTCTATTATTAATCTTATACTAGATCTTAAAATATTTTCAATCAAGTTTAAAATAAAATAAAAATAACAGTCACTTAAGTAGACGTTATACTTCCATTTGTTTATTTGTGTGATTGTTAAAACATCTTGAAGTATAATGTTAAAAATAATAGAATAAATAATGTAAATAGTGTAATGGTTAAAATAAACAGTATAATAATAAAAATTCAAAAATAATAGAAAAATAAAATAAACCTATCATCTATCATTATTAATATCTTGAAGTATAATGTTAAAATAGTAAAATAAATATTGTAAATAGTATAATGGTTAAAATAAATAGTGTAATATAAAAGTATCTAAAAAATAATAACAAAAATAAAATAAAATAAAACTATTATCTATCATTATCAATATCTTGAAGTATAATGCTAAAATAATAAAATAAATATTCTAAATAGTGTAATGGTTACTATTGAACAATTTAATATAAAAATTATCCAAAAAAGAGGATAAACAAGAAGGGCGATAGCCAGTCGATTGTTTTTTGCTTCAGATGTGTAAATAGTGAAAAAAAAGAAACCAAATAAATAATAAAATCTTATCTTATTTAAAAAGGATAAAAAGGAAATTTAATAAATATTTTAAGGGTAAAAAGTGAATAAATATAAAAGTTAGAAGGTAGAAGCTAGTGTTTTAAAATATGCTATGAGACATTAGAAAAAACTTATTTATCAAATACTACTAATAAGGTCAAACAAGCTTTTCAACTAATAAAAAAAAAAAAAAAGCTAGCTAAAATGTCTTACCAAACATAGCCTAGAAATTAAGAATTTTAGAAATCTTTTCTCTCCCTTCCCTCACTTTCTCTTAATAGTCCTTCAAATATTTTTTCATCGTCACTTTAGTCTATTAAAAATTTTATTACTAAATTTGCCTCTCAAAGATTAATTTATTATCAAATTAATCACTCTTATTTTCCTTTTCACCACTTTACTCCTTTATTTTAGGTCTTTGAAGGATTAATTTGGTGACAATTTCTTTGAGTGAACAATGCATTGACAAAATCTTTGGGGAACTAATATGGAGACATTTTAAATCATTAAAAGACAAATTCGATCGGTTATTTAAATTTTTTAAGATCTATGTCGTGGCACATGTTACTTTAAAAGATTAAATTCAATGTTTACTCTTTTATGTAATGTTTTTAAAACTAGATTGATGATTGAACTAATTAATATACTAATTCACAGTTCAACGACTTTTTTTTTTTTTTCTTTTTTTGTGACTACCAGAGGTTGGAGAACCAACTACAGATGCAAGAAAACAGTTGCAGCTACTTCAGTTGCAACAGCCACAGAACAAACAGCTAGACATGAATTAAAAAACTGGGACCCCAAAGGTAATGAGAGATCATGCTTTGCCAAACAAATCGCTACAACATTCCCTTCTCGAAAGATATGGAGTGGGCAGAGGCTAGCGGATCTTAGAGGGAGGGCGATGTGTATTAGAAAATCAGGACTAGCTAGTGAAAGTCTGGTCCAACTCCTCAAATTTGCTTTGAATTCTGGCCAGAGCTACGGGAACAGAAACAAACTTGCGTCTAATTAAACACAATATCATTACGAGTCTGCCAAATGAAATCAGCTGATACGCCAAACATAAGAGGCCATTTCCTATTAGAAAAGGCTCAAGCATGAAGATTTGCAGCCAGCTAGCTATGAATCTCGGTACTAAAGAAACCATGCTGGCACTGAAGAGGAACAAGGGATTGCCAAATATCCTTGATCATGTCACAATCTCGGAAAGCATGCAAGGTGGTTTCAACATCCCTGTTGCACCTAGGGCACCTTGGGTCCTGAGTGAAACCCCTACGAAAACGTTGCCAATTTGTCACATGACAATCTTTTGCAACCTTCCACAATAACAGTTTTAAGTCTTTCGGGGCAAACCCACTGCTAAATCAAATTAAAGACAGGCTGGCTATTATATTTGGATCTGAGCACCTCAACCCACAACTTTGATCCTTGGGTACAAAGCCCCCAACATACTTTCATAAGAAACGCAAGGTTGAAATCACGGATAGTCCTCAACCCAAGACCGCCGGGCCACTTCGGTTTACACATAGACTCCCAAGCAACTGGGTGCACACGTCTAGATATAGAAGTTCCACCGCACAAAAAGGTACGTGACATCTTCTCCAAATCCATACAAACCACTTTGGGAATCAAACAAGTCTGCATAACATAGGTTGGGAGGGCTGAGAGAACTGATTTGGTGAGGGTTAGCCTCTTTGCAAGGGATAAATTAGAAGCCTTCCAATTGGACAAACGAGATGCCGCTTTATCCAGAATACCTTGAAAAGTTCTCTTGGTCACCCTTGCGTGGAAAAGGGGAACCCCTAGGTACTTCCCCAGATCATGAGTACAACTAAAACCAAAGCCATCCATTATTTGTCTTCTAATGCTCCAATGAACATTTTTGGGAAAAAAGATTCGAGACTTATCTGTATTAACACGAAGGCTAGAGCTGGAACAAAAAAGATCAAGACAAGTTGTCATAATCTTAACTTGTTCAAAGCCAGTTTCCCCGAATAAAATGAGATCATCTGCAAAGCAAAGATGAGATAGTCTAGTTAGGTCCTCCTCTACTGAGTTGAATAGTATCCGAAAGGTCATTATCCACAGCCAAAGAAATAATCTGAGAGAGCCTTTCCATACAAAGAACAAAAAGATATGGAAAAATTGGATCACCCTGGCGAATATCCCGCCCGGGGGAGAAATTAGGAAAGGCTTCACCATTCCACAAAACTTGCATTGACGGGAAAGAAGTGTAATGCCAAATAACATTGATAAAATTATCAGGCAGCCCAATGTCCAATATAGTGTCTTTGATAAAGTCCCATTTGAGCTTGTCATAGGCTTTCTCAAAATTAATCTTAACCACCATCCACCCTTTTCCACTTCTCTTATTACGCATAATATTGTCACTACTGTGGCGACCTAAAACAAAACTACGTTGGGTAGGACTTATGAACCTCTCCATAACACCACGCAGTCTAGAAGCTAGGACCTTTGTGATAGCTTTATATGACACATTGCACAAGCTTATCAGCCTAAACAGTTCAATGACTTAAATGTTAATTAACTAAGACTGATATAGTATTACATAATATGTAAAATAATAAACTAATATAAAGTTATAAAATATAAGTTAAATAAAATTTTAAGTAACATAAAAAGATCATATTACATGTTTTTCAAAATAAAAAATTTATAGTAAGTAATTAAATAATATCAATTTGTATCACTACAAAAAAAGGGCCTCTTAACCACGGTTATATTGCCATGCTTACTATAACCATGGGTAACATTAAAATGGAATCCAAATCTACGACGTTACAATTGTGGCAAAACAATGCGTTGAACTTTATTTTTTCTTCCTTTTTTCCTCCATCTCATTTTCCTGACTTTTTGGTTCCTAGATTTCCCCTAAAAGATAGAAATTTTTAGTATCCTTTTTCACTGACTTAGAAGCCCTAACATCTCTATAAAGCCAACACCGTCGTCGTTAGCTTGTCTCCAACTTTCCAAGAGTTGTAGAGACTAGTTTGAGACCCTGTTCTCTCTAAAGTTAATCTTTCTCACATGGTAAAAACTCAAACCCTTCTATCTTTTGCGGCAAAATTTCCATTAAGGGTTTTATTCCAAACTCTATTGGGTTTTTAATTGATTTTTTTTTAGAATGAAATAGGGTTGTGCAGGACTAAGGAGTCATTTTTGATTGATTGCTAACTTCAAGTAATTTTGAGTTCTCCCTTTCTGCAATTTTCACATTGTGAGTTCACCTATCTTCCATGTAAAGAATGTGTGTTTTTCCATGAGTGCACAACACCTATATATGGCTATGCTTTTCGATTGTGCTTTGAATCTACTAGTTCTTGACATTTAGTGTTCTCCCCCTCTTTTGTTTTTTCATTTTTCTTAATTCTTTAACTTTTTAAGAAAATGTTTTTTTTTTCTACCCTTCTTCCATTAGATTGGGGTTCAATTGGTTTTCTTGTTACATGCATTGATACAGGGTTCAATTGGAAAATAGACAATATATTAAATAAGTTTTATGTTGATACAAATTGCGTGACACAATAATCCTCCAATTCCAAGTCCGAACCCTTCATAATTTCATATGCTTCAAGACTAAACAAGCCTTATATTTAAGATGTTGCTTACCATAAAAAAATATTTAAGATGATTTTGTAATCTGTGGGCCAATATTTTATATATGGGAGGAATGTTTTTACAAATTTTAAGTGTCATTTAAAATTTTTTTTATGCCATGTGTCTTCATGTTCAGTTTTTCCTAAACATTAGAAATTTTTGTTGCCATTTTGCACTTATGTCATTTTGTTTGCACTTGAGATCACTAGCTTGATAGGATTGATGTTTCCCTTTATTTTGTATAGTGATGAATATATTGCAATTGTTAGACGTGTTATGATTAGCAAATATTAACTTATATAATGAGTATGTTTATTTTATTGTATTTAGATTGTCTTCTAGATGTGTATTGGTACAAGAAACTAAGAAATGTTAGTATGGTACCAAAATCTAATAAGGTATTGTAAGGACAATCTATATATTAAAAAAAAAAAAATACATTAAGTTTGCCACAGTTATAACTGCGGCAAACCTTTGCACCACATTAGCCATGATTATGGGCATGGCTAAATAATGGAATTTGAATATTTTATTAGACTAGTTAGATAGGTTAAGGCATAGCTAAATCAAAATTTAACCATGGTAAAGTATTGTTACCATGCTAAAAATAACCGTTGTTAATCTTAAATTTGACCTTGGCTATTATTTTGTGAGCCAAGGTTAGTTTTCACCACGGTTATTTGATAAGTTAGCCACAGTTTTGAATGTGGCTAAATGTTGCTTTTTTTGTAGTGTATGTACATCTCATATATGGGTCTTTGTTTATTTAAAAATTGCTTTAGAATTAAATTTTTTAAACAAAATAAAAAGAAAAAATATTTTTTTTGAACGAATTGATTTAGACTAATTCACTAGCAATGGTTCTTTTCATGTTTTGAATGGTTTTTAATTGATTTTTAGCTTCATCATTTTTTTGGATTCTCCATACTAATGACTTGATTGGTTTTTGATTCATCTAATTGAATTAGTCGATTCTCTTTCAATTTTAAAACTATGCTTTTATCAATATAATTTTGAAAAAAAAAATGATAAACACATAAACTGAGCTATATTTTTTAATTCAAATCTAAACTAAATAAGCACACTAATACTTACACTTGCATTTGGATATTCTTTTTTTTTTTTTAACTATTATAACATGATAATGTTATGTTGATTATCATTAAAAGCCCATTTATGGTATAAATCATGACACATTATTTGATATAAATTTCTAAACATTCACAATTCACTAACCACACCATTATCACCATGTTCATGACCAACAATAAATGCACATTCACTTCAACTTCAACACCTCTTTTAATTTATTCATGAACCTTTTTCTGTTTCTATCCATGGTTATAGTGATAGCACCACTAACACCATTATTAGTCTCCATCTTCACCCTCTTTTGCATGTGTACTGAAATGACATCATCAAGGCACTTATAGAGAAAGAAACAACAATAATGAGCTTTAGGCAACTTTAACCATTGAGTAATGTGGTTTGTAAAGATATTAAATTCCTTAAGAGAGAAATTGACAATGATGTTACATGGTCTCACAAGGTCTTTTGCATTCCTTATGTTGTGAAGAAAATCAATGATCCCATTTAATTTCACAATATTGAAGACCTTTTCATTCTCCCCTTCTGTGCTTGTTGGTACTTAGGTATAAACTAAAAAGGAAAAATTACTTCCTTTGCATGTATGGTGTGCTTATATGTGCCTAATTTAACGTGGAATTGGATTTTGTAAACTAGGTATTGGGTATTTTTATAGTTAATGCCAACATGTGTGTGTGTGGGTTATGTGAATTGGATGTTGGATATTTTTATACCTAATGCATGACTTCAAAGTACTAGTAATTGGTTTGTTTAGGTGATTGATGGTGATGGTGTGACTAATTAATGTTGAAACTTTTGTTTTTCTATAGTAAGATGGTGTAGTGTGCAACTTATATGAATATAGAGAAATAGTACTAACACACTCTTTGACATATTCTTTTGAACATATTCTTTTGGCTAAATTATATTTTAAGTCCCCCTATTTTTCTCCATCTGCAATTTTGGTCCCCTTACATTTTTTTAGAGACATTTAGTTTCGTTATTTTAAAAAATTTGCAATTTTGGTCCCTCTGTCAAATTTCTTGCATTGATTGTTAGTGGTTTAACATTGACTCTGATATGTCTATGTTGACTCTAATATTGACTCTGACTTTAACATATCATTTAAATATTGATACATGAGAATCAACATTAAATTACTAACGGCCAATGCAAGATATTTGACGGAAAGACCAAAATTATGGATTTTTAAAAATAGGAGGACTAAATGTCTCTAAAAAAAATAGGGGGACCAAAATTGAGGATTGAAAAAATAGGGAGACCAAAAATGCAATTTAATCTATTCTTTTTTATTGGTTGAAATTTTTTGGAAATCACAAAATTTTATAGGTCTCACATATTATTTAATGATTCTCTCTCATGGTTTTGTGATTTTCAATAAATTTCAACTAATAAAAGAGGGTGTGTTAGAGAGTGTGTTGCTAGCATTCCTCATGAATATATTCAAGTTACTACCATATATGTCTTCAATGAGATTATGAAAGTTAGGGTTTCCCAGTGGCGCATATTAAAGGCCTTAGTTTGATCTTAGTATTGGTTTTGTTGCTTCTTTTCGTGAAGGTTCTTTCCTTAGTTTGATGGGTTTTTTTTTTTTTTTCGGTGATAAGAATATTGATTTCATTAATAAAGAGAGTGCACATATGAGTGCATATAAAAACTTTGAATTTATTGCTTGTCATTTTTGGTGATATGGACGTGTGGAAACATATTGATTTCTTTGAGGAACAGAATGCACACGTGGGTCTTAGGTATGTAAAGTCTAATCCTCAAGTAACTTAATGATCAAGTTCCTTTATTTTTGTCTACAAACTTTGAATTAGTGGTTTGTTATTTTTGGTGACATTAACATGTGAAAGCGTAATGATTTTGTTGAGGAAGAGAATGCACATGTAAGTCTTAGGTATGTAAAGTCTAATTCTCTTGCAACCAATTATCAAGTTTTTTTTAATCTTGTCTATAAACTTTAAATTGACGGTTTGTCATTTTTGGTGATATGGATGTGTGAAACACATTAATTTCATTGAGGAATAGAATACACACATAGGTCTCGGGCACATAAAGTCTAATTATCATGTAACCAGGCATAAAGTTTCTTTTATTCTTGTCTACAATCTTTGAATTGATGGTTTGTCATTTTTGGTGATATAAACATGTGGAAATATATTGATTTCACTAAGGAGGTGAATGCACACATAGGTCTCAAGTATATAAAGTCTAA
This sequence comes from Spatholobus suberectus, assembly GCA_004329165.1. Classification (NCBI taxonomy): domain Eukaryota; kingdom Viridiplantae; phylum Streptophyta; class Magnoliopsida; order Fabales; family Fabaceae; genus Spatholobus; species Spatholobus suberectus. The sequence goes on from CM014729.1 coordinate 28,474,808, forward strand.
TTCTCTTGTGACCAATGATCAAGTTCTTTTTATTCTTGTCTACAAACTTTGAATTGATGGTTTTCATTTTGGATGATATGGAGGTGTAGAAACATTGATTTCATTAAGGAACAAAATGCACACATGGGTCTTGGGTACGTAAAGTCTAATTCTCATGCAACCAATGATCAAGTTCCTTTTGTTCTTGTCTATAAACTTTGAATTGATGGTTTATCATTTTTGGTAATATCGACACGTGGAAACATATTGATTTCATTGAGGAGGAGAATGCACATGTGGGTCTCGGGTATGTAAAGTTTAATTCTCTTGCGACCAATGATTGAGTTTCTTTTATTTTTGTCTACAAATTTTGAACTAATGATGTCATTTTTGGTGATATGGACATGTGAAAACATATTGATTTCATTGAGGAGGAAAATGCACATGTGGGTCTTGGTTACGTAAAGTCCAATTCTCTTGCGACCAATGATCAAGTACCTTTTATTCTTGTCTACAATCTTTAAATTGATTGTTTGTCATTTTTGGTGATGTGGACGTGTGAAAGCTAGTGAATCTTTATTTAATGAGTTTTAGTGCATGATTCCATTACAAAAAGATGAGAACAAGACTTATAAAAAGAAGAAAATGCTTATAAAAAGGTGAAAATATTTTACTTTTAGTATTTATGAATAAATAAACTTATGAAGAATGTTTTACACATTTTTATAGGTAAATAAAGCAAAATTCTTACATTTGAAAATGCAATATGTGAAACGTTGGATGGCGTCCCACGTTATTCAAAGACAAACAACGACTTTCCAATGGAGGCCCAATGTTGGATGTTGGGATTGTGCTTTAAACACTGAATTAGACAATGGATGCACTTGACCTCTCCAGTAGACCAATGTCTAAGATGCCAGTCATGCTTAGAGATGTAGGATTAGATATTAGAGTATCAATTCCATACGGGTAGATCTAACATGTTGTGCAACTTGTAAGTACTTGAAGCCTGTCAAATATCTCTTATGCTCAACGTCCTAGATGCTTGGTTAGTAATAATTTTTTAACAGCACAAAACAATTATTATTGATGTATTAGGCCAATTTTATCTAATATAAAGCCATTTTCAAGGTCCATTTGGGAAAATAGGACATTGGAAGACGCATCTCACCATCACTCACCCTATTCTTAGGTTTTCTTTCTATTTCTACCATTGAAGCTTCAACCCTTAGAAGAGGATCTTGAAAATTCAGTGTATTTACCATCATTCATTATCATTTATATCTTTCTTTCGCCTTTTCCTTCCCCATGTTTTGCTAATTCTTCATTGTAGCTAAGGTTAAACAAACTTTGTGGGATTCTTTGTTTTGACTCTTGATTTAATGTAATGAGTAATCAACTTTGTTTTTCATGTTTCTTGCGATTGATCATTATTGAGATTTATCTTGAATGTGTATAGTTTGAGGAATTATTTATACATATTCTGATTTGGCTTTGATTACCATATCTTAAGTTGAGTATGAGAATAGTCCTTCATAAGACATGAGTTCTAATAGATTTTGAACTTAATGCTTGATTTGATTTTCGATAAATCTACAAAAGAAGGGTATTGGGGTTGATTCATAATGATTTTTGCTAAGGAATTGGGTTCATCTACCTTTGTAGAATATGGATGTCTAAACCTTGTTAAATTATGTTGAGTTTTGAGGAAATGCAAATGATGAACATAAAATGAATTAGATCCCTAACTACTCTTACCATCTATATAAAATTCTTTTAGAAAAATTATAAACATTGGAATATATTTATCTTTATGGAATTTATTCTTTGGTGTATTATGTAGTGACAACACAATATTACCCACCTCTATGATAGTTGAGTGATTGAATTGAGCATATTACTAAAATCTCTGAGAAGAACGATACTCTACTCACTAGGATTTTTATTACTTGTGTTGACCAATGTACTTACTATAAAAGAGATTAATAAATAGAAAATATATATGCATTTTACACATCACTGTGTCTCTTTAACAGAAACCTATTGACTTCTTAAGGAGGAGAGCTCATAGGTGGGTCTAGGGTACATAAAGTTTAGTTCTCATGCAACCAATGATCAATTTTTTTTATTCTTTTCAACAAACTTTGGACTGATGAAAGGTTTAATGTCAAAATTTTTAATATATTATATTATCTATTTTTTCCAATTTTTATGGTGAGATTTAAGCCATTTATTTTGAATTTTAACTTAATCTGCACTAAAAAAAAATGAATTTTAGAATATTAGAGAGGAAGAAATTATATGTTTTATTTTCTATTAAAATTAATTAGGAATCTTATTTATTTTCTTATATTTTGATACTTTTATTTTAGGAAATAAAGATGGAAAATTAGAGCTTTAATGGGTCAAGAAAAAAGGACAAAAAAGCAACCTAAAATATATAAGATTTGAACCCTTGAAAGCGTTGGGCTTTTTCTTTCCATGATTAGACATTCAACCCACATGTCAAATGATTAAAATTAAAAGAATTAGGATTCTTTTAGCAATCACTTTTAGGGGGCAATGATCATCTCTCCCTCTTTAATCTCTATGAGTATGAAAAGGACATAAAATGTGAAGCCTTATGTTTCTTTAAGGACCTATGGTGTTTTTCTTTATCTCTTCTCTCTTTATATTTGTTTCTATTTTCTTTCATGTCTAGTTAAATCCTCTTTTGTTGGGGTTAGGTGAATTTCAATGTAATTCATGGATGTCTAAATTGTGTCATTAATGAAAAATTGATTCATTTATCTCTTTGTGTTTGTGTTATCTATGCTTAATGTTCTTGAGATTTGATCAACCTTAGGATGATTATTGATCAATATTGTGAATGAAATTTGCTTTGAGACATAAACCTTGTAACCTTTTAGGCTAGGATTAGTTTTTGGATGCTCGCTATCACTATCATTAGGAATTAGGATTTAAATAAATTAACAAATCTGGTAGACAAAATAGAAATTAAATTAAATAAATATCCGTGTTATGAATTCTATATGAAATTGAATGAAACCTAATCTAAATGTCTTTCTCACCCAAAAAATAAATCTTTATTATTTTTTTAATTTTATTTATTGTTTCTCTCAAACAATTTAAAATCAAGCCTTATTCTTGTGGTTCCTTTTAGAATTATTTTTGTGAATTGTGAGTTACCTTTATCCTTAGAATGATACTTGGACTAAACCATTTTATTATTACTTGTAACGACTTGGTACACTTGGCAAGGTCCCATCAAGAACCTTTAAAGGTTTCATTCTAAATTTGTGGAAGACTAAGGGTGGATTAGAGGTAATTGATTTTGAGGAAAATCTTGTCTCTTTTAAGTGTTTTACTACAAAGAGATAGAGATTTAATCATAAAATGATGCCCTTGGAGTTTTGATTGATATATATTGGTGCGTCAAGCTTTAACATGCAATGAGCACCCTTGGTCTTGATCTTCATGAATACCCTTTTTGGGTTCAAGAGTCCGTGACTTACCATTCAATCATAGATTGTAGAAAATTGTAAGGAAAATTGGTTCTATGTTGGGCATTTTTATTGACTAGGATAGTAGTGGGGATTTTTATCGGGGATGTTTCATAAGAGTTAGGGTTAATTACTATTGATCTTAAAAATTGTTGAACAAAGGTATGGTGATCCAAATCCAAAATGAAATAAATGTTAAAATGTTTTTCAAATATTAAAGACTTCCCAATTTTTGCTATATTTATGGAAGGTTGGGGTATATAATGAAAGATTATCCAAAAGTTGAGGGGATAAGGAATTGGGGAGTTTCTCTCATGGTTCTTAACTATGTGTGTCCCCAATCAAGCAAAAAAAAAAGTGATAAAGGAAAACATGAAATCATCTAATACTATTGTAGCAAAACTTTGATGCTCCATTGGAGGTTTCATCTCAGGAGGTGAACAATGATGCTAACATTCAAGAAGAGGACAACCAAAAGGTGCAACAAGAGGAAGAAATGAGCATAGTTAAACAAGGTAGATAAAAGAAGCTACAATTATAGTTGGGTATACATGTTAGCTTGCCCATTTCGGCTTAGCTCGCAATGGCCTGCAACTTAAATGGGTTGAGCCATATCTTTGTGAGGCTTGCATCTACCCCATATAGCCTGCTAGCTAATAAGCTAATCTATAGTTTATGAATAAAAAAAAGAAGAAATTTAAAAAAACATAAAAAATATATCAAAAAGATACAAATTAATAAAAATAAAAAAGTTAAATAACAAAATAATTAAAAAGATCAAAATATCAAAATCAAACATGATCATCAATCCTTATAAACCATTTAATGTCCCAACCAAAAATATCAAACATTCTTTAAAATTACCAAAATGCACCAACCAAATATGAAAGTCTTCCAAACTAAATATCTCAAGTATAATTTTCAAATACACACATAATACTAAGTAAAAAGTACATCAAATATCTAAAATATATAATCATTAATCATCTTCAATCGTTTATGCTTAAAATCTTAAATAAAAAAATGGTTTGCAGGCAAGCTTGTTAACCACAGACTAAACTCGGTTAGTCCGCAAGTTATGCAGTTTGGTGCTACCAAGCCTCGCATCGAATTGGGCACCATATTAAGAGTCCTCGTAGCTTGTGTAGGCTATAAGCTAAATAGATGGCCTGCGGGTCTTGGTCCATATACCCATGCAACTCTAGCTATGATAGATAATGAAGACTCTAATCATTACAAAAATCCATCCAAGGAGTGGACTTGACAACAAAAAATGATAATGACAAAAGAGAAGGTATAATATAAAGACTAAATGACACTAACACCCTTGAGATTTTTTTAGATTGTATACAGTACCTCCTCTTTTTTTATCCCTACATTAATCCCCTTAATTGTTTGAAAAACATTACATTAACACCCCTTATACATTACACTAACCTCCTTAATTGTTTGAGAAATATTACAACGTATACCCTATAAGGAAGGTTGTTGTAAATGTTAAAAAAGCAGAAAAATTATGTGCAATCCGAAAAAACTTTAGGGGGTGTCAATGTAATTTACTCTAACATAAAAAATAAAACAACTGAAGAGGTCCAAAGTAAACAAAGGTTTAATCTTCCTAAAAGAAATGGAAGAATTTTCTCAAAAAAAGCTAAAAGCAAATCTAACTCTAAAAAAGTCATGAGGAATGAAAAATGGAATTAGTGTGCTACGATGATGAATGAGGCAAGTTTGGCAATTAATAGTATGGAAAAGAAACATAAGGCTCAAATTTCAATATCTAGCAATGAAGTGGCAGTGGTTGTGTCCAACATTGCTAGGAGCAATGATCATCTTAATCTAGAATTGTTGTAGGTTAGGTAGTTTGAGCCTTTAAAAGTATAACAAAGGATGCTCCCTAATTGTTTTTTTCAATAAAAACTAGGGAAAAATTTCAAGAGTCGAAGTTATAAAGAAGAAGATGGAGTTTTTAGGTATGATTGTTGTTGATTGTGTTGAGGAAGGAAAAAGTAGAGTTGGAGGGGTCACACTTTTTTGGAGTTCAAGCTTAGCTATAGTTGATATGGTTTGGTCTTTTTTGAGTGTTGAAAATGGATAACTTAGTGGGTATTCACTTATTAATGGAGTGAGGACAGATAGTAAGGTATCTATACCCAATGTTTTAAAGCTTGGATTGGTCATCAACTCGGTCAAGACATTGGGTCATTGGTCAAACGAAGGGTCACTAACTGAACCGTATGACTTGATCTCTATTAAAAAATTTAAAAATATTCATGACATATAAATTTCATATTTATAAAATTTATTAAATTAAATTTCAATGGTGATATGTAGACCATAAATAAATAAAAAAATCAACAATGGTATTTGAGATGAGGGTAAAGGAAGGAAGGACTGGAAGTTATATATTCAAGTCAAACAAACAAGAGCAAGTGAATGAAGATTACTCATTCAGGACAACACAAGAGACATTTATGTCGTTCGCATATGTGCATTTGAATTTAAGATTTTAGTGATTATTATCATTTCACATATGAATATTTTTTTTTATAATTAAAATTCATAGTAAATAAATATTTTTAAATATATAAATTATATTATAAGTTGGGGTTTCTATTTTTTTTCAATAGTTGTAGTTAAAACAACATTATTTCACACTTAAAAAAATAAAAATTTCTTGGAACTAGTTCGGGTCAACTTGCCACTGAACCGATTCAACTGCAAAACTCGCTGAGTCAAACCGGTTCATATTGAGTTGATGATATGTCTAGTCCAATCACTGGCTCCGATTGGTTGCACCACTGGTTCTCGGTCCAACTAGTCTGACCAACTAGTCCGAGTCTATTTTTAAAACATTATCCATACCTGCAGGTACCTATGATTTAAAATTACTTAAATACCCTTATTATATACAAAGTAAGTTACTCTGATTTATCTTTATTATAAATATATATTTCAAAATTGTTTATTTTTAGTGTAAATATATGTTTCAAAATTGTTTATTTTTAGTTTTCTTTTATTTTTACTTCTTTAAAATTTTATATTTTAACAAATATCTATGGATACCTACGAATACTTATAAATTTCATGGATACTCGCTTAATGAATACTCGTGGATACTCGCTTAAGAGTACAATTTTGGCCATGCTATAAGATCTATTTCAATTGCAATGTTTAAAGAAAAGGACAATAGGTGAAAGTAACGTGTGTTTAGGTTTGAGTAAACTTGGGCTGCGAGCTAGGATGTTTTGAATACATTGAAAACTCAAGGGGGAGATTAAGTGCCTTATATAAGTATGAATAAGTTGGAAGTTACATGTGAAGCTTTGTATGTTTTTGTAAAAAAAGGTTGACAATTTTAAAAAAAATTGGCATAACATAAAAAGCTATTAATAAAAAGGATGACATTTGAGAGTCCATAAAGGAAAATATAAAGAAATGTCAAGTCGTACAAAAGGATTATGACAACTTATTGGATAAAAAAAAGACATATTAAAGGTAATGTTATAAGGTGTTTGGCTTGAAAAAAAGATAAAAATACAGAATGTTTTCATAAAAGGCATCTCAAAGGCAATGATATATTTGAATTAAAAGGATTAAAAATTAAATGAAAGAATGGATTCTTGGAGAAAAAATTTCAAGGAAGGTAATTAAACATTTTTTAATATCTTTTTTCATTTATCTCTAATTAATTTTGAAAAAGTATGCCACATGGAAAAATGGGATCTCTTTGTAGAAATGAGACACTTGATAAGTATGCCATATTTTCAAGAGGATGTTTTCACAACATTTCGTCAAATGCACCCTCTAAAAGCACTAGGCTTGAATGGCTTCCCTGCACTATTTTACCAAGTATATTGGCAATTAGTAGGAGACGATGCCATCAATTATATCTTGTAGATTCTTAATAATGGATTGAATCTTACAAGTATTAATAATTGTTTATTTGCCTTCTTCCAAAAATTACGAACCTCAATCCCTAATTATTTGAGATTTATTAGCCTATATAGTGTAATAATGAAGATTGTTACAAAATGCATAGCGAATAGGCTTAAACATGTTTTAATTGATATTATGAGGGAAATTCAACATGCATTGTTCCTAGCTAGGAGGCTTATGCACTTATTGGGTTTGAATTATTTCATTTTGTGAAAAAAAGGAAAAGGAAAAAAAGTGTGCCATGACCTTAAAATTAGATATGTCCAAAGCATAAGATAGGGTGGAATAAAGTTTGTTGGAAGGAGTTTTAAAAGCTATAAAGTTTGTAGATAATTTTAGTTCTCTCGTAATGAAGTGTGTCATAATTGTATCACGTGCAATTTTGATGAATGGAGAACTTAAAGATTGATTTAAGCCTCAAAAGGGTCTAAGGCAAAGGGATGCTTTGTCTCATCACCTTTTAACTTTTTGTGCAAAGGCATTTTTTGAACTTTTATATGAATAAATGGCAATCCATAACATACATGGGATTAATATGGTAAGAGGTGCTATTTCAGTAGCACACATTTTCTTTGCAAATGATAGTTTGTTATTTGGACGAGCTAATATGGAAGAAGCAAATTGCATCTTTTCGACTATTAGGTTGATAGGTGTTAAACCAACAGATTTTAAAAACTTATTCCTTTTCAAAATATGATTTAGTGAAGAAGTGAGTAGGGTCAAATCCACAAGGAGTGTTAATGATTTACTTTTTTTATAAAATAAAAAACAAACAATAAAAAAAATAAAAGGGTGGGTTTTGAGTAGGCAATTTAATTAAAAGAAAACAATAATTAAAACAATGAGCAAAATAAAGAGATAGGGAAATTCAAGAATTAAAAACTCTAACCTAAGCCTTCTATGGCCATCATCATTGTAGAAACTTCAAAGAAAAGGGACAAAATGCAAAACAAAAGGAGAGGGGAAGACAAAAGAAGAAAGAGCACCCAGATCCAAAGATAAAAAACTAAGCAAATGACAAAGTGTCTAAAATCGTGCTTTGAATTGGCTTATTTATAATTGCCAATTCCTATGGAATTCTTAATCTATCCATGACCCAGTAGATGGCCCATGATAAGCTTTCCAAAGAGTGTTCACGTGCCTTAAATGGGATTAAAAGGAGTGAGATATGCTCAATTAAGTGGAGGTAGGTCTAGCTTGTGTGACAACACCTTTGACTCGATTTCAAGATTACATTTGACCACTTAACTATTCAAATTTATGAATTTAGCATTTAATTAAAGTTGTATATTTTTCTGTTATCTTTCCTAGCATATAATGAACAGAAAAAAAATCATATATGTATGACTTAAGTTATGGTCCAAAAAACAAAACATGGTCATAATGAATCAAATACTGAAAATTTACTTCAAAGTCCATTCAACCCAATAATTAAAATACGTGCTAAAATCACTTAATTATTACCTACACAACCATTAATAATATAAGTATGAGGGTAATTAATATGATAATTATAATTATTATCAACCACGTTAGTTTAGGAGTTGCCAATACTATTGTCTTACATTTCTTAACTTCTTGAAGTCTTATCTGTTTTGCGAACACTCAACACGACCTTTTTTTTCCCACAATAGTAACTAACAGTGTTACTTATATCTTGTTGTAGTCGTGATTGAGATTTTGACCTCCTTTCCCTCACTAATATTCCTTTATAACTTGTGCATGATCTCCATCATCACTATTCTTGTTTCTCATCATTTTGTCATTTTTTATGTAAAGTTGTGATTACCTCGTCTAGCTTCAGCAATATATGTCTTCACAACAAATAATATTTGCACAAGAAGCTTGTAGGACCTTGGAAGTGAGGCCAATAATAGCAATGTCTACTCCTTATCACATTCAATAGTTAGCATGCAAGCGAGATGATTAAAGTATTAATGTGGTCATAGGGATCTCATATCCATTTTGTGTTAATAAATTAGGATTTTACACTAAAACAACTAAGGCTATGTTTGTATAACGGTTAAAAAAATACTTTTACGAATTTCAATGCATAACTCCAAATTTCAATGTACAAAATGAAGAAAAAAGAAGTTGTTACTTTGTGAGTAAAACTACGTTGAGCTTTTTCAATTAAAATCTAAACATGCACCAATGACCGGTGGCAGTACAATATTCTACTTACTGCTAGTGAGATGAATTAAAGTATTAATGTTTCAACCATCCAGTATGTAAATTAGTTGGCCGGAGACTATTCTAACTTAAAGTCTTGAGAATGTAACTGTAATAAAATTTGGTAGGGAGAATTTTATTGTCTTGGTGGTTTTTCCCGGCTAGAGTCTGAATTGAGTCAAACAAAAATATAGCTATGTTTCATTATCATAATTAATAAAAAGGTTATTGCATATATTTATTATTTGAGGAAAGCATTCGAGGGCTTCAACACTTCAGTGTTTTATGTGTAGATGAATGTGAAGTTAAAATTTTAAATAAAAACTACATTAATAATAAAACATTAATAAAGAGCGATGATTACTTCCGGGCAAGTCCTTATTTTATTTATCTTTGGTAATTCCGTTATTAAAAGGTAAAATTGGATAGAATTGTTGGCTTGATTTTGTAAAAAAAAAAAACAAAAAAAACAAAATTAATAGAACAAAGGATGACAAAAAAATTCATACCCGTGAATATTTGCAAGTAAAACCCAGCTATGAATATAAAATAGATAGTTAAATGGATATCCGTTTATTAATGGGACAGGAAAAGATAGTAAGATACCCGTACTTGAAAGTATTTGCACTTTGAAATTATTTAAATACTCTTAATTATATATAAAGTAAATTAATTTTATTTTTAATATAAATATATATTTAAAAACTATTTATTTTTAATATAAATATATGTTTCAAAATTATTTTTTTAGTATTAATATTTTTCAAAAATATTTATTTTTAATTTTTTTTATTTTTACTTTTTATTTAAGATTTTATATTTTAATAAATATTCATGATGCGCTTAATGGATACTAGTATAAATAACAGGTGTAAAAAGATTACTACTTGTATCCGTCCCATCCTATTGCCATCTGTAGATAAAACTTAGAAGGCTGGCTATTCTATTAAAAAGGGTAGTAAGAAGGCTACTGCAAATAACAGAAGAAATCAAGGGGAGAGAAATAAAATAGAAAAATGCATAAGCTGACAGGTTTTCCCTGTCTACAGGATAACCATGATCAATTTGCCGTTCTCAACTTTTGAGGACCCAGAAATACTATTCCTCAGAATTGAGAATTAACAATTTGTAAATTATGAATGCCGCCCTTTGCAATGAAATGGCCTGGCTCCATATTTGCTTGTTTTGTGTAGCTCAAATTAATGTCAGCTAGCAGTCACTGGGTGCAGCACAGCTGCACTGCAGAGTTACTGCAAACATGGTATGATAAGTGCCACTAATGCTCTTGAAGCTCACGTCTTCAAGCTTCACTTGAGATGGCTAAAAATACACAGTAGAAGAATCGTTAATAGTATTTATGGTTCTAAATTGCAGTTGTGGTCGCTGTTGCGTTTTCATTGAAATCTCTAATATTGCGGAAAATTGTGGAAAAATGTGGTTGATGCGGCTGCAATTGCGGTCGCGATACGGTTGCGGTAAGTCCAAAAACCTTTACGTTGCGGCCGCAATTGCGGTTGCGGACCGCAATTTAGAACCATGATAGTACTATAAACACATAAGCTTCTGCTGTATATGCATCAGTTGCTCAAAGATTGAAATCACACGTCTCTATTTTTTTGGCCTTTTCATGTTCTTCCAATTGAAAAATGACACGTTATTAAAAAGTAATATTTTTTCTCTTGACTATTACTTTTTTATATTTTTATTGAGGTAATTTTTTTAGCACGTAGGCATTTTCTGTATTGTTTTTTAATTAGAATTAAATTTCACATGGATAAATTCTAATTCGGGTTAGAGAACAATGTTAAAAAGCACATAAAGAATGACATTTAAGTCTTTTCCTATTTTTTATTCTTTGAATGGTAGAGAAGATAAAAAATAAGGAAAGGGGATTTGAGTCCACACATGCATGCATATTTTATTTGTTCACAGGTGCTTACCTGGTTAATTTTGCAAATGCCTGAAGGACAATATGTTTGGTCTATGATTATGGGCTTTGAGACATTGATCATGTTTATGTTCTCAAACACCAAATTAGAAGCACAACTAGGTGGAGCTCGTGGCCAGGTTTTCACCCTGACACCATTCTTGGTACCCTTAATTGTGCAGTTTGAAACATGAACCCCAACTACATCCTTCTCATTAATTTGACCCCTTGCCAAGGCTTCCCACACTGCCATGACAACAGAACACACTCATTCAGTGACCATGTCATCTACTAAAATAGAACAAATATAATACAGTGCAAATGTAATATAACCTGATTCCATGACCTGGACCACAGTGTACTGATGAAACAGATATGTTAGTGCTGCCAGGTCCAATGGAGACACAGTCATCACCAACTCCAATTGTTGAGGAAGTGATAGTGATGTTATTGGAATGACCAACGGCGATTCCATCAGTGTTTGGGCTAGTCCCAGGTGCTTGAATGTTGAAACCAGAGAAATCAACGCTCTCACAGTTGGGGATGCTAACATGGACGGCCTTACTCTTCAACAAAGATACATCTCTCACAGTGCCATATGAAACATTGACGAATTTCAAAGCCTGTATGAATCAAGCAAGGTAAACATGATTTGACTTTAGGAGAATAAAATCTTCAAAATACATTTTACGGAACGTTTGTTTTACGAAATGATATTGTATTCCTAGAAATCACATTTTCCAGAGTATTATAATCAGGAATTTTATTCCTAGAAACATTTAAAAATATATTTGGGTACATTTTAACATTTCCAGGAATATTTTTAAAATTTAAAATAATTTAAATAAACAATAAGAGTGAGAATGGAAGTTATGAGTGGGTTAAAAAATAATTTCCAACATTTTCATGGAAATATAGCTTTTTTACCTATTTTCATTGGAATAGAAATGAGACAAATCATATTATTATTATTTTCCTAAGAATAAAAAAATACCTAAAAATAATTTTTCAAAATTCATAACAAACATATAAATATTACATTTTCATGTTTATATTCCTGAAAATGAGTTTTTAATCCATGAAATAAACACACTAAAATTTGTCTCTAGTCAATTGGGAATTGAATTTTGTGGGAAATTGTGGCATTTCATGACCCTGCGGCAAGCAGCTTTTGACCAGGATTCTTGACCCTGAGCATCCAAAGTTGCCTTATTATTTATTTAGTCCAGCGAGATTCAACCCGTTCAAGCTCTGAAACACAAGCCATTCAGGGGTGGGGAAGTCATTGAGGCTAATCGGAGCCTTCAAAGTTCCCATTATCTCTATCTTTGGGTACCCATTATTGTGGCAGTGCCCTCAAAATGAGACTGGACCAAGGTAGAAAGTTCCTTTTGGGACGAAGAAAGTGGAGTATCGTGTACAAGAGCATGCATCCTTCCATGCGGCTAAGAATGCCTAGTAACGTTACGTTGTAACTTGTTAGTTATTTTTCCTTAAATTTTAAAATTACCATAGAGGCATATACCAAATCATTTACATTATAATAAAATGAGAATGAATATATTTGTTTATCTACAGTGACTAATGTTTAAATAGAAAACTAAAAGAGGTTTCCTAGCATAATCTCTGTCAAACTTCTTCATAAGATTCTCACTTTTAAATATCATAATCACATTTCTGACTTGACGTCTCCAACTTCATAACCAATGTATTTTTATTTCTAGATGAAAGCGTAAAAAGACATGATTCTTAAATAGATAAGTGATAGCGCTTAGGATAAGTGAAACAGAAAACCAATTTCAAGGAATCACCCGGCAATACAAATAGATGGCTGAGTCCTTTATAATAATTAGTGCCAATTCGTAACAATTTAGATAATCTTTGTCCTTAAATCACTAGTGATACCATAAAATAGAACATGATGGTTACTTGCTTCTAGCTACACTGGTTTTATTTTACATTGTTAAACTGCATAAATAGTCAAAAGAAGCTACAATCCTTCAAAAATATCCTCCATCACTGAGTTCTTAGAATCAAATCAAAAGCTTACAGAGCTGCCATCTGTCCTCCCATCAGCCACTGCTCCATAACGAGTCACATCAAAATATTCTAATGGCGTTGAATATGGATCAGTGGATTCAAGTGAAACAGCAGAAGGGTTATTATCTAGTGCAGGTGGTTCAGCTGAGTCAGCAGGAGGAATTTCATCTGGGGCAGGAGAATCAGCCAGAGGTTCTGGAGCTAAAACAGTGGAAGCCCTGGCAAATGCTATGCCAATTTCAGAACTAACTATATAAACAACTGCTATACTCAAGCTTAATACTAATATCTTCTTCATTTTTGGCACAGCTCCTGAAAATATGTCTTGTTAACTCCTATGATTATTAGTACTTCTGCACAACAATGGGGCTAACCCTTCTTTGTATGTTTAATTTATAATCTTAAGTTTCTTGAATTATGCTGAACTTAATTTTGTTATATGTTAAACGTACAGTTTTACTTTCTAATTTTAACTGTTTAACGCATTCAGAAGCATTTTTATTGTCATAAATTTCATTTAGTACTATTCAAGTTTTACAAACAGATCCTGCATGGTAATGATGTACAGTTTATTGCTGCCTGACTACCTGAAAGGGGTATTCTGCGACAGGAAACACGACAAGAAAAACGACCTGATACAAAGTTAAGTAAACAGCCACAGTCATACATTAATTATGATTTATGACATGAAGCAAGTAACAATATGCACTTTGAAACATCCAGTTCTAATTTAAAATTCTGCGTGATAAACTTGTGAAAATAAATCTTAAAGCACAAACTATAAAGTTATTTGATTGTACTCACACAGTTAAAGTTATAAAGTATGGCATTTGTTTTAATAAGATAAAAAGGTAAGGCACTTATACGAGTAGGTTTTATTGTCATTTAAAGATGACTGTTACTTGTTCATCCCAAAAAGAATCCAGCATTTGCTTCCTTATATTAAACTGTTTTCTTGAAAGGTAAGAAATAAGACCAGGAATTTTTTTTCTTCAGTGCCCTGAGCAGAGCATAACAAGCAAATATTTATGAGAGGAAAATTGTGGTTTCTTAGTCATTTAAAGTAACAATATCTTCCAACGTGAAAACGACCTCGAGTTTTTAAATTAACAATAAGCTCAAAGCCTATGGATGGAGAATTTCATGTAGTATATAGCCTTAGCACCACCCTAGTAGTGGAGAGCCTATCCTAGGCCCTAGAAAGGTCTAATACAAAAAAAAAAAAAGGAGAGAAATCTATCTATCTATACTACATACAATTTAACACTGTGTTTGTTTAAATAGATTTTGAAGAGAGAAAATTATGTGAGAGAGAAGTATAAAAGAGAATAAACTTTTTAGTTGTTTGAAAAAGGTGAGAAGTGAGAAAAGAGAGAAAAAAAATGTGAGACTTGCATACAAAAATAATCTCTCTATGGATGAAGAGATTTTGGAGAAAAAATGAAAAAAAAATTGTGGGACCCATTAAAAAATTAAAATGACTTATTTATCTTTAATTTGAACTGTGTAAATATGTTATCAAAGATAAATATGTCTTTATATTATACATTCACTTTTCTTTTTTTCTATTTCTTTTAATTCAAACACTTTAAAAATATACTCATTCTTTACTCATTTTTCTTCTTTCCTACTTCTCTCTTCTCTACTTCTTTCTTTGTCCAAACAAAGCATAAGGGAGCACAAATGGCAAGTTTTTTCAGGTGTCAATCCATCAAGTATCCATGCAAAAAGCAACATCACCAAACTTAACTATTTAAAGAATAATTTCATTATTTTATTTTTTGCATTCAAATCTGAGGCTTTTAATAGCAACATCTATACTGGTAAGGCCTCCATGAATTCATTCCAAACAGGTAAGAGCAAAACATTAACCTTGAAATTTTACAATATCTTTCTGCAAAAAGTTCAGAGTTAACTTTATGGATAAAAGAAAGTAAAAGAAATTTCAATAGTAGCTGAATATTCTTCTAATGAGCAGGGATGCTGCAGGCAAATTTGTGGAAGGCATCTGCAACAGTCTATACTTGAAGTCTTGAACTGCTACTATTGAAGGAGGGTAGGACTTTAATATGGTAAGCTATTGCCGAAAATTATTTGAATTTTGTGGCGGGAAAGCTTTGAGGTAAGATTATGAGAATCTCTATGTACCTTAATAGAGCACTGCTTGCATTTCTGTAAGATAATGAGGCAGTTTTTCAAATATTAAATGGTAAGCAAATGTCAATTTTCTCTCTCTCATGATACTCCAAATCAAATTAAATTAGATGTACCATTTTTGTTTATAGGACAACAGCCCTTTGTAACTCTATTTCACTCTGATTTCCCAAAATTGAGTAAGCAAGGCGTGACAGTTTTAACTTTTGGTTTTGCTTTTCAATGTTTTCTTCACTGATTTTTTCAGATTGAGTTCATGCCCATTTTGTTTATTCCTAAGATGGAGTTGAAATTTTGATAGTTTGTTATGTGGGTTTCAAGTTTCAGAGATTTCATACCACATTTCCTGACAGCACTTCACCCGTGACAAATATAGTATTCAATTTTTTGTTATTAGTTGAAGTGTGTGGATCTTCATATGTTTTTTGTTGTTGTAAGCGTTTGATTCAGAATGTGTGATTCACAAGTATATGTTACTACACTTCTTGAAATTCAGAATTTTTTTTTATTGGTCAAGCATTCTGCAATGTTTTTATTTTTTATTTTTTTATAACTGCATTTTGCAATGTTTATATGTGTGTGTGGTTGATCTTTGGAAATTAAAGGGTAAATCTACAATCATTTCCAAAGTCACTCTGACAAATACAGTTTTTGGGTGGTAAAAAAAGTGCTAAATGAAAGAGTATCAGGAATGAGAAAAATTGAAGTGATCTGCGGCAGAGATGCATTAGTAAGGAATGTTCAGTATTCATTAAAATATGAAAGTTAATTTCAATTCAAGACAAAAATAAATTAATAAGAAATATTTGGCATTGTTTAGACAAATAGAACAAAGAAACTAAGGCCTTATCAGGTACATAACTATGGAGAAATTCAAATAACATGAGTACAAACACTGAAAAAGAGCTGACCGTAAGATATGATTGCAACTCTTAAATCAATAAAGATGAGAATGCATCCTTCCATTCTCATGTAAGTGCTTCCTTAACAATAAGGCATAATTTATCTTTTGTCCCTTTATTTACAAGCTTTTAAGTGTCTTTGTTTTTGTCTTTAATGGGGTTTGTAAGAAGTGTAAACACTATGCCAAATATTCAAACCGACATATAGTGTACAAGGAAAGGTTCTATCTCTTAAAAACAACTTTAGCATATATAAAGGTCAATGTTTACAGCTTTGGATTACTATTGTTTGAATTGATTACAGGGAGAATTCCCTATAATGTGGAAATGGCTTACATGAAGATTGGGCAGCACAATATACAAAGGGGCAGCCCTTGAGAGACTTGTTGGATTCAAGTGTGATTCTAAGAGTTAAATCCATATAATCATTTTTATCTTCTCCATGCAAAATTAGTGTCTAAAATCAATTTTTAGGCAAATCATTACTCATTTCTTATTTTTTTATCTTTTCACTTAAATAAATTATTCAAGATATTGTTTACTTGAACAAATTTTAATTTTCTTTTATACATTAACATGTATATCTTAATTTATTAAAATAGAAATTATATATATAATATAACACATGGGATGAACATTTTTTTTTTATAAAAGCAAGTAGGAAAATTTCATAAGGACGAACAATTTACTTGAAATCACATTAACATCTAAATAATTTACCTTAAATCACCTTAAAATTTAAATTACTTGGAAGAAATTATATTCTATTATAATTTTTGAAATTTTAATTATTGTTATAATAATTTTAATATAAATTTATTTCCCTCTTACTTACTATCTTCTGACTTAACTAATTTAATGAATATTTTTCCATTTAATCAAATTTTAATTTTTTTTCTTAAGTAATTAGTTTACATTTAATTAAATGATAGAAATTAAAATTCAATTCAAAATTTTATTTTAATTTTTTCACATTATATTTAGAATTTAATATCTTGAAAAAAATTAGAGATAAATCATTATTTTTTTCTTATTTTTACATTTTAAAATCTATATATAAATTAATTAGTATAAAAATAGAGAAAATAAACTATGCACTGACAGTGTAAAGCAGTTTTACACTTTAAACTACCATTTATGGTATGTTTGTTCACTTTTACAATAATTATCTTAAAAGCCATGGGACAATGATTTCTCATTGGTTGATAGTGCATAGTTATTAAACTCTAAAAATTATGCATAAAACATAACACAAGACATAAATTGTGTGTCATCATTAATATGAAGTGGGTTTTAAATTTTTTAAATGAGTTTTTTATTTTTTTAATCTTCACCTTTTCATCTCCCGTTTTACAAAGAAATACATATATGTTCAATAAAATATATATATATATATACCTAGTACTATTAATTATTAATATTAATATTAATATAATATTTATAATACTTACCAATAAACTCTGTTCTGTATGTCCCGTGCGGTGCATGGGTATAAAAACTACTACACGGTACATAAAAAAGTAATGAACGCTCTATAATATAACCACTTCTTTGAAAAAAGAAAAGGTTATAATGAACTTGGTCGATCATTCTCATATATCCATACTTTATAACAAGAGAGAATTGAAATGGAAAACTACTTCATAACTGCAATTGGGAAAAATTAGCATTTAGCAGTAAATTACATCATGAAGTCTTCACCCTCTAGCACTTTGTGGTAAAATTAGTAACCAAGAATGACATACTCAGAAATTTACACCTCTCAGCCAGTTAATATACATGAATTCCTGGCCCAACTCTTGGAAACAACACAACCTCTCTAGAATCACTCTAAGAAGATCTGGTGGAAGTTGAATGGCTAGTAGAAGAGTAAATGTTTCTATTTACACTTTGAGTAAATAAGGGTAAAAAATTCTAATGTAATTAATTCACTTAATTTTATATACAATTTCTGCCTTTCTATGCAGAAAAACTGATTCAAATATTTCCCTAAGAAGTCTTCAAAACAAGGGTAAGATTGGGATATAATAGTTGGTTGGTGAAAACTAGGCATGGAAGTTGATTCTAAATGGTTCAAAATAGTTGTTCAAGAGGAGAGATTGGAAATCAGACAGCAAGTGAACTTAAGGGTTGAAGTAGGTTTGGGTTCAGCTAGTTAATTGGGATTCAAAACCATCCTTGAAAACCTTTTCACCCTCTCCAGTAAGTTTTCCCCATTTGTTCTGATTTTTGTCCAAAACACTACTTTCCCTTCCCTCCTCTTTATTGCCAGAGCTGCAAAAATGCATGTAATTTCAAGTCAGGCACTTATGGGCAAGCTGGTGGTATTTGCAAGCCCCCATAGACTGGTTTAATGTTGACACATCTAGAGCCGGTAGGCTTGGGTCCAAGCTTCAGGTCTATGTTGTGAAATTTAACATTTTGGCATGGAAACTGCTTGCTACACCTTAAATCCACTGCAATTGGTGAAGTTGATGTTCCCCTTATATTTGAAAAACGAACATTTTTTATCTTTACAAGTGAAGGCTGCATGGAAATAAATGAATGCTCATATAAGCATGCTCCAATTTCATAATTGAAAGGGAAGAATGGAAGGGTTGTTATATGTGATAACTTCAGCATAGCACAATTTTTACTGGATTAAAAAGAGAGAAAGATATAAACAAATAAACCTTCTTTTTGCAGTTTGGAAAGCATTGATACTCTTGGTCAATGATGATTGGATTTTTAACATTTTCCATGGTAATGTCACTGAAGCTGATATCTGATGCTGCCCCTGGATACTTATCTGGCCAAGCCTTGATTCTGAGGCCATTGGTTGTGCCAACCATCGTGCAGTTGTTGACACGAATGTCTTTCACTTCTTGCTCATCAGCATACTTTCCAAGACTTCCAATACTGTCATGAAAATTTAAGAGTAAAAAAATAAAGGAAAACAGAAAATTGCAATCTTAAAATCACCATCCTCTTCTTGCTTATCTTTCATGTAAGTCAAGATTCATTCCCATAATTATGTTTATGGATCACTCAACTTTCATAAAATTTAAATTAACTCTATTGAACTATATATGACCCAGTAGTGGACATTCCCAGTTGTTTAAAAAGATAAATAATGCATTCATAAATATGAATTCATTGAGTAGAAAATAATCTTTTATCCTTTGTGAATCAATATAGCCAGCAATTTAGCATTACCTAATACCGTGACCAGGACCACATTCCAGTTTGTTGATGGAAACATCGTTGACTCCTTGTATCATGGAAACACAATCATCCCCAGTTTCAACATTATTTTTGGATAATATTACATTGACGGAGTGGCTAATATGAATTCCATCGGTGTTGGGGCTGGTAGCTGGTGCGGTGAGCTTAAGTAATCGAAGTCTGATGTTAGCAGAGTTGGTGACAAACATGTGAAAGCCTTTGGGGTCTACGGATTTGATGTTCTGTATAATTCCATTCCGAACTTTGTTGAAATAAATACTCTGCATGCCCAAACATACAAAATTCACACAGTGCCAAACTATACCACATGTTGATTAATGCTGCAGTTCAAAATCAAATTAAAAGAAAACACACTCTGACGTTCTCTTTTCGATCCTTTCAGTTTTATTGGATGGAATTGGGTAATATATGCTCTTGGTCCTTAAAAATATTTCGAAATTTGGTTTAGTTTTTATGAAAATTTAATACATTTTTTGTCTCTACATTTATCAAGAGTAAGATAGGTTCCTTGTCAAAGACTAAAAAATATGTATTTCTATTAAAATGTAGGGACTAAATATATTAAATTTTTACAGGAACAAAAACTAACATCTTGAAATATTTCGAGAAACCAAAAACATATTTTATCCAATAAAATTCATGTGAGTCCAATTGAACATTTAGATGTCATTCCCCATTTAGTGGACGTCATCTCCAAACTAGTGAGATCACGTGAATGTCGACCAATATAAAAAAATGTATATTAGAAAAAGAATATTAAAGAATGTGTTGCTTGCACTCTTGGTCGTGAAGTTAAATAGATATTGACTTACACTAGGGTTTCTGACGCAAGTGTTGGAGGGGTCTGTTTCACAGTTCTCGGTTTGTGCCCATGATTCCTTACCCATCCCATCAAAAGTACCACCACCAATAAGTTTTACACCATCCAGGTCCTCAAACATGAGCCATTCCCCATTCACATACTCACTGATATCTGTTGTAGCCACAACAGTGCCTACAACTTGGATTGTTACGGGCCCTGGAGTCAAACATGGCCCTGCGAAAAACATTGTAGAAACCACGAATCTTCCTTGAGGGATCAGAAGCCTGGCTTGCACTTTAGATTTGCAAGTTGCTCTCCATGCATCCATGAAAGCCTGCAGGTACATATAACCAACATCAAATTATCAAATTTTTTTTTTTTCCAATGATTTTGTTTTGTATTAGAAATTTTGGGTTTGATTCATTGTCCTTGTGGTTTTTATGATCACTTCCTAGTACAATACTTGCAGCAGCTGAGTGTAATTTTGTTTTTGGTAGAGACCACAGATATCCTCCGATGGAGGTGTTTGAATTGGGTAAGATTACTATGGACGATAAAGTTTTTTTTTAAGTATTTGATGCAGCTACAACCTAGGACTTGAACTTGAAACTACTAGTTAAATTAGAACAACCCCCCAGTTGAGTTATGAGCACGGTAGTAGCTGAGTGGTAATTAGGCAAACAATTTAATTAAACACTTATTTTATAATAGTTTTTTCAGATGAGGAACTTATTTATACGCTCAAATAAATTTCGTGTAAATTCTTCCAATCATTTCCTTAATCCCAAAGTCAAAGCTAGAAGTACTCTACGAAGCCGTGGACAGATTTTTATGAAAAGTATTAACCTTAGCAGGTGTTCTTTATATCAAATCATGGTTAGTCTACTCCATCTCATGAATAACATGGTACAGAACAAAAGGTAAACATCTTTGCATTTTCATTATTAACAATGTGCAGAACTTAAATTTTGATTTGAAATTACAAATTAGTCTAATTGTGAAGTCTTCGTCCAATATATCACCATTAATGGCCAAAATTTAAATTTGACTTTCAAACTACTTCAATGTGGTGATTAACATCGTGTTAAAATCCACTTGATCATATTATCTTCAGAAGAGGAGTGCGAGCAACACACTCTTTAGTATTAGTTAAAATTTATTGAAAATTATAAAATTATGAGCGAAACTCATTAAATAAAAGGTGATACCCATAAAACTTTGTAATTTCTAATAAATTTCAGTTAATAATAAAAAATGTATTCAAAAGAGTAAGTTAGTAGCATTTCTTATCTTCAAAATACTTAATAAAGATTATGTTAGGATCTAATTGTAAGAAAGAAGTGAGAACAGTAGTGGATCTTTTATGTAGCTGGGGAGCCATCCACCCCCTCCCCCTTCTAATTTTTTTTCAATGGGTATAAGTAATTTTTCATGCATGACTGTCTTATGGTATGTTAGAAATAAAAAAGAATGGAAAAAGAAAGAAAAGAAGTAAAAAGTGAGGTAATTTTATAAGTTGTCAAGTAGGAAAAAACATGAAAGAAAAAAAAAGTTAAATATGTATATAAATTGACATAAATGTCCTTGATAAAATAAAATAAAGTGTGTAAAGATAAGGATTTTTTTTTCATTTAATTACAAAATCCACCTTTCCCATTGATTCTTTCCTATTTGGAAAGATTAGAAATATAGGTGGGTCTCCCATAATTTTTTTCCTTGCTCTTCCCTTTAAATGGTACCAAACTGTGAAAGGAAAAAGATGTAGAGTGTTTTTTGTCCGCCCCTTTTCTTTTTGCCGTGTTTCATGCGTTTCAAACAGATCCTTAAGAAAATTAGATTACAATATAATAATAATAATAGATAATATTTTTATTTCAAACCCTGAAATATTACATTTTTGCACTATCTATCTTCCTAAGCCCAAACGTAGTTGTCTATTTTCAAAATGTTTGGTGAAGCTCTGCCATTGAATGGAGCCAGAGTCCCACGTTAAAAGTATCATAATCTGGTGTTGGATTTAGAAAGTCTTGGGGTTCTCTAGTTAAAATATTAGCTTTTATGGTATGATTCTCTTAAAATTAGCATTGCAGTGTTCGTCCAAGACTAAACAAAAGACTAATGCAAGGTATGGTAATTCTTCCAAGTTTCTTATCAAATTATATGATCATAAACCTATGCTGAAGAAAAAAAATGCCAATGTTTATATATTTCACATTTCTTCAAATTTGTTAGTGGAGAAGGAAAAAGGCAATCCAGAAATATTCCTAGTGTTCATTCTGAGCAGCATTTGGCCTCAATGCTAAATTCTAAATCAAAGCAGAGTCACCATGATTCAACAAAAGATATAATCCCATGAACTACCTGAGTGCAATCAAACTTGCCATTAGGTTTGGCTCCAAAGCTCATGACGTTAACTATCTTCTCGCCAGAAGCAAGGGTATCCTTAGCTACATTTTGACCTTCGTAGATATCAGGACCAGCAATTGGCATTGTTCTTGGTTTAGCATCCACATAATATGCCAGTGCAAAGCACATAATTAGAACACCAACTCTCTTCGTAGTGGCCATTGGGCCCCAATTCCCTATATACCTGTACTTTTCAATTTTCTTATTACTTTTATTATTTTTTCAGCTAGAGGCCTCCCTGGGAGGCTAGGAGAAAAAAGTTGTGAAAAATGAAAAAATGATCCCTCTTTCTTTGCCTCTGTATTTCATACCATGTTTTTGGTAGAACAAATGGCTATCATTGATTTCTATTTACGAGCATCTAAATCGGCGGAGAATGTTAGCTTGTAATTAAGTTGGTTAATTTAAAATTCGTGATTCTCTTTGCTCATTTTTAACTCCTAAATTCAGGTTCTGCCTATTCCCCCTCCAAAACAGGCTACATTTGCTCTAGCTATCACATTCAAACCGCACTCAGAAAAAAAAAAGAAAAAAGAAGAAGAAAGAAGGATAACTTTTGTTCCTCGGTTCACAGTTTGGGTGGAAAAATATATGCTGTCACCATAATCCCTGAAATATGCTTTCAGTGGCCACTCAAACTAACAAAGAATATTTCGTTAATCTACTCGACTCTGTCTCTAATTACAGATTTTACTGCCCATCGCTTTGTAAAATTTGAGAGTAATTGGCAACTTAGTCCATGGAAAAATTTCTATTTATGTAATTTACTTTACGATTTTACTTAAGCGTGGGACTTAGTTCCTAGATTTATAAAACATGTATCACCTTAATTCTTCTTTGTATATTTAGCCCTTAAAAAGGACTAATTGCATGTTTAGATTCCCGTCCGTTCACCTAGGGCACTCATCACCAAAGCAAGAAATAGTTGCTTTCGGGTGCGTGTTAACGTGAAAATTGGTTGAGATGTGGATCAAAAATGAAAATCCAAACGCGCACCAACTTTAATACGAGCTTCCTAATTTTAAGTACTCAAGGACTAAGATGCAAGTGAAAGATAATTTCATGGATAAGTTACCAATTTACTCTAAGATTTTGTCCGAGTAACGGAAAAAATCGTGTCCATTTACTGAATGACGTGGAAGCTATCTTTATTAGCTTCAGAGTGAACCCAGAAATCTACATAGAGTAAGCAAACACGCTATATATTCACACTGCAATTTCTTGCTGCTCCTTGGTACTTGCCAATTTATGATGCATAAACATAGCTGGCTTTCTGGGATAGTAGCAAACTCAAAATAAAGTTTGTGAGACTTACCTGAATTTTGGTTTTACCATTTATACAAATGAACTTTGCAAATTCAAGTGCCTCGGGCTTGTATATTGTAAGAGTCATTAGATTCATGGCACGTTACTAACTGATGAGAGAAAGTTATACTATAAATAAGCAACCTGTTTTGGTAATCATATTTTAAACCCATGTCCATGATTTCCCAACTCGTTTTTGCGACACATAAGAGGCAATAAGATGACGAGAACAAAACTTCTTGATGGATAGTAATATATTCTCTCTGTACATAAAGCAGGAAACTAGGCCATAGAAAGAGCCTAATAACTCTTGAAGCTGCAAAAGACCTTCCTGTTTGTCTTCGAGCTGAAGCATACACAAGTGTATTTATATAGTACAACAAGAGTAGTACTAGACACCATATATGCTAAAAGATTCAAGAGCTAGCAGGCATCTAAAGTTTATAACAAAAGGGGAAAAAACATGCTGCTAAATATTTCTGAGTAGAACTAGAATTCGTAGAATATTAATCACTGCCCAACCAAACCTTTCATCTGCAGCTCCGTTCTCTTTTCTGTTTTGAATCTTGAAGCAGCTTCATTGCACTTGACGTCTTCTACATGCATGTTGACCACCTTGGTAGCCCCATAAGTTGGATAAAATTTGTATTGGCAGAGATTTTGAGTCGCTGGAGGGTTGCCATTGCCAAAACTCTTTTGCTTACCAAAGAACTTTTCTATTTCATACCCAATCTTAGCAAAATCTGCTTGTGGTGCCATTTCTCAACTACTCAAGGAAATAGAGGGAATTAAGAAAGTAGTAACCAAGGAAGTGCTCTCTATTTTTTGAGTATAGAACTTGAGGGGCAAGGGTATATATATATATATAGGTCCGTTAATCCATATGTAAAGCACTGCATCTTTCCTCTAAGAGGGATTGAATTTGTTGGATTAGTGAATTATTAGAGCATCAAGGAAGGTAGCAGAATAATAAACGTGGTTACTTCCACATCAGATTATTTGAGATGGATTTTTTTTTTTTTTTTGAGATTATTCTTTTCGGCTAGTGAGGGTGTTAACATCTTGAAATATGGTGAGATACCGAATACATATTTCTGAGATTTAAAATAAAATTATATTTATAGAATGGGAACCTTTCCATTCCGATGATAAAATTGCATAAATCCAAGTTATGAATTGTCATGTCATGCACATATCCAGTTGATCTTTTTATTATGTTCCTTTATGTCAAGATCATGTTGTCCCACTTTGTGAAGTTAAAACACAATATCTTCTGAACTAAGTTAAGCTAAGATTTATTTCTCATTAATTAGGACTCTGTCTTGATGGAATTTTTTCTTTTAGAAATGATTCTTTCAACCGTAAAGGAGAGTTTTTTTTTTTTTTTTTTAATTACCCACACTAATGTCACAAAATTACATGTGCATGTTTAAAAAATTTGAACCTGTTCCATTCAAATCAACCGAAGTTACTATTCGTCATGATTAATTGTCGTGCATATCTTCTCATTATGTTCCCTTTTGTCAAGGTCACGTTGTCCCATTTTATGGAGTTAAAATATAATATCTTCTAAATGGAGTTTAAGCTTATTTCTTACTAGAGCTTGATGGATTTTTTTTATTATTATCAAATTATGATACTTTTTATATACATATAAATTTAACCAACAAAATGTGGCACAGTTGGTAGATAATTCTATATTCTTATTCTAAGTATATTATTATTCTGAATTCTTATAAATGTAAAAAAAATTATAAATAAATAGTAATCAGATTATTCCTTATATAATTTTGAATGACTCATTTTTTATTTATTTCATTTTCTGAATATAAAAAAATGTATTTCAATTTATTCAGTGGAAAATAAAATAGTAAATTTATGGATAAAAAATGGAACACTACATCCATCCCTTAAGCATGTTGACAAGAGTTCGATTCTTGGTTGTGTATAGAAAAAACTTTGTTGAGACAAAACTAACTTTGGTGATCTCCACGCCTCAAGGAATTAATCTTTGAGCGTCAATGGAGAGATATCTTTAGTGTAAACCAAAAATATACATAAATTCAAGATCAAAAGCAAAATTGTATGTTTAAGCTGATAAAAAAAATGTATATTTAAATTATTTAAACTCCTTTCACTCAGACTAACCCATGGAGTAGTTGGCATGCACATATACTGCTGATCATGTGATTATGTTCCTTTTTGACACGATCATATTGACCCATTTTGTGGAGCTGAAAACCTTCTAATTATGTCAAGGTTTATTTCTCGTTAGATCTTAGGCTTGATGGACCACAAACTTTAGAAAGTCAATATTTACCTCTTAATTTATTCGAATTCTAAGCACCAAATAAAAATAGATCTTAAGTTTCGCCTAGATGAACATTCATATATTTTCGGCCGATATTGACAAATCACTCATGAACGTCATGAACCGACACCTCCAATGTGATTTAGCTGTGGTAATACTCCCTCCCAACGTGGCTTAAGATATGACCTTAGCATATGCCAATGGATCTTTTGTAGAAGTAATAGATGAGATATTGAGATGGGAATGGTCTTTGATTGTTTTGGTTCATTGGGTGGAATCAGTTTTTAGTTGATGACTAGTAGAAGACCTTCATCTGGTCCAAATTCACAGACACACCATTAAGCATGCCTAACGAGGTTGTGATCATGATGATTTGATCTTTGCAAAATTATTCTATTCTTTTGGAAAAAGGAGCACATTTTGGGACCCGCAAGATGTCAGGATAAGGTGATATTTTATGGTATAGCATCAAATACAACGTAAAAATAAAAGCGCATACGATGGACTCTATCCCAAATAAATTTGATCAGAACACGCGGACGAATTTGGGACAGAACTGCAAAAGGCTCCAAGCTTCTAACATCATCATAAGTTAGGACATTGACGGCATAAAAAAAGGATATTCTATGACAGTTTCACTTTTCAGAATTCAAATCAACTTCAAAGTTCAAACCAATTTTTGAATTTTAGTTCGAAAAACTCAAAAGTATTTTTGTTTTTAAAATAATAATTTTTTTCTTCTTTATTTTGTGCATTAAAATTTACAAAAATACTTTTTCAATGGTTATTCAAACATAGCCGAACTCATGCAAACTTCAATAAATTTACATTCTATTTGATCTTAAATATAAATAAAAAATAATTCATATTATTAAAAAAGTTAGTTAACATCATTTTATTTTATTAATTTTATTTAAAAAATTTAAGTTTTTTTTAAATTACCCTTCATTGAAACTTGATATCAAAAAAAAAAAAATTATTAAAAATAAAATCCCAAATAAATGAAAGGTGTTTTGAGAATGACCTCATTAAATAAGATGAAATTAGTTAAAATTTACTTATATTTGAAACCAATATACATGATTTTTATTTTTTTTACTTATATTTGAGACCGAAAGGAGTATTTTACTCCCTTATTTTCAAATTGATTAAGATTTTTTTCACATAAATTAAGAAAAGCAATTACTTCAAGACAATAATATTTATTAGGGGCCAATTTCACTAAAATTATACTTATTCTCTTTCTCAATTTTTATAAATGTATTATTAATTGTTCCAAGGCAATAGTATGTATTAGGGAACAAAATTGGAATAAAAATTTTAATATTTCATTGAAAATTAAAAAGTCAATTAATATGAATTTTTTTTAATGTTAAAACGACAATCAATATGAAATGGAAGGAGTGGTGAATAATAACAAGAAAACAAAACAAAACAAAAGTATAAGTTTTGAATATGAAGATGAAAGAGAGTTTATTTAATATTTTTTAGAAATTAAATTATTTATTTTAAAGCTACATATATTTAAGCATATTTTCAACCCTTCTCAATATATGTAGACTCCCAATTAAATTTCAAGTTTTAAATATGTCTTTCTTGTTTTTAACACTTGCTTTCTTCTTTTTATTTTGCTTATAATTAATTTCTATCATTATCTTTCTTGAGTGAGACTACGATCACATTCCACTTCAATTTCTCCTTCATGTACAATACCATTTTCATGGCATCCATAAACTCCCATGTATGATTTTTTTAACCAATCATTTTGAACTTTTCCTTCATTGCATTTATCTACTTTTGGTTAGTTGTAACTTCTTTATATTATGTAGGCTTCATGTTTCACCTTTGATGGATGTCAAAAGGTGGTCTAGTTACTCTAACAGGTTCTTCATCAACCCACATCCCTATTCTCCTTCTGAACATCAAACTCCTTCAAAATATATGCGTCTTTATGCTTTTTGATTAATTCTAATATATCCTTTTTTTTTGTTTTCTTCATTTGCAGTTTGCTCCTCCTTTATCAAATTAAAGCAAAACTCTTGTTTTTCATTTGAACTTTTAACATTTCTATGTTGTTTATATCTTTAATCAGACAAATTTTGTGTCCAAACATTACCTTTTAGGCTTTCTCCAACAATTAAGTAAACACTTAAAAGATTTTAATTAATTTTAGGAGCATATAAAATATCATAGATTATTTTAAACCTAACTAGCTTTCAATTGCAATTGCTCCTTTGCCTTTTACTGTAGTATGTGTTCCATTTTCAATTCTTACTTTGGAAATAGTAGTTTTGTCGAGCTCTTTGAAAAACACTCAATCATAAGTCATATGTAGAGGTGTCATTTTGGCCCTAAGCCAAAGGGCCACCCCATTTAGCCCACTATAATGTCCCTAAGGCTTTTTAGCATACCTATTGAGGAGGCTCAAAACCCCCCAGCCCACACAACCCACTTAGTAAAGGGGTTGGGCCAGGGCTTAAAAAGGGTCAGCCCACACATTATGACTATTTTTAAAATGTTTTTTTTTTCAACTATCCAATTTGTGTTTTTCAATTTGACCTCACCCACAACTTATTCAACTTAGTCTCAGCCAAAGTATCTTCACCTTGGTCTCATCTAGAGTATCTCCAACATGGCCTCGACCATAGTATCTTCATCTCGGCCTCGGCCAGAGTAATTTCAACTCAACCCCGGCCAGAGTATCTATAGCTCAGTCTTGGCTAGAGTATATTTAACATAATCTCAGTTACGACATCTTCTGCTCGACCTCGGTCAGGGCATCTTCCACTTAGTCTCAACTAGGGCATCTTCCACTCGACCTCAACCAAGGCATCTTCCAGTCAGCCTCGACCGATGCAACTTCTGCTTGCCTAAGACACCTTCTGCTTGGCCAAGGCATTTTCTGTTCACCCTCGACCAGGGCATCTTTTGCTTAGCTAGGGAAGGACATCTTTTGCTTGACTAAGGCACCTTTGACTCGGCCAAGGCATCTTCGACTTGGCCTCAGCTAGGGCATTTTTAACTCGGCCTTGGCTAGCACATTTTTAGCTTGGCCTGTCTAAGGCATCTTCCACTTGGCCTCGGCTAAGACATCTTTCGCTCGACCTCATCTAAGGCATCTTTCGCTTGGCCAGGACATCTTCGACTCAGTGATAAATCTACAACTTGTGTAGATTTATAGAGCTAGTTCACATGATTTTTGGCTTAGTTCATAGAAAAATTATGAGAAATAACCTAATAACATTTTATGTGAGGTAATTTGTGTTCTTGAGCTTGTTTATTAAATATTGCATGATTTTTCCTAGTTAATTGGGTTTATCAATGTAGGAAGCTTGAGCAAAGAAAATGGACAATGTCAAGGTGTTTAGAAGCTAAATTTTAGCTTAAAAGCACAAGGAGAAAGCAAGTAAGCATTGACACCCAGCAAAAAGGGGTGCCCAACGCCAACGTAATTTCAGCTTTTGCGAGCTACTGTTTATTATTAGTCCTAGTGCGTTTTAATGGTCTAGAAAGCCCAAACTCATTATGAAAAGGGTAGAACTATGCATGTTTAGGGGTCATTCTTTGACTAATCTAAGGACTAGGAGCAAGGAAGAGCTTGAAGATTCATCTTTCTAGGTTTGGATCTTGAAGAATTTGGGTTTTCGATTCTCAAGATTCATGGCTTTCTTTCTATGTTCTTTTTCTTTTCTTTGTTGTTTAGTTTCTCTGTGAGTTTCTAATTCCCTTTGAGGTTAGGTTAGGATGAACCTTGTTTTGAACTTAATGTAATCGATTTCGTTTCTAAATCCTTCTCTAGTTTCTGTTAATTTAATTGTTGAATTTGCCCTTAAAGCTTTTCCATGATTGGCACTCATTGAGAAATTGATTAGTAATCTAAATCTAATAATTAAGAAATTGAGGTTTAGACTGTTCCAATTCAATAACCATATAACTCTTAAGCCTAGGAATATGGATAGATTGTATAGCTTTGTATAAATTTCCTTCTCTTAATGCTTATGACCAATTTTGTTTACCTGAAGGATTAGGGTTCATAATTAGGATTAAAGGGTTTATCACCTAAGAAATTAGGGTTAAACTAATTTAGAGAAATTGAAGGTAAAATGCATAACAAAAAGGGGTTTGGAAAAGAAAAAGATTACTTTAAGGGAGAATCAAGGGGATTCTGATATCTAATATTTTTTATTCGTTAATTGTCTAAACATATTTAAATTGTGTTCTTCGTTCTTTACTCTTTTAATTCAAAAACCGTAAAATTTCCTAATCTTTCTTTAATTCTTAAACACATAAGTAATTACTTGGTTGAATTGGTGCTAAACCACAATCCCTATGAAGACGATCACTCATACTTTATGAAGATGATCACTCATACTTTTACTTTATTAATTATACGACCGGTACACTTGTTTTGATCTTAACACTCAGCTAGGGCATCGTCGACTTGATCTCCGTTGGGGCATCTTTGGCTTAGCTTCGGCCAAGACATCTTACGCTCAACCTCAGACAACACATCTTTAGCTCGGTCTCAACTACACATCTTCGAGCTCAGACTCAGCCAAGGCATTTTTCGCTTTGTGTCGGCCAGAGTATCTTCAACTAGATTTTGACCAGGGTATTTTCTACTCAATTTTGGCTAGAGTATTTTCAACTCGACCTTGGCTAGAATATCTTCAAGTTGACATCGACCAAAGTATCTTCAATTTGGCCTTGGTCAAAGTATCTTCAACTTGATCTTGACCAGAGTATCTTCAACTTGGCTTCGGCCATAGTATTTTCAACTCGGCCTCAGTCAGAGTATCTTCAACTCATGCTCGACTAGAGTATCTTCAACTCATCCTCGACTAGTATCTTAAACTCATCCTAAACTTGGCCTTAACTATAGTATCTTAAACTCGGTCTTGCTCAGAATATCTTTAACTCGACCATGGCCAGAGTATTAAAAAAGTAGGTCATACTATTAAAATTTAAGGCATATGGGTCGGTCTTAGCCTACAACGGCCCTATGGGCTTTTTGGCCCTAGCCCACTAAGTGGGTTGAGCCGAGCCATTTTGACGGCTCTAGTCATATGGTTTGTACAACCACTATCCATAATCCAAGCTTTTTGTGAAGTTGTTGGTATATATTAAAGCATGATATTGCAAATAGTTTTTTCTCTTCTAGTTTATCCTAATCAACAACCTTGACCTCTTCTTGTTGTTGACAAGACTTGTTTATTTTAAAGAAGACCCAAAACAAAATAAACTATAAAAATTCCTAAAGAAGACTCAAAATACAATAAAATATAGAGGTTCTTAAAGGAGACATAAATTACAATAATATAGAATTATTATATTATCCTAATTAATTTCTAGACATTTCCACAAGTAGAGTAGATTTCATAGGGAGGTGTGATAACTTCTAGCTTCCTATTTTCTTTTCCATTCAATCCAAGTTGGTCTCCATCTTTTTCAAAGGTTGAGATGCCTCTTTCCAATATATATAAAAAAATAAATGATAAAATAATAGCATGAATCAAGAAGATAAAATTATGCAAATTACTTAGATAAAATTATGCAAATTACTTAGATAAATTTGTTGAGCATATACACAAAAGACAAAAAAAATCATGATGTAATTAGATTTGATGCATTGGTCGTTTATGAAGAAATATGAATGGAAATAAGAAATAAAGACAAAATAAACATATAAATGAATAAATATAAAGAGAGACAATTAATGAATGGAAAGAGAATGAAAAATAGACTTGTTTGATTGATTTTGGTCTACTTTGTGTGTCAATCAATTGTGTTTAAGTGATTACAAAAGTATTTATAAGCCTATTCAAATAGCTAACCTCCACTAAACCTATTTACCATGTCCTAATCTATCAAACCCACACAATAGTACAAATCGTGCATGATAACAATAGCACAGACAATTATCACGTCAGTTAATTTGGTATCAAAATTTCACCCCACTACTATAAGATTTCATCTAGATCCCAAACTGTCCATGTAACGCACACCCCTATTTTAATTTAAGGAAGAATCTGATTTTCAGCTACACTTTATGTGTGTTTAATTTCAATTTTGACTGCTGATCGCTACACAAATTACTTGTTTCACCCTAAATCCATTGAAGGAAAAAGATGTGTTCATAACATATACAGCGGAATAAAATGATCTATTTTATGTTCAAAATATACTACTACAATAATAT
This sequence comes from Spatholobus suberectus, assembly GCA_004329165.1. NCBI lineage: Eukaryota > Viridiplantae > Streptophyta > Magnoliopsida > Fabales > Fabaceae > Spatholobus > Spatholobus suberectus. Next base: position 28,507,672 of record CM014729.1, read on the forward strand.
ATATAAGAAAAATTAAAACTGTGTACCTGGATAACAGTTCTTGAATTATCAAAATTGTCTTCAATTGTGTGAAGACTCTATACGTATTCACACCGAGACCAATCTCTACTATCAACTCTTTGATTAGTAGAACCACAAAACAAGGTTATCCCTCTATAATATTTTAGTACTTGTGAGCAAAGAGAAGAATGAGGAAAACCGATAGATCTGTCAGTGTATCAAGATGCTATTTTATAAAAATATTATGGTAATTATAGTAAATAATCACATATTAGTATTAGATATGCAGTAATTACAGTAACTATTCACATGACTAATTACAGTAACCAATCACATAATAGTCTTAGATATGTAGTAATTACAGTAACTAATCACATCCATGTTCATGAAAGGATACCTTTTATATATGTATATATATTATATTCTTGGTCCTAGCAAAGAATATAATAATATTCCACCTAGAAAATTTTATTTATTTGGTTTAAAATTAAATTCTCTAATTTAATTTATCAAATAAAATAATTTCTTTAGCAAAGATTAGCACACTCGTTTGTGTGTAACCCCGTAGGTTCAATACTAAGTCGGTAGTAAATTAATCAAATTAATTTACTAATCAAGGTAGGTGTTTAGCAACACTCCTTAATGTCCAAATAGTATGAAGTAATGTCTTTTACTTTCAAGAACCAATAGAAGAATAATGTGATATTTCCTTTCATCATTTATAGATCCGGATTAACTCTAGAGCATGGTATTAATGTCAAACTCTAATAAATTAATCCATATATTTATTTAGTGAATGACTTAAGAAACTCTTTTCTTTATTCATTTAATTGCCCTGACCAAGGTCTTAATTTTATCATGGAGCTAAATTCATTACTAAGAGTTGATGGATTCCTTCTTGATTAACCATTAATTCTACAAGTATTTAATTATATCCAATGTCCATTCAACTAGTACCCTAAGGCATTAGGTGTCCGGGATTAAAATATAATAAATATATTGTTAATTACTATGATAATCTCAAGTCAAAGAAAACTATTATGTTTCTTCTTAAGAATTTTCTATTGACAATTTAAGGTAATGTTAACCATTAGAAATTCTCAATTGAGTCAATTCAATGATTACATCCACATGTGCATCATCTATATATGTAAATTAATAAATGAGATCTATTAATCTTTATCCAATAAAGATGATCACATATATAATGATCTATCTGGATTATTAATGTCCTATTCATAATAACCCTATGATCAAGAACAATTTAGATTAAAATTATAAAAAAGACTTGTTTCTCATTATGATAATCTCTATCATGATAACAAGTCTCAAATTTTAATCAAGAATCTTGTCAAATTAACTATTTAATCAAACAATAAACATGATAAAGAAATAAAGGAAAATACTTTATTAAAAATTGATCACATGATAGATTGGATCTTGGGCATACATATTTATCCCCAACATCTTACTCCTAAAATATAGGAGGTAGTTATCCAGTAGTTCTCCCATTATTTACTTAGTCAATAGTCTTGTTTTCTCTACCGCGACTAAGGCATAGTTTCAAAAAGTAACCTTAATTAGAGGAATTTCATCATTTTTTTTGTATTCTAGAAATACCCACAATATGTTGATTGAATATTTTTGATAATTTAATAATGTAATCTTAAATGGTTTACAAAAATCAATACTAACTATGCGTCAAAACTAAATCCATTAATTATTAAAACTGAAGTTTCATGTATTTTGTAATGAAAAAAAAAGAAAAAAAAGAAACATTAGACGCATCCAAGCAACTCGTGTACAACATTTTCGGTTCCACCAATATCAAATATAAACTCTTTTGTAACTAGAAAGAAGAAATAAAATCAATTATTTTGTTGTCCTTGTATCAAGTCAATTTTTTCCTATTAAAATTAAGTATATATTTCACTTAATATGCATTTTTTTTGGCTTAATATTTATATTTTCTTATAAATTTTTTGGTACAATTTTTTCTCTCAACTTCAATTTTCTTTTAAATATTACCTTCCTCAGTGTTTAAGAAAGCATTTTTCAAATCTCATTGACTTGAATACTAAAAGATAAAAGTTTTATTATTATGACTGAATAAAAGGTTTAAGAGAAGGAAAGATATTTATTTTTGTGATGGACCAAAATCATATTGTATCTTTATATATGCCATGATCATGGTTTAAACAACGTACTTTTAGAATCCTGAAATTCTAGAAAGATACAGATTATGATTTTATTCTTTTAGGAAAAAATCTTCCTACTTTCACTTTTCTTATTCATCAATCATGATAATCCAATCTATATATTCAAATATTAGTCATAACTCCCTCGCTAAGAGCGTTTTTACTTACTTGAGCATTAAACCTTTCGTCGACTCGAAAACATTCTGTATATACCGTTATAATATCAACGAAAGAGGTTCTATTCACAGCGACAGCAAGAATATTTGATTCACTAACATTTTGACCCACCAAAACCAAGTAAGAACAATTTCAGTCTTAGAAAATATCAATGTATTCATGCAAGCAAAATCGGTTTGAACCAACAAAAATAATATATGTTATTTCAGAGTTATGTTAAAAGGTATTTGTAAAACATATAAAAATAAAAAAAATTAGGACCATGACACCTGAAAGTTTGTTAAAACACAGCAACATAAAATTAGGAATCTCATTTTATCTTGTGGATACTTTGTCCCACCCTACGGTGGACAGGGTAGAGAATAGTGATATGAGGTAAGGTGATTAATGTGGTTTTAAGGTTAAAAAAATGTTAGTAATAATTATTTTTTTTGATATACATATGATTGTAAGGAGTATTTCCAATAATTCACTGAAACTAATCTTCATCGGGAGATCTAAAGGCACTCAAAAGTAGATTGTTTCTTCTCAACATGGGTTTTCTTTGATACATTTTTTAATACATTTTTATTATTAATGAAGTTCATAAGAGACTCATTAAAAGAGGTGAGTCACATTCCTTATTTAGTGAGTTCTATTCTTACTTTAAAATGTCTTATATTTCAAAAAATAATAAAGAACATATCACAAAATAGATTACTATGCTCTGCACTCCTTATTTAAATAACCCTGCCGAATTAACTTACTAATAATTAATTAAATTCAATGTTTATTTGATCAAAACCGTCATTGTTTATTTGTATTATAGATAGTAATTTTTATAAAACATAATTGGTTTAATTTTATTAGGATTCTCTATCTTTGGTCGAGTGAATGTGAGATTAATCATTAAAGGTGGGTTAAATAAAGCCTTTTCAATAAGAGTAACTTTGAGATTTAAACCTTTAATGCTATAAGTTAAATTCACTTAAATTTACAGTTCACTTATAATGTGATGAATCATTGTTGAATTTATCTTTGTTAGTTTAACAGTTATATAAACATGTCTTTTAATTTATGTGAAATGATAAATTAATTTTAAAATTCTGATTAATTATTAAAGAAAAAATTATTTAAAATATTTATAGATGTGAGAAAAGACGAGTGTGGCCTTACAAAGGGACGTGCTTTCCTCCCATCTAAACTTTTGGTGAAGAACAGTAGAGCGTGATACAAGTTTCAATGGTTCTTAGGGGACAGCTTGGGTTTTATATCTAAAACTACGTGCGGATGGTGCTGATATATATTGAGAAATCAAACGTCATCATAAACGTAGCAGGGTAGGGTCGACTCTTGCAAAATCTCATTCCAAACAGCTCCATATACAAGTCGAGTGCTTTACTCCAATTTAAATCACCGGCACTGTTCAATGGCGAAATCTTATCTCTAACTTTATTTTTAGGTTAAATTATATTTTTGGTCTTCCTATTTTCCTTAATTCGCAATTTTGATTCCTTATTTTCTTTTAGGGACATTTAGTTTTTTTATTTTTAAAAATTCATAATTTTGGTCCCTCCTACTTTTTTTAGAAATATTTAGGTCTCTTATTTTTAAAAATCTGTAATTTTGGTCTTTCCGTCAAATTTCTTACATTGATCGTTATAGTAGTTTAACATTGATTTTGACGTGTCAATGTTGACTCTAATATTGACTCTGACTTTAACATGTCATTTAAGTATTGATACGTTATAATCAACGTTAAATTATTAACGGTCAACGTAAGAGATTTGACGAAGGGATCAAAATTACAGATTTTTAAAAATAGAAGGACTAAATATCTCTAAAAAAATAGAAGGACCAAAATTACGAATTTTTAAAAATAAGGAGACTAAAAATACGATTTAACCTTATTTTTAAATCTACCTTTCTCAATTTCTCCCTCATAATGATATTAGAATATTTTATGGCAATGATTTCACAAAAGTAATTATTGACTGATTATCCTTACCTAGTGAAACTTTTGACCGGATATATTAATTTCTTTCTCGTTGGGCAAATTTCGTCTGTGTTCTTTCAGTTTTTGTTTGTATTAATATTTGGGTAATTCTCTATTTTCCTAATATTTTTAAGAATAAAGAGAATAGGATTATAAAGAATATGAGATTCAGTTCACTTTTCATCGTAGAATCTGTCCTTCACGTTATTTTAACCTTTCCAGCTATATATTCCTGATCAACAAGTGGTGTAGGATGATATGATAGGTGATTCCTCTGCCAAGTTCCAACCATACTGTTTTTAATAATTTTGCCTTGAACATGCTCAATCAGAAAATTTCATATAGGACAAACAAAATCATTAAAACTAAAATGTAGAAAAAGAAAAGGATTAAAAGGAATTTTTATATATTTTTTCTTATTTAGTTTAGATATTTAGAAGGAGAATCCTAAGGAAACGTTTGGTTTGAAAAATATGTTTTTGGTTTTCATCATGTTGTTTCTTATTATCAAAAGTTTGTATAGAAAATAGTGAAAATAAAAAATAAAAGCAGAAAATAATAAAATTTATTTTCACTATTTTTTATATAAACTTTTGAAAGCAAAAAATAAAATGAAAATGAGGTGTTATTTTCTATATATACTGTCAATTATAATATATATTATTTTGCGATTAGATAATAATGTAAAATCATTTACACTATCAATTCATATATTATTTATTCTATTTTATTTTAAGAAAAAGAGGCAAAATTTGAAAGAAATAGGGAAAAAAATTACGCGACAAGTGATATATAACATGACATGGTCGTGTGAAAGTTCATAACTTGATGTCGGACAATTACACAACATGCTCCCCTGTTATCACACGACCATGTGAATTTATAGCCTGTTGTTGGAAAATTATATGATCATGTCTGAAAAAATCAAGAGATCGTGTAATACTAACAGAAGTGATTTCTTAATAATACACTGTCATGTGATGACTCTTAGTTGTTATGTGACAATTACGTGATCATCTTAAAAAGGGCATGTTATGCGATTTCAATCTTTGCAATTTTGAGCCACAGTCACGAAGAATTCGATCATCCAAGACTCTATACAAAATACACTGCTAAAAAATTGATATAGTGACGGAATTTAGAGACAAAAATATTTTTAGAGATTTAGATAAGAACAATTTAGAGACAATTTAAATTTCACAGCTTACAAAGAAATTTAGAAATGAAAAGTACCCTATGTAGATTAATTTGTCTCTTTTTGTTCAATTCATCAAATAAAAAAAAAGAGTCAAAATCTTATATATTAAATTTAGAGACGAAGAATTTCCGTCTTAGATAAATTTCATCTGTAATTTTATCTCTATTTGATCAATTTACAAGAAAAAAATTCAAAAACATTTTAGGGAGGAAATTTAGAGACGAAAAGAAGTCATCTTTACATATTTTGTCTCTACTTCAATTAAAATAAATAAATAAAAAGTCAAAATCATTTTAAAGAAGAAATTTAGAGATTAAAATAGTCATGCCAATATACTCTATCTCTGATTTCGTCTCTATTTTTTCAATACAAAATAAATAACCATAAGCATCTCAAATAAAGAATATAGTGATGGAAATGTATCATTTCAGAATAATTTGTCTCTAATTAGTCTGTATTTATCCAATTTAGGAAATTTAAAAAGTGGAAATTGACCAAAGATAGAAAAAAGTCTAAGTTTTGGATATTAATTTTAAACTAAAAACATATTTGGTAGTTTATATTAATTTAAAATTTAAATTTATATCATTGGAATTGGAATTAATTGGTAATATCTTTTTATAGTTTGAATTATTTTTTAATATAACTTTTTTGGCTTTTATTTAAAATATTTAATATAATAAAAATATGTGCATAAGTAATTCAAATGGAATTTAAAAATTATATTAAAAATATTATTAATTGTGAAAAATATACATAATTAAATTAAAAGAAACATTTTGAGGTCAAGCCTCTCCTAAAATAAAATTTTAATGATAAGAAATTGTTAAGAAACAAATTTTAAGTGCTATGAACTTATGGTACTAATGACTTGCATTGAGAATGTGTTTTAAGAATAAGATAAGTCATTATTCAAAAGAATACCTCATTAAGAGCATCAATTAGGTTCAAGAAGCATCTTTTCAAAGTATACAAGTGTTCAAAAGCACAAAAACATCAAAATCTGCATTCTCCATAAGTAGAAAATTAGACGAACAATATTCAGAAGCATACAGTTTATACATGTTCTTAGAAGGTCAAATTTAGAACATTAAAAGTTGTATATGATTAGAAGCAATGACAAAAGATGGAATATGAACAGTAGATAATCAAAGGGTAGAAATATATGATTAGAAGTTGTATCAAATGCATCAATTTGAACAAGGACTTAAGAAGCTATATGAACAAATATTGTATCAAAAGAAGCATGCTCAGATCTATGTTTTGAGATGTTCCAAAGGAAAATATCAACTTGCATGACCTGTACTGATGCATACAAAGTAAAAGAAATGAAGGAGGACTAATTGGAATCCACTACTCTTGAAGTAGGATGTGAGCATTCTACATAATATCAGTTTTCTAGAAGTTAGAATCTTGATAGATATCAAAAGTTGTCAGGAAATATTCTTTGAAGAAAATCCCACAACTTCACAATTGTCATCCTTAAATTTGATTCAGGAAAAAAGAGTTTTCAAAATGAAGGATTTTTAAGCATAAGAAGAAAAGATTCTAAAAGTAAAAGTAGTCAAAGCTTAGTCAAAAAAAATGTTGAAGTGAAAGTGACATGTCATGCAACTTTTGAATAAGTTTGACTAACCTTCTAACGACTATAAATGACTACTTGAGGTTTGAATCCCTATAAATAAGGCTACTACAAGCAAAGATTTAACGAAGGCAAGGTAGTGTAACAGACGTATACATTAAATATGCAAAATCCATACTTCAAAAGAGAGAAAGTATCTTCTGAAGAGAGTTCTTTCCTAGTCATAACTCTAATTTGTTCTTATTCATTTGTAATATTTTAAGGATTATTCACTATGTATGGATGATGTTGTCTCTCTTAGAGCTTCCACGTGCTTGCTTTGATCATGTTATGTTTTGATGATTCTACTATTGTATTTTTATTTTTATTTTATGAAATTTGCTCTTTATTTTTGGACATTGAGTGCCCTCAAGTTTCTCTATTAGGTAGTTTAATCTTATCTTTTATTATTCATAATGACTTTGGGACTAGATTTCTTGAAAAATGAGTTTTCATTTTATATCTTTAGTAAAAAATGCTTTTAAATTCATGAACTCTTTTATGATTATCATTTGACGTTAGTAATTTTTGAGCAACATGTTAGTGTAACAGATTACATTTTGTAACTAAAATAATCAATTACAAGTTCAATTAATTGATTATATTAATGTTTAGTTTTTGATACAAGGATTTTTTTTTTTTGGATATGCAAAATTTATTAAGGCTTAAATATATTTTTGGTCCATGTAATATACTGTTTTTTTTGTTTTGGTTCTTATAAAATTATTTTTTTAAAAATGGTCTTTGTAAAATTCTAATCTTTTTCTATTTTAGTCCTTGTTATTTTGTTTTAGTCCTTGTAATATATTTATTTTTTTGTTTTTGTCCTTGTAATATATAAACAATTTGCTTTTAGTTCCTACCAAATTTTTTTCAAAGGGACTAATTCAATATGAACAAAATATTATAGAGACCAAAATGGAAAGATGGATATATTACAAAGATTAAAACAAAATAAAAGGATCAAAACAATAAATAAATAAATTTTATGAAGACCATTTCGGAAAAAAATATTTTACAAGAACCAAAACCAAAGAAGTAATATATTATAAGGACCAAAAACATATCTAAACCCTATATTAATGAAGAACTAACTAACAGCACAAGGAGTGCTTTAGTATAATTACAAAAGAGAACAACGAAGACACCATCGATCGATGACAAGGTTAAGTAATCGATTACTTTGTCACAGGGTCCTTTCGAAACCATTTGATTCTTTATAAAAGGAGTCCATCTTTCTTTGATTTTATTGTAAAAAAAAAAAATTGATTTACAAAAGAAAAACTTTGCCAAATTCAATTTTGAAAATTCTTATTAATTTTTTTGATGATTTGATTTAATTGGCACACTAAAATTTGTGAGATCGTGAAGGATATAGCCTCAAACTCCTTTATAATAAATAAGGTCTTGGGAGTATCTTCTTTAATTTGGAGCCTCTTTTCTCTTTTCCTTTGCTGCTTGCTGACTTTAGGGTTCTTTTAGATGAAATTAATTTTGATGAACAGTAATATAATGAAAGTATAAATATTGACAAGTAAACTTAAATTAAAAGCTAGAGGAAAATGGAAAAAGAACTTAATAATAATAATAAAGCTCATAACTATACAACAAATCTAGATAATTAACTTGACCATTATTTTGTTTTTGGGTCATTACAAAAACATTATTGTTTTCTTTTCTTTTTCAAATCAAACACTATTTTAAATATTAGATAAATTAAGATTATGAAATATTTCAATTCAAATTAACAGTAAATATACTCCTATTTTATTTTTTTTACACATTTGTTTACTTTAAAAATAACTACATGCTTGACTGTTGAAGGTGTTGCACAGCTATATTTGTTTAATGGGCCATTTCATATGGGATAAAACATTTTGTTTGGTCTCACTTGGTAAGGATTTATCAAGATTGAGTCGAAGCCCGAACACAGATACCTCATGCTAGGCTTTGGGCGCTTCCTTTCCTTTGAGAGGACAGGAGCCTAAGTCATACAGAAGCAATCAAGCTGGCATAAAGATGAAGTTCCCTCATTTGATTTAATCGGGAAGGATGCCCCGAATATCAATAAAATGGTACATTCTGACCACAAATTGATGAAACTAGTTATATACTCGATTATATTTTATTTAGGTTTGGGTTAACGTGTGGTAAATTAGTAATATATTATTTTCCTCTCTCTATATAAATTAGAATAATTATTTGGTTTTTGTAAAAGCTTTACTTTCTCTACTCTCTCACATTTGATTTCTTTTAAATTCTCTTCTCTCAACTAAATAATAAAGATGAATTACACTCTCCACCTACACAAAAATCCTTCCTTCTAAAAAAATTATCTCTTAAGATTTTTCTTCTTCTTTCCTTTTCTCCAAATTTAAATCCCATTATTTATTCTTTGATTCTCTTTCATGATTCACTCATCTTTTTCTTAATCTAAACTAATTTATCCTTTTCATTTATCGGGATTTTCTCTAATTTTTTAGTAATAAATTATCTTTATCTCTTTTAACTTTCATACAAAATTAAATTCCTATAATTATATAAAGTAAAAATGTTAACTTTTTTTGGCCTAGAAGTCGGTGAATTTTTTGTCTTTAAATACAGCCAATGAGTGATAATTTATAGATCATTCTCTAAAAATGTTAATAATTTAATATATTCTTAATATTTTCTTTGGTACAAACTATAGGTATCTTTTACAGGAAGCAATCTTGCTTGAGTCGAGTAGAACGACTATGAGAGACAAAGCTCTTCTTCTGAGTATCTAACGCCACTGTATACTCAGGATTTGAATTCAAGACAACTAATTAACCTAAAACAACCCACACCAGTTGATCCATACACTCGGTGGTTAATATATTTTTAATATATCACCTTAATTATTTATAAAGTGAAAATGTTAACTTTTGTTAATGTATCTTCACTTAAAGTGTACATTTTTCATGATCATTATATTTCATGTTATTTTTGTGTCTTTATTATCATTCTTAGAGTGGTAAATTAGTAATATATATCCTTTCTATATAAATGAAAGAAAAAGATATGCATTGACAGTATACTGTCATTCAATCACAAATCACCTTGTATGTTGACTTTGATAATGATCATTCTAAAAATTATACCAAAATTGATTTTTAATTAGTTTTTACGTTAACAATATATATCCATTAAACTCTATATAATTAAAATAGTTATTTGGTCTGTAAAAGCTTCACTCTGTCTACTCACATTTGATTTCATTTAAATTCTCTTCTCTCAAGTAAAGATGAACTACACTATCTGCTTATACAAATATCCAAGAAGCATATTTAGCGCATGGAGGCCTATGGACATATAATGAGACAAATTATCTAAGCTATCAGCTACACTGTTAGTTTCTCTGTGAGTATAGTACAATCTTACCCTCCACTGTCTTGCCATAAGTTCCTTGGCCATGGCCACTAGAGCATGCAGGTGATAGTTTGGATTGTCATTCTTCAAGATCATATCCACTGCTACACGAGTCACTCTTCACCCAAACCTTGTCGTAACCTTGTTCCCACTTAAATTGTACACTCTTCATGAAACATTGTATGTCAGGAGCAAAAGTTAGCATGGAGAAGACTCGTGTGTGCTTATTCAGAAACGTGAAAGCAACCTTAGCAACGAAGATTTCTAAAGCTTATGGCTTCTCTCTAACCAAGGATCTTGGAAGATACCTTAGGATGCCACTTATTTATGGGAGAAAGACGAGAGCAAAATATATGCACATAATCTTGAGAGCTTAATCTAGATTGGTTGGCTGGCAACCTAAATACCTAGCTTTTACAGGGCAAGTTAATTACATTGGCCCAATCATGATTCAAGCACTTCCCAATAACTCAATGCAAATTGTCCTTCTACCGAGAACAAAATTTTCGGATCTAAAGAAACTTCAAAGGAAATTTTTCTGGGAATCGAGTTCTTCAAATCTTTCTTGGCATATAATTCCCTGGGAGACGTTTTGTTGACCTGAGTGATTGGCAGGATAGGGTTTAAGAGGATATAAGTAATAAATAAAGCATTGATTATGAAATGTGACTGGGCTTGATCAATAACCCTGACGCTTTATGGGTCCAAGTCCTAAAGCATAAGTATAGCACTAGTATGGGAGTTCTACCGGAAGTTCACTATAGACCCATCGAGTCTTAAACATGGTGAGCGATTGCTACGACCTGGGACATACTACAACAGGTATTCATTAGGTAGTAGGAGATGGCAGATCAATGACATGTTAGCTAGATAGATGACTCTTATCTAGACGCATTATTGAAAAGTACTTTGTCCATGAGTTAACCAACTAATGTACTCCATGGAATCTGAATTTTGCTCTCTAGAAGGATACTAGGATATTATTGCTTTCCAAGGGTTTGCTCCCTTGATATTGTCAACGAAATCTATGGCTACCTCCAGTGAATGATAGTTTGGGACAGGATAGACCTGTCTAGGCCCTTAGTCCTAGTAGGGAGTTGTCGGCTAAAACAACCTACTCGCTGGTTTCTAAGGATCCAATGGGACATTCTAACTCTCTTTGGATCTTAATTTGGAAATGGAATGGTCCGCACAAGATCATGAGCTTCCTGTGGCTAGTGGCACTTAATGGACAAAAGACAAATGCTGTCAGATGAGGTATGGTGGACTCGCCTGCTTGCCCGATCTACACCCAAAGAGCTGAAGATTATGAAAACAAGATGGAGATCATGCCTGCCCAACAATGATTTGATGATTTTAGCCTCACTTGAGGAATGCAAGTTGTATTGCTTGTGTGTTTGTGCTTAGGTTAGTTTGATTGATTCTCTTTAACTCATTTGATCTAGAGCTCAATTAAAATTTAAGGAGTTAACAAGTGATAAGATGATTTTTGGAAAAACTTAAAATTGAACCAAGAGCATGAGTATATTAAAGGCTACGTTTCTGGAGTAACGGATTAAAACTAGAAATAACAAATTAAATTGATTATGTTTTCTGAAAATTGACTTTAAGAACAAAATAATTGATTATGTACTTACAATAATCGATAATTTTGCTTTGTTCTAAATTGAGCAATGTTGCTCTTAATGTTTTAATCGATTAAATGGTAATATAATTGATTATTTGATGCTTTAAAAATACATGCTTTCTGTAATATTAAATGGTGAAATAATCAATTATCTTATTTTGTATTCAAATCTAAGTGTTTGGATGATCAAAATAATTGATTATGCAATGAAAACAATTGATTATTTTAGTTTTGTCTATAAATAACAAATTTTGAACTCCTTTTTGAATGTGTCTCCATTTTCTAATAATAAGAGAGTTCCTTCCAAAGAGCGAAATATTGTGGAAATCTTTAGTGATCTTAAGGATTCATGTTTTCATCTTCTAATATCAAATCTTGAGCTCAATCATGGATCATCATCAATATTCAAAGGGAGTCTCATCAATTAGATAAGTTTGAATTTCAATTTGTGTGTCTGTGATGAAACTCAAGTGATAGCAAACCCTAATCTTGTTTGTAATTGTTGTTTCTCTTGAGATTGGGATTCTCAAGAGTTGTTTGTAGTAGGCTTCTACAAGTGGGTCTCAACGTGTCAAGAAGGATTCAAGAGCCTTGTGGGTTTGAGTCTTGTTTGTGCAATTCTTTTGTTTTCAGTTGTGTGTTTGTAAAACATTTAAATTACTAGTGGGAGCGCTCAATTGGATTGATTAAGAACTAGACGTAGATCAAAGTTAGGTGATCGAACTAGTATAAAAATTCTTGTGTCTTTTTCTCTCTTCCTTTCTCTCTTTTAACTTGTTGTCTTTGTGATCATTCAACTACATAATGCATATGGTTCATACATTGACCATATAGCTACTATATTAGGACTTGCATTTGGGCAATCTTTCTTCCACGTTCCACTACTAAATCAATTGAATCAATAATCTTTAAAAAGGGTTTTTATTAAACGTTTGCAAAAAAATGTTTGAGGGACTTAAAAATTTGACTAACAAAAATGACTTCCATATTTTGTAGGATTGCATTAGGGTTAAACAAGTTTGGCAATAGTTGCTGTTGCATAATTCCCACGTTGACTGGTTTTATTCAAAAGACAACATACTTATGTGCTTGAAGGGTGTTTCTCCACCGAGCTTGGTTCACAGGAGCTACAATCCTCATTGCCTTTAGAGTCTTGGGCTCCTCTGTGTGCTGAGAGTGGTACCTGTATAAACACTTTGACGCTCAAGTTAGGAAGGAATTCTATGTTTTGAAAATAAGAATGGACTTAGGTTTACTTGTGCAGTGTAACCCTTTATATATTAATTGTAGATATGTTTGCAGATAATGGGTTGATTGTGTTAGCCCTTTCAAGAAGATATGGTTATTATTGATTCTTGTCAATATCTAATCTTGATCCATGATTTACGGGCTAATAGATATGTTTGAGATATTTTTTGGCTAATAGCTTAACTACATTTATTATGATGCTGAGTCAAGGTATATGTTTGACCCAACCGAGCATGTCTTTGGCTAATATATTTTCATGTGTGTCTGCATGGCCTACTTCATTTATTAAGCTCAGTTGTGTCGACCTTATTTTCTCGGATAGTACATAAGCCTCCCAAGCTCCAAGCTTCGGAAAAGCGAAAGAGCTCATATAATGTTTTTAATATGGTTGAACTTATGTATACTTCAGTGCTAAACTATTCAACTTGAGCTTTTTGGACATTCATTCAATCGAGCTTTAAATATATTTGTAGCGTAGGCCCGATCTTGACCTTATGACGTTAAACTTAAAATTGACTTTAATGATTCATGTTTATTAAGATTTAGGTTCAGCATTTAAGAGCCCATTTGGTGGCCAAGATATGATAGGATATGATACGATAACTATCATATCTTGTTGTAATCTGTTGTTTATTGTTCTAGTAGGATATGATAATGCTATCCAATCCCTTATCATATCCTGTTGCTCCACTGTATTTCTTATCCTAAGGAGGAGCTGGGTTAGAAAGTAACAAGATAGAATAAGCTTTATATATATATATATATATATAATATTAATTTATATATATAATAATAATTTTGACATGTAAATTTAAAGTATGTTATTAATTAAAATATTAAAAATTAAATAATTACTATTCAAATATTTTTTAAATAAAATTATTTGAATAATAATTATAATTTTAAAAATCTTATAATTTTTTTATAATTTTAAAAAAAGTCACCACATAAATAAAAAATAATATTTTATAGTTTAGTTAAAATTATAAATTTTTGTAAAAAATTAAATTAAAAGTTACTTTTAGAAAATTATATGTAATTGTATGAAACAGTAATTTTGTCATTTGAATATAATTTATATTTTATTATATCGTTATTTGGTTTGTTATCTAGTGTATACCAAACATTAAATGAAATTATAGCTTATCTTATCCTTATCTTATCCTGTTCTTATCCCACTCTTATATCTTATTCTATCTTATCCTATTTTGACCACCAAATGAGCCCTAAAAGTTTAGGCTCGAACTTGCCTATTGATGATAAGCTCAATCTCAATTTTTCTAGAATGGGCTCCAATTTGATCGAGGTCCTTCTTCCAGTCAGAAAGTTTGGCTTCGTTGTGTTATGTCCCTTCTAGTGGGCTTGGATGATCGAGTCTATTTCTTACAATATATGTTCCTACTTGGGGTAGGGTTTATTGACAATTGCCTTGGTTTGGATGACCGAAGAATAAGCTAGATGACTTATTAGTGAGTTTTTAATGGGTTTTAGATGGCTTCTTGGCTAATATTTAAGTGTAAGGGTCTACTCTTAGTTTTTATTTATTTATTTATTTATAATTTTACAAGCGTCTACTCTTAGTTAGATTTTATATTAGATTTGGCAGTAATATAAACCTGAAGCAAATTTCCCCTGCAATTTGCCAAATAGCTCTGACAAGGATATAATCTGATGACATAATAAAAAATGATTTTGCGTAGACACTTGCAATAGAGGAATTCTTGACGACGGTTATCTGAAATGTTTCTTTTTATTCTCGTTCCACTTCCATTGCTTGGATGATGTTGTTTACTGTTGGAAATAGTAGCAATGAAGAGACAAAAATATATCGATAACAGGTAAAGGGATCGGTTGCAAAGGAAACGAGGCAATGGCTTCTTGGATCGACAGCTTAAATAAACAGTAGTAACGGCTGAGATAATGGTATATATTGGGTTGTCGAAGATTCTTTTTTTTTTTTTTCTTGATAGGCAAAAAAAAACTACTAATTGTAGACCAAAGCACAAGTTATGCCTTCTGCAAGCAATGATGGTGACTTCGAGTGGTGCCTTGGTTGTGCGACCAGCGGCTTGTGGTTCAGGGGCGATTTCGTTTGAGAGAGGGATGAGAAATGTGGTAGAAAGGCGTTGATTGGTGCCTCAGTGGTGCTGGGTCTTCCGGTTTAGGGGCATTTTCTTATTCGAAGAGAAGAGAGGGATGAGAAAGGGTGTAGAAAAGAGTTAAGAGGTGGTTTTCAATAGCTGTATAGTGTACGCAGAAGGTTCCGAAAGCAATGGGTCTCAAAAGACATTTTTTATTGTGATTTATTATCGTTTTATACAATGGGCCTCAAAAAATTAAAAGGATTATTTGGAATACATTTATTGTAATTATTTAAATTAAAAGGATTATTTGTTGACATTTTTTGACATGGGTCTCAGATTATTACCGTGTAATAATTTAAAATACATTTATTGTAATTTATTGAAATACATTTATTGTAATAATAACATTTGTTGACCGCTTGAAATAAAAGGTCTATTGAATTCATTTTGTTACCGTTTCAAATCTCATGTCACAGATTTATTACTTTTTGAAATCTGATTTCAAGAAAAATATTACCATGCCATTTCATTTATTACTGTTATAATAGTTTAATCGTTGGTCTTTTGAGTATAAATAATAGTTCATTTCATACTACTTTGCACACAATTTCTCATCCAACAATTCTATTATTTTGCTTTTATCAAGCCCCAATCTTGCTTGTTTTGTGTAAGATGGATAACAATCAGTGGAATTATTAATGTTACATAAATTATTTGCAAAAGCAACCACATTCTACTGGTAACAATTCTCAATATTTTATGTATCCACCACCCCAACCAACCCCACCTTGTGGTACAGGTCTCCTTCCTCCAATGTGGAGCCCCATAATGATGAACTTGAATCACCATTCGGCTCCATGTCCAAGTCTCAAGTCAGTCCAAAAAATATTATGCTCGATCTTGCTGAAGGTGGAGGAAATTCTACTTAGTAAAAATACTCATGTTAGGTTCTCAATGGAGAGGACACACTTCTTATTTAATCATGGCTCAACATTTCAAAGGATGCAATCGTGGGAGTTGACCAAAAAGCAGATGGTTTTTGGCTAAGAATAAGAGATAATTATAACAACTACCGTAAGTAATTTTCAGAAAGGGAAGTAATTCAACTAAAATCTCAATGGTTTCATATCAATACTGCAGTTTAGAAGTTTGTTAGTTGCTACGAAGAAGTTGTTCATCAAAAGAAAAGTGGGAGCTCGGAGAAGGATATCATGGCCAACGCATATGCAATTTTTACTCATGATATAGGTAAAAAATTTGAATTTGAGCATGCATAGCGGTTGTTGAGAGACAAACCAAAATGGAAGGGAGAATCAATGGAAAATTCTTCAAAAAGAGCAAAGAATTATGCTTCCCGCACATACTCATCGTCTTCCAACATCGAGACATTGATTGATTATTCAGAATATAACCTAGCATCACCATTGGCCTGCGTAATAAGACAAAAGGCGGCAAAAAGGAAGAGTAAGGGAAAAGGAGCTGAAACATCATTTGTCAATGTCAATTTGTTTGGCATGGAAAATGCCATAAAGGAAAAAAATGTTGTCATGAGAAAAATAGTTGAGGCAAAGGAGATAGAGAACATAATGATATTGTATGAAATCCTTATGAAGGACGCATCTACAATATCTGAGAGTCAACATGCTGATCATGAATTGTATTGTAATTTTATTAGGCGCAAGTTAGGAAACTAGCCAAATGTTGTAATTTTATTTAAATTAATCCTTATGTACTAGCCATTATGAAACTAGCCGTCGTGTACTAGCCATTATGCACTAGCCATTGTGAAACATCCTATATAGTTGTGCAATGCTCTCTCATTGACTCATCTTCTCATCAACTAGTGCAATCTTCTCTCATTCACACACCTTCTCATTAAATAGTGCAATCTTCTGCCATTTTCTCATGCTTGAATCGTCCATATAATGGATCCTAACACCAATTTTGATACACTTTGGAAACAAGTCATAGATGAACAACTTGAGAATAACACCGAAGAAGAAGTCATGAGGTTAATACTCGAGAGTCAACGACAAGCCGACAACACCACTAAGCACAAACAAAGAAGAACAGTGATAGATCGGAATTGTGAAAAAGGACATAATTGATTGTTTAATGATTACTTCTATGAAAATCCTATATAAATAGAGGCTCAATTCCGACAAAGATTTCGAATGCAAAGACATGTGTTCATTTGAATTGTAGAGGCCCTTGGTAATCATGATGATTACTTCCAGATAAGGGTTGATGCAATCTGTAGAATGGGTCCTTTCACCATTATAGAAATACATTGCCGCTATTCAAATATTGGCATATGGATCACCTGCTGACAGTATGGATGACTGTGTTCAAATTGGTGAAAGCATTGCAGTGGAGTCCTTAGAGAGATTTGTATCGGGTGTGTATGTGATATTTGGGAATGAGTACCTGAGGAGGCCTAATAACGAAGACATTGAATGACTACTTTAAATGGGAAAGGCATGTGGCTTTCCAGCTATGTTAGGTTCTATAGATTGTATGCACTGGGAATGGAAAAATTGTCCAGTTGCGTGGAAAGGTCAATTTTGTCGAGGTGGTCATGGCAAACCAACCATCATGCTTGAAGCTATGGCATCACAAGACTTATGAATTTGACCCATCTTTGGCATTGCAGGTTCAAATAATGACATTAATGTGTTAAACCCATCCAATGTGTTTAATGACGTTTTGTCGGAACAAGCACTTGCAGTGCAATACACAGTGAATAGAACCCCATATATTATGGAGTACTATCTAGTAGATGGTATTTATCCTTGAGTGGGCTACATTCGTAAAGATCATCCCAATTTGCAAGGAGAAAAAGAGAAAATTATTTGTCCAATGACAAGAATAAGCAAGAAAGGACATAAAATGAACATTTGGAGAGCTTCAATCTCGATTCGCAATTATACATGGTCCAGCACACGCTTGGCATGTGAATACAATGAAGAATATAATATGTGCATGTATCATATTACATAACATGGTTGTTGAAGACGAATGACACACATATGATGGTAATTTTGATTACGATAATGTAGGTAATGGCATCTCAACAGTCAAAATATCTAATGGTCCTCACCCAAATTTTGCTACAACATACCTGTAAAGAAGAGCACATCTTCATGATAAACAAAGCTACCGTCAACTTCAAGCAGACTCGGTGGAGCATATTTGAAAACATTTTGGACATGAAAATAATGAAAATTACTTTTTATGTAACATTACGTATTTCTCATTGTGATGTATTTCTCATCGATGTTATGTTTATCTCATTGGTTTTAATTTGTTATATATGTCTTATTGTTTTTAACTTATTATGAAAAAAATTATCAAAATAAATTTTTCCTATATTTTTAACATGTAATATTTTTATACATATTAATTTCAACAATTGAATTAATATTTTAATTTGAAATAAAATTAAATGCAAATAAAAAAATTATAAAAGCGTGGGTTGCTTAACTTTTTCACCATTGGAACAAAATATGCATGAGTTGCTTATGAGTTGCTTAAATATGATTTGACATTGTGGAAGCCGCTTAATAGGAGATAAGATACCCAAAGTGAGTATCTTAATTTCACCATATTGAAAAGGCTAAAGCCCCTACGCCTCCAAGGAATAAAACATGGACATAACAGTGTATTTTTTTAATATTATTTCGGTTTTATAAACCTGAAAAAATCACTTTTTTTTAATATTATTTTGATTTTCACTTTCGTTGAATTCAAATGGAGTTCATGTTTCCAAAAGAGATTTGAAAACAATAATTTTCTATGGATTGCCAACAAAAGAAAAAAAGAAACAACATCCAATCTAACTTTACCCATTCAGCCAATCTAAGTTGGAACTCCACTTTTCAATCTTAAAATTAAGTGCATCTCCAATATGCTTTGAACTTACAGTTTATTGAGAAAAATTAAAGAACCATTGTACGAATTATAATTCTTAATGAAAATTTAATTTTCAGTAGACATTTATTTTTTACAGTGTGAATCAATCTAAAATATGACTTTTAAAATAATTATTACAAAAATCAAAATCTTATTTTACAACTCAATATATGATTGAATGATATGTAAAAATATTTTATATTATCAATGTATTCTAGCTGAATTCCTTAATAGTTGTTATTATGAGAACAAATTGATATATCTATATTCTATCATATAATAATAATAATAGTAATTTTGTTCTACTAAAATTGTCATATGTGATGACATTTTTAAACTGTTTCAAGTTAACCATTTATTTTATGTATAAGTTCATAACTTTTTATGTTTCTAACCTTTTAAAGTTTAATTTTTAAAATTTTCTGCAGTTATTTTTTCTTAATTTTTAAATAAATAGAAATTAAAATTACATTAATTTTAAATAAATTAGAACATAATCTTATTTATTAATATATTAATCTTAAATAGAAAAATATAAAATATATTTATATAATGTTTATAAATTACTATTTCTCACTTATTTATAAATTCTATTACCTTTTTTTATCTTTCACATAAATTCTTATTTTAATTTTCTCATGTTATAAAAATATCTAAATTAGTAAATTAACAAACAAAATTAAGATTTGAAAAGCTGAAAACACAAAAAGTCAAGATGATATAGATGAAAAGTTAATAAAAAATTATATGAAGTAATAAATTAAAAATATCTTAAAAAATTAGGGTTTAAAAAAATTTCATATAAGAACTTTTATACTATATATAAACAGATATAAATAATTATAATTGAAAATATTAAATTACAAAAATTTACATTGTACATTACATATGTGCGAACATTTATAATGTAAACATATATTATTGACCATGGTTCTAAATTATGGTTGTGGTTGTGGTTGCGGGTATTGTGATTGTAGATATTGCGACTACTGCGATGCGGATTGCGCCGTTACAGCGTGAAATTATTATATATTTATACTTCACCTTTCTCCTTGCTCCCACCACCTTACCTTTCTCCCTACTGGCCTACCCTTACCAGCCCACCCTTTTTCTTTGCCTTGAATGCATCACGTAGCCTACTAGCACCTAAACCAGCCACCATCAAATGCCTCCCTCCCCTTCCCCAACATTTCACATGACCACACTCGTTAGAATAAAGATTTAAGTCTGAATCTTTGTTTATTTTTTCACAAAAAAATGGAACAGGGTGATGTTGTGGCTCTGTTGCGGTTCCGTTACGGCCCCGTTGTGGTTGCGTTGCGGTAATTCCTGTGATTTTAGTTCACACCACAATTGCAAGTCATTGCGGTTGTGGGTAGCTCTCCAACTGCAATATTGCAGCTGCAACACGTGTTGTGATTTGCAATTTAGAACTATGCTACTGACCTATATATTGTTACACAGTCTACACGTTATATGTGAGACCGACCAAAAGAAATTTTTACTTGTATGCCATACTTAGCTATAGAATCTAAAATTAAGTTATCTTAACCATACAAAAGGTCATATAAATAAAACAGAACGTGCATGGCATGTTATTTATGAATTGTGTAATGCAGAACTGTTAATTATCTATTATGATAATCGATATATTCTGATTAATTAGTCTATAAACCTTTTGTGATAGATTTCGTGAAATGCAATTCGCACAAAATAATAGAGAATTGTTTAAAATTTCCACTGCACATAAGAAAGAAAAACTTTAAAAATTACACGATTTTATAAAGGAGCATCAATATAGCTAACAAATAAAGACACTTCTTAAAAGCAAGGGTACAGATAGGTGGGTATCATAGATATAAGTGCTCTTAGTACATTACAAGCATAACATTATAGCATCTTAGCAAGGACCCTTATAGTATGGTCTTCATTAGCTCTTCTACAATATATAAAGACAAACGTAGATGTATAAGGGGGTCTAGTTAATCAAAGACCCCAGTGCAGCCGTTTGGTACATATATAAATCTCTTAGATTCAAGGTTTGAAGGCTTGGATGAACTTACCCCAACGGTTCTGTGGTTTAGTCTTGGGGTAATAATTCACAACCATAATTCCACCAAATTTAGAAACTGCCTCTTTGCTATTGATAACTGGCTCTTCTTTGTTGTGATCTTGGACGGCCTGAACCCGCCAACGTCCCTGCCCCTCCCTGCCACTGAACCCCAGGTTAGTTGGCCTTCTGGTTGGTGCTGGTGCACCATAGAACCTGTCTATAAGATCAAAGCCTTCCAATCCTATTTTAGCAAGATCTGGTTGAGGTGCCATATAAACTGTGTGTATGCCACAAGTGGCTATGGGATGCAAAAGAATTAATCGGTTGCTAGGTTTGTGGTTTCTTGATCGAAATTTACACACTGAGTCCCATTTATAGATAAAGCAAATATGGTTCTTTACCTAGCAAGTGTCACATTTGGACCCACATGTGCTTTATTGCATATTATTAATTGATGCCCTTTGTAGTACCTCGAAACATAGGTTAATTTTATTAGTGTACAGATACACACATAGAGCATATTCACATAAGAAAATAGACTAAGCACTGACAATATAAAAATGTTTTATATTATCATTCAATCACAAACCATCATGTATGATAAGTTTGTTGACTTTTATAATAACAATCTTAAAAGTCATACTAACGGTAATTTCTAATTAGTTGACAGTATAAAACTTTTTACACTAACATTATATATCAATTAAACTTTATTCACATGTCATTACACTTATATATATTTGTTGTGGTTTAATCAATTGCAGGAACACCTTTGTTTCTAGCTAGCCTCCAGCCCTTATTTAATAAAAGCAGTTAGGTGTTAATGTTTCATCCTCTGGCCAAAAAGATGGGCGGGGCGAGGGAATTGGAAAGAATGATACGATGCTCTATTATCTACGTAAATAAAACTTTGCGTTTGGCAAAGGAGGATATGCAATATATGAGGCATTCAGGTTGGAAAGAATATTGGGCCAACCGTCCATTAAAAAGGAGAATTAAAAGAAATATCACAAGGCATATATGAGATACACCATATATATGATCATATCATTAATGAATGCATTATTATTATTATTATTATACATTTACTTTCTTTATTTCATTTTTACTTTTTTTTCTCTTTTTTCTTTATTTCTATCACATCATTTATCATATTTATTACTTTTTTCTTTTATTTTTCTATTTCTTTTTTCCTTTTATCCATACACCTCATTTTCAAGGTATACATTTAACATTTTCCTTAAAGATTATCCACACTTATATATATTGAATGAAAGAACATTTGTTTTAGAAAGGTTTAATATCTTAGAATTCCCTTTAAAAGATATATGTCATCTTTAATTTTTTTTTAAAACTTAAAATTTACAATCTTTTGATTCTACTTTAATTAATTATTTAACGCTTAATTGTACATTTTGCCACCCATCTTTTATGATTTTGTAAATTTTGCCACCTAACTATTTTAATTGCACATTTTGCTACCTATCTTTCAAAATTTCTCACATTTTATTACCCAATTATTTTAGTTGCACATTTTGCCACTCAATTTTTAAAATTTTGCACATTTTGTCACTTCTTAGTTGACTAATGACAAGGCAATTTTGACTGCTAACTTGATAATCAGCAATCAACTTGCCATGTAAACAGTCAACTTGCCATGTTAGCGATCAAAATTGTCACATTAGCAGTCAACTAATGGGGTGACAAAATTGCTGAAATTTTGAAAGTTAGATGGCAAAATATGCAACTAAAATAGTTAGGTGGAAAAATTCACAAAATCTTGAAAGATGGGTTGCAAAATGTGCAATTAAGCCATTATTTAAATACAAAAATAAAAATACTCATACAATACATAGATAATTACTAGTATGTTCTCAAATGGAAGTTTTCTTGAATAATCTCACTCACTCCTAGAGCACCATTGTGCAACATGCTTGTCGCATAACGGGCGAGTGAGATATGACTACACTCTTTCTCCTTCAAAATTTTCATTTGCTTTTATTCAAAACATGTCTTGGCATGATATGCTTCAACCATATCTTGAAATTAGATCATTACTTTCGTATAAATATATGGATTAGAGAGAGATGAATGAGAGAGAGAAAGAGAGAGAGGTGAGTGGATCATCATGAGATCGAGAAGGGGGAAGGCGAGCGGATTGGGATCGAGAAAACACAAGACTAACTATGATTGATAACAAGTATCATACTACTTCGCAAATTTTCCACCAATTTTGGGGTTCATTCTCTATGGAATATTTTCCAAAGATGGGGAAAGGCAAAGGATGTATTTCTACCAGCAAAGCGAAACAAAGAAGGGAAGCTTTCTGGTTTTGTCAGATACTCGAGAGTTGAAGATCCAAACGAGGTGGAGAAAAGTTTGGACACCATATGGATAGGAACATATAAATTAAGAGTTAATCTACCAAGGTTTAGTCGAGTTCAATATTTGCAGGAGGTGAAGAAAAAGAGGGGGGAGGAGGTGGCGAATAAGCCAAACACCCACGCAGGAGGATGTTTCTCATATGCAGATGTGGTGACTAGCAAAAAACATATGGTATGAAGACTGAAAGTTGAATATAGATGGAGGGAAAGATGGAAGAAAAGTAGAAGGGATTGTCCTTTGGGGTGGGAGAATAGGAGATGACATGGTTAAATCAATGTTATGTGGGAAGGGTAAACTCTCCTGAAGTAGTCTATGCATTACAGGATGGATTGTTGAGGGAGGGATTGAATTCCATGATAGTAACGCCAATGGGAGGGGGTATGGTGTTGCTTAAACTGGTTGAGGGGGAGGATTTAGGGGAGTTATTTGAGGAGATTAAGGAGATAATGCCAAATTTCTTTTATCAGATTATAAAGTGGTCACCCATGGAGGTAACGAGGGAAGGATATGCATGGGTTCGATGCTAAGGAGTGCTGTTGCATTTATGGAATGCAAGGTTCTTTGAATTTATTGTGGGTAGCTGTGGCTAGTTCCTGTCTCTAGACACCAATACGATGAATCAAAAAAGGCTAGACGTAGCTAGGATCCTTATTTAGACCACGTCTTGCGAAGCAATCAATATGGTAAAGAAAGTTCAAGTTAATGATTTGTTGTACTTGATACGCATAGTGGACGAGGTATTTACGCAGCCAACATATTTGTATAAATGTAAGAATAGTATTCACCTATCATCATCATCTTTAGAGGTGGAAACATAGTGGATTGATCATGGATGGATGGATGAGGAGGTTTTTTCTAAGGAAGAAGGTATGGAATTTGAAATTCAAAATGATTTGAATTTGAATTGACGAGATATTGATGATGAGATGGAGAATAATGAGCTGAGCAATGATAAGGAGCAATTAGATAAGTTGTTGGGCATGAAGGATGATCAAATTGGAAGTGTATATTGTGGTAAAGGGGGCAAAAAGGAGGATTGGTTGTGTAACGGTGAGGCGTGGGAGCAAGATTTAGGGAGGCATGAATTAAGATTAAGTAAGACAAGTGGGGATAAAACAAATACACACGTGATGAATGATACGTGTGTGAGATTGGAGAGAGAGGAAATGGACGATGTGGCCAAATTAACTGTGCACAAGAAATATGGAGTTGATGTTATTGGTGTTGGCCAAATTGAAGATGTGATTAGGGGTGTGATTAACATGGGTCTTGATGAGTCTTTTGTGGTCGATGATATGTCTTATGTGGGACAACTATATGAAGTGGTCAATGTTGTGAATAATGTTGGTTGTGGTTGTGTGCAAACGAAGGAAAGGGCCCACGAGGTGATTATGGTGGAGTTTGATGAGGGTCCACACAAAAGGCAAGTGAAGGAAAAGTTAAATCAAAGTGTCGGTGATGGATATGTGGTGGGAGAAAAACTGAAATTGTTTGAGATGGCAGTAATGGAGGATTCCTCTAGTGATGGTATTCTTATTCATAAAGGTACGAATATGGGGAATCGGGAGGAGGCGAATGAAAGGCTAGAGTTAAGCCTAGGCATAAATAATATAGATTTAAAGGGTTGGAGGAGTGGTTCAAGGGGTTACAAGGGAATGAAGAGAAAAGGAATAGAAAGGGAAAAAGCACAAGCTTGCCGTGCTTTCAAATGTCAGATAACTCTTTGGAAGACATTGATATACAATGGAGGAATTGGGTGGTTAACAGTAGAGGTGTGGAGGAAACAATGAAGAAAGTATGGAAGTTTGGGAAAAAGTTAGGCATAGTAAGTTCAACAAGTGAGGGGGGAATTGTAGAGAAGTTAGAGGCATTGGAAAGAAAGGACAGGCAATATATGGGAAGAGTGGATGGAGAAATAGGGAAGGGTGAAACTATGAAAGTTGAGTGATGAAGGTGCTCCTTTTTTAATATTAGAGGGTTAAGAGGGAAGGTGAAAAAGAATGAAGCGAAGAAATTGATAAAAGAACAACAGCCAAACATAGTGTGCTTGCAGGAAAATAGGAGGCTATATAAATTTTTATGGGATAGTGATTATGTAGATTAGGTATATAAGCCATCCACAGGGAGGTCAGGTGGGTTGCTCATAATGTGGAACAACAATAATTTTTCATTGTTGGTAAGATTGGAAGGAATTAATTTTGTGGGAGTGAAAGGATGGTGGGGAATTGATAAAATTGGGGTTTCAATCTTAAATGTGCATGTCCTGTGTGATCTTAGTGGCCAAAAAGAATGTTGGCAGGAAATAGGGGGAACAACGGAGGCTACAGGAAGGGAGAGATGGTGTGTCGCAGGTGACTTCAATTCAATAAAAGTAATGCATGAAAGAAAATGAGTGGTGACAAACAATAGACAAGAAGAAATAAATATTTTTAATGAGTTTATGCAACAAGAAGAGCTGACAGATTTGCCATTGATAGGGAGAAAATATACTTGACGTAAGGCATATGGTTCAACTATGAGTAAAGTAGATAAATTCTTGGTTATTGAGGAATGGCTGGCTACACAGAGCAAATTATCGCAATGGGGCCTGCAGTAAAGTGTTTTGGACTATTATGCAATCATTTGAAGGAGAAAGATGTAAATTAAGGCCCAAAACCTTTCCGTATGCTAAACTGTTGGAGAGAAGATAAAGGGTATGAGGTTTTTGTTAAAAATCAATGACAGAAGATGCAGGTTAAGGGGAGGAAAACTTTTGAATTGAAAGAAAAATTGAATTCTATGAAGTAGAAATTGAAGGAGTGGAATATAAAGCACTTTGGGGACATTGATAGAAAGATACGGGAAGCAAAAAATGACCTTCATCATCTAGACATAAAAGGTGAGGTGGAAGGCTTAGAAGAGAAAGAGATAGAAATAAAAAGGAGGAATATAGCGGAAGAAATCACAAAATACGTAGGGATGAGATGCAACTTATTGAGGTAGAAGTTTAGATTCAGGTGGCTAAAAGAAGGGGATGCAAATATAGGTTTTTTCCACTCATGTCTGATGAAAAGGAGAAGAAGAAATGAGATATCTAGCCTTAATTTTGATGACAAAGAGGAGGAAAGGGTTGAACCATTGATAAATAAAATTAAAGAACATTTCCAATAGCATTTCAAGAGCACAAAATAGGACAAGCCCAAACCATATAATATCTAGGTCCCTTACATTAGTGCAATGGACAATCAAGTGTTGATTGCTCCATTCTTAGAGGAGGAGATAAAAGTAGCAATGTGGGATTGTGAAAGTTTTAAAAGCACGGGGCTAGACTTAATAAATTTTACTTTTATAAAAGATTTTTGGGAGACCATAAAGTAGGATTTTGTGGATTTTCTAGGCGAGTTTCATGCAAATGGGAAGCTAGTGAAGGGATCAAATAGCTCATTTATTACTCTCATTCAAAAAAAGAAAACCAAAGAGGATAGAGGAATACAAATCCATATCTTTAATGGGGTGAATGCATAAGGTGCTCTCAAAAATTCTGGCAAATAGGTTGAGAAAGGTTATAGAAGCAATTATTTCAAAAAATCAAATTGCCTTTATAAAGGGTCGTCAAATCCTGGATGGGGTACTTATAACAAATGAGGTGGTGAATAATGTAAAAAGAAAAGGAAAACCACCACTACTATGCTTTAAGTTTGATTTTGAGAAAACATATGACTCAGTGGGTTAGAAGTAGCTGCTTTATATGATGGAACGAATGGGCTTTGAAGCGAAGTGGAGACAATGGATTGGAGAATATGTTACGTCTGCTAAAGTTTCTGTCCTACTTAATGGCAGCCCAACTGAGGAAGTTTCCTATGGAAAGAGGACTTAGATAAGGTGATCCTCAATCTTCATTCCTTTTTCTTATTGCAACAGAAGGCATTAGCATTATGTTTAGGGAGGCTAGCACAAAGGATTTGTTTAATAGATTCAGAGTTGGTGAGAAGGGGCCGTGCATATCTTATCTACAGTTTGTAGATGACGCCCTAATAATAGGAAAGAAGAGTTAGGAAAATATCTAGGCTATTAAAGTAATCTTACAACTCTTTGAGTTAATCCTTGGGTTGAAGGTGAATTTTCATAATAGCCAATTGGTTGGGGTAATAGTTGATGACCAATGGTTAGGGGATGCATCTTTAATTTTGAATTGCAAACTCGGTGCTCTACCTTTCAAATACCTTGGCCTACCAATAGGGGTGAACCCAAAGAAAAAGGCTACTTGGCAAACTATGGTGGAGGTGGTAAGGCATTGCTTGTCCTCATGGGGTAGCAAGCATTTGTCTTTAAGAGGCAGAGTCGTGTTTATTAAGTTAGTCTTGTTGTCTTTTCCAATTTACTTCATTTCATTCTTTAAGACTCCAAAAGCCATTATCTCTTTAATTGAATCTATTCTTAAAAACTTTTTGTGGGGTGGGGGGAGAGGAGGAGCAAAATAGAGTAGGTAGCCTGGGAAAAAGTATGCATGGAAAAAGAAAAGGGTGGACTAAGGGTGAAAAACCTACGGGCTTTCATCCCTTACCAAGTGGTACAAGATGTACTAAGATCTGCAAATACCAGAATTCTGTTACAAAAAATTGATACCCAATCTACCCTTCATCAAAAGACAACATGGTAAAAGGTTCCTCATATACTAATGATTGTTCACAAATAAGAGTAAACAAATGAAACACCCAGTACATATGATTCAAGGTAAAAACAATAGCTAAAAAAGCATGGATCTTGTAAAGCCTTCAATTTGAACATGCTCTTTATTATGGGCATACTAAAAGGGAATTCTGTGAAGCGAAAGAAATTATGAATTACAAGAACCATATCCTTGCCTCACCAAGTGGTAACTACTATAACTTGTAATTAACTTATTATTAAAGTGTCTTTTATCAAAGATTTAAATTACAGCTGCATTACAATTGTTGTAGTAGGTTAATGCATGTTATTTAATGTTGACATGGTTCAGTTTGATCATTGATGTGGTTGTAGCAGCCATATGGTGCATGATCTGAGTAATTTAATACCTTGCTTTCATCCTTTGATTTAGGCATAAATTACAATTTTTTTTCGTCCATTCCATGTGTACTTTTAAATACTCCTTCCAGTCCCATTTATAAGATCCAATTAACTATATTACTAGAATTAGGTTAATTTAGTTAATAACTGTACCCTTTGGGGCTTCACCATGTCAGTATGTGTACCCCTTCAGGGGGGGGGGGGGGGGCACTGGATCGATGATATCGGCACTCGTTTGATGAGTGCATGGCATTTTTCTTGCGACATGCACATTTTGCAATATGGTTAGGTCGGGTGCCTCCTTTTTCAGTCCCTTCGCTTTGTCAAGCTTAGGCCTCAGGGGCTGTGTACCCTCCATGGCTTCATCATATCGGTAGCCGATCAGTTCAATGGTGTTGAAGGTTAATGGCGATTTAAGGGCGCAGTGCCATAACTTGGAGGTCATGCATGCTTGTCAGAGTTGGTTGGAGGTTGACTTACCATTTTGGTGGTTAACGTTTACAGCTTTGGAGGGGGACACCAACCACAAGATCCCATCCCCTTGTGATATCTAGGGTTCTCCCCACATTCGCCACAATGACCCAATATTTGGGATTGCTTAGTTCAGCATTTTGAGGTCGTAACTGTCCCAAATAACGAGTGGCAGTTATACATGAAATACTTGATAAAGCCACTTTAGGAAAAAAGAGGAGGACACACAACGATAGAGAATTGGATGCTCTAGTACTCAACTCGCACAAAAACCTAGCAATCTTGATACTAGAACAATAACATTAAATTTGTCATAAATTTATAATTTTTTTCAAGACTTTCTATCTTTCAATCAGTTTAAATTTAATGTATCCCCTAACTACGTATAGAACTCAGATAAATGACTTTAATTAAGGATATTTTTCTTGTATAAGTAACAATTTATTCTTTTTCTATCCTTCCTCTCTCTCCAACATTCAAGTTAAGTGTGTTTGATTAGCGCGAGTTGTATTAATAAACCTGAAAAAATCACCTTTTTAAAAAAAATATTTTTTCGGTTTTCACTTTCGTTGAAATGGAGTTCAGGTTTCCAAAAAAGATTTGAAAACAATAATATTTCTAAAACCAAAGAAAAAAGAAATAACATGCAATCTAATTTTACGCATTCAGCCAATCGAAGTTGCAGCTCCACTTTTCAATCTTAAAATTAAGTGCATCTCCATTAGGTAATATGATTTTGAACTTACAGTTTATTGAGAAACATTAAAGATCCATTGTACGAATTATAATTCTTAATGAAAATTTACTTTTCGGTAGACATTTATTTTTCACATTGTGAATCAATCTCAAATATAACTTTTAAAATAATTATTACAAGAATCAAAATCTTATTTTACATGTCAATATATGATTGAATGACAATGAAAAAAAAATTTATACTATCAATATATTCAGACTAAATTCCTTAATAGTTATTATTATGAGAATAAATTCAGATATCTATGTTCAATTATATAATAATAATAATAATAATAATAATAATAATTTTGTTATACTAAAATTGTCATGTGACATTTTAATTTTTTTTTAAGTTAATCATTTATTTTATGTATATGTTTCATAACTTTTTATGTTTCTAACCTTTTAAAGTTGTAAAATCTTATGTAGTTTTTTTTCTTAATTTTTAACTAAATAGAAATTAAAATTACGTTAATTTTTAATAAATTAGCACATAATCTTATTTATTATATATTAATCTTAAATAGAAAATAGAAAATATATTTATAAATTCTATTATCTTTTAATATTTCACATATAGCATTCAAATTCTTATTTTAATTTTTTCATGTTATAAAAATATCTAAATTAGTAATTAATAAATTAACAAACAAAATTAAAATTTGAAAAGCTGAAAACACAAAAAGTCCAGAAGAGATAAATGAAAAGTTAATAAAAAAAATTATATGAAGTAATAAATTAAAAACATTTTAAAAAATAAGGGTATAAAAACAGATATAAATATATTATAATAAGAAGTATTAAATTAAAAAAAATATAATTTAGACTGTACATTACATAAGTACGAACAATTATAATGTAAAACATATACTACTGACCTATATATTGTTACACAAAGTCTACACGTTGTATATGAGACCGACCAAAAGATATTTTTCCTTGTATAACATATTTAGCTATAGAATCTAAAATTAAGTTATCTTAACCATACAAAAGGTCATATAAATAAAACAGAACGTGCATGGCATGTTATTTATGAATTGTGTAATACAGAACTGTTAATTATATCTTATGATAATCGATATATTCTGATTAATTTGTCTATAAACTTTTCTGACAGATTTCGTGAAATGCAATTCGCACAAAATAATATTGTTTAAAATTTCCACTGCACATAAGAAAGAAAAATTTTAAAAATTACACGATTTATAAGGAGTATCAGTATAACTAACAAATAAGCACACTTCTTAAAAACAAGGGTACAGATTGGTGGATATCATAGATATAAGAGCTCTTAGTACATTCATTAGCTATACTTCAACATAGTTAAAGACAAACGTAGATGTATAAGGGGGTGTAGTTAATCAAAGACCCCAGTGCAGCTGTTTGGTACATATATAAATCTCTTAGCTTCAAGGTTTGAAGGCTTGGATGAACTTACCCCAACGGTTCTGTGGTTTAGTCTTGGGGTAATAATTCACAACCATAATTCCACCAAATTTAGAAACTGCCTCTTTGCTATTGATAACTGGCTCTTCCTTGTTGTGATCTTGGGCGGCCTGAACCCCCCAACGTCCCTGCCTCTGCCTGCCAGTGAACCCCAGGTTAGTCGGCCTTCTGGTTGGTGCTGGTGCACCATAGAACCTGTCTATAAGATCAAAGCCTTCCAATCCTATTTTTGCAAGATCTGGTTGAGGTGCCATATAAACTGTATGTATCCCACAAGTGGCTATGGGATGCAAAGGAATTAATCGATTGCTTGCTTTGTGGTTTCTTGATCGAAATTTACACACTGAGTCCCATTTATAGACAAAGCAAATATGGTTCTTTACCTAGCAAGTGTCACATTTGGACCCACATGTGCTTTATTGCATATTATTAATTGATGCCCTTTGTAGTACCTCGAAACATAAGTTAATTTTATTAGTGTATAGATGCATATACACATAGTGCATATTCGTATGTCATTACACATATATATTTGTTGTGGTTTAATCAATTGCGGGAACAGCTTTGTTTCTAGCTAGCCTCCTGCCCTTTTTTAATAAAAGCAGTCAGGTGCTAATGTTTCATCCTCTGGCTGAAAAGAAGGGCGGGGGGAGGGAATTGAAATGAATGATACGATGCTCTATTATCTACGTAAATAATACTTTGCGTTTGGCAAAGGATATGCAATATATGAGGCATTCAGGTTGGTAAGAATATTTGGCCAACCGTCCATTAAAAAAGAAAACTAAAAGAAATATAACAAGGCATATATGAGATACACCATATATATCTATTGTCATATCATTAATGATTGGATTATTATTATTATTATCATATATTTACTTACCTTTTCTTTTATTTTATTTTCACCTTATTTTTTATCTTTATTTTTATTTTTTATCATATCATTGATTATATCTATTATTTTTTTTCTCTATCTTTTTCTTCTTTCCACCCATTTATCTAATTTTTAGAGTATACATTTAACATTTTTCTTAATGATCATCCACACTTATATATATTGAATGAAAGTATATTTGTTTTAGAATGATTATCTAATAAAAATTACTACCGTAGAAAATATTTTTTAAACCGGTTAAAAAGAGCTTTTTAAATCAGTTTTTGAACCAATTTAGATATAAGTAATATAGAAAAGTGGGTGATTTTAAATCGGATTATGAAGTGATTTTAAAAAAAATTTAACTCGTTTCATTAGAGAATTGAGTTAAAAAGTCTACATAACACACAAACACAAACGCCTTCCACATAAATCGGTTCTTGGTTCAACCAGTACACCACTGAAATTGGTTCATCTAATATTCTAAAAGGAAAAATACATTTAAAAAAAAAAACACAATTTGACGTATCAAAAATGAATATATAGTATTTATTAACAACCAACAACTCTTAAAAATAAATAAGCAAGAACAACATTTCTTCCTGGAAGCAAAGTTGCGAAGATTCCATAACTTTCAGTTAAACTTAAATGCAATGAAGTTTAGCACCTCTTTAAACAGAAATGTTGAAATATGATACCTAGTAAAGAGAGTTGGAAACTCATCCAGTGACACCAATATAGCATATGGCTCTGCTAGTTTGTTAACATTTTTGAATCTTACAATTGGAGCCACAACCTTGTCTCGTCCAGGATCTAAGAATTCGAAAACAATAAAAGTAAAGAAAAACTCACTGGCTCAGCAATCATCATCATCGTTTAACTTGCAATTAATCCCTAAAATCACAATTAATCGAAGAAATGTGAAAGAGAGAATGCGAGAGTGAGGCTCACTTGAACAACCGATGGTTCTAGAAAGATTCAACAGTCGCACACAAGGATAACCATCAATGACAGCGTACATGGTGTTTTGAAGATCAAGAACTGATTCCATGGATCTTGATTGTCTTGTAAAAAGAAAATGTGATAAGTGAGAAATGATTGTTCAAACAAGGTTTTGCTAAGAAATTGCGAATCGAAGATTGAAGTCAACGACGTACCAGAGAAGTAGAAAGGGAAGGTGAAAGGTGAAGAAAAAGAGGAAGAGAGAGAGAGAACGATTAGTGCCATAATATATAAAATGGGTGAGTGGTTCCAAGGGAGGAGCAAATTTGAAGAGCTTCGAGAGGTTCTAAGGAGCTTGATGTAGAAGAAGGTGCAAGTTTAAAAACCTCACATTTTAAATCGGTTGTAGACATAACCAAGGAGCAAGGTCGAAGAGCTTCGAAAGGTTCCAAGGAGCTCGACGTAGAAGAAGGTGTAGGTTTAAAAACCTCACATTTTAAATCGGTTGTAGACTTAACCGATTTAAAAACCATTTTTTAAATTGGTTACACAAATATATGATTTAAAAAGTGAGCTTTTAAATTGGTTCACCTAAAACCGAGTTAAAAAAATTGTAAAAATTTTCAAAACTATCACCATGTCCATGTTTTTTAATCAGTTTACTTTGAACCGAGTTAAAAAAGTTGTCAAAATTTTCAAAACTACCACTACGTCCATCTTTTAAATTAGTTGAGTAGAAACTGAGTTAAAATCTTGTTCTAGAAAACGAATTTTGTAGAAGTGAATACTCATAAAATACATAGATAATCACTAGCATGTTCTTAAATGAGAGTTTTCTTTCTTTCAATTATTAGGCTCTTTATAACCTAGGTGTGTCTTTGGCAAATGTAGCTCAAAGACTAGTTGAAAATTGAAAAACTAGCTAATAATTGAAAGTTGATAGTTGAAAGCTAAAAGTTGTTAAACTAGCTTATTAAATTGTAAGTATTTAGTAAAATATTTATTGAAGTAGCTCATACATGTAAAATGAAAGAAATGAATATGTTTATATGGTATTTTATATAAATTTTAATTTTCTTTTACTAATAAAAATAATTTTTGGGGTATTTATAATTTGTTTTTTCAATTAATTTTAAACTCTTGCACTTTTATTTATAGATCAATTATTTTAATTACATTTTTTTAGTTTCAAGTATTATTTTTTTAATATTTTGTATTCTACTATTAATATTATACTATATCTTAAAATATTTCTAATCAAGTTTAAAATAAAATAAAAATAACATGTACTTAAGTAGACGTCATACTTTCATTATGCTGATTAATGTAATGGTTAAAATATCTTGAAGTATTATGTTAAAATAATAGGATAAATAATTAATGTAAATTGGGTAATAGTTAAAATAAATAGTGTAACATAAAAAATAGTCAAAAAATAATAAAAAAATAAAATAAAATAAACCTATCATTAAACATTATCAATATCTTGAAATATAATGTTAATAATGTTAAGATCACAACAAGTGTACCGGCCATATAAGTAATAAAGTGAAAATAAAGTATCGTCTCCACAGGAATTATGGTTTTAACCTCAATTCAACCAAAAATTGCTTTTGTGTTTATGAATTAAAGAAAAATTTGGAATTTTTGTGATTTAGAAATTAAAGAGCAAAATTAAAATGAAAACGTGATTAAGTGATGTTTAGAAAATTAATAAATAAAACGGTTAGGTTTCAGAATCTCCGGTGATATTTCTCCAATGTAATTTCTTTTTCTTCTAAACTCGTTCTTATTAAGCAATTTACCTTCAATTTCTCTAAATTAGTTCAACCCTAATTCCTTAGGCGATAAACCTTTTGTTCCTAATTTCACTCCTTAATACCTTAGGTGAGCAAACTTAGTGACAAGTATATAGAGCAAGAAATTAACGCGAAGGCATACAACCTCTTTTCCTATCCCTAGGTTCAAGAATTATATGGTTGCTAAAATGGAACGGTTCAAACCCCAATTTCCCAATTGCAAGGTTTGAATTACAAATCAATTTCTAATGGGTGTCAAGCATAGAAAAAGCATTAAGCATAAAATTAACAACTGAATTGCATTAATAATCAAAAGGTTCAAAAGGAAAAACAAATTACAAAAGATTCCAATCACGGTTCATCCTAACCTAACCCTAAAGGGGTTTAGAAACTCATAGAGAAACTAAACACAAGAAAATACAAAGAAAAGAGAAAGGAAGCCATGAATCTTGGGAATCAAACCACAATTCTTCAAGATCCAAAGCTGGAGATGAATCTTCAAGCTCTTCCTCACTTCCAGTCCTTAGATGAGTCAAAGAATGCCCCCAAATGTAAATTTTCTCATTTTTATAGTGAGTTTGAGCTAAATGTCCCTTATAAGGAAATCAATATCTAAAAAGAATGCCAAAGATGTCATCACCTTTTTTGTCGATGGGAAACATAGGGATTTACTTTGATTTTATACCAAATGAAAGCAAAAAGAACCAAACTCCTACACACAGATAAGACTCAAACCACCCACCCCATACCAACTACTATACTACCACCAATATAATCAAACCCATATATTGCACCCTCCATTCCGAAGACATGACACCCAGTAGCTTGTAAAAAATATTAAGGCCCTACCCCTACAATATAGCCTCAATATGTAAACCAAGAACACCACACCTTCCACTCCCTTGTAGGCCAACACACATAATCCCTTAGCAATCCAGCACCCACGAGCATCCTATATCATCCACCAAAAAATATCCCTTTTTTCATCCTATAACATCCCAAGAGCCCATCCGAAGATACCATTCTAGCCTCCAAAAACCGTTGCAATGTTCCTCAAGCAACAACAAACCAAAAAATAAGCAACGAACCTATAATTTTACCCATAACAGTTACTCGAAATTTTACCCACAGCAGTCACCCGAACTAAATAAATTTAATTAACAATTAAAGAGATAATAAAATACCTAATGCTTATATCATCAGTTTCTTACCTTGTGATTTCAGTAAAACAAACTTTTCAAGGCTCAGGAAGAAAAATACCAATCAAGAATAAATGTACTTGAGGCACTTGCATCTGGAACAATTATACAAAGTGTAAATTTGCAAGTCACCATTAAAAGACAATGTAACCTCTGTAAATACATTTTTGTCACTCGTAATTTTTTTTTTGGCATTTTACCAACAATGGCGAGGTTAGCATCTTACTAACAATTTTGCACACTGGTAGGGCTCCGAGTAGGTTTTGCACATGCCATAATGTAGGGCTTCGAGTAGGTTTTGTACACACCGTAGTGTAAGGCTCTAAGGGGGTGACCATGGCCCCTCTGGTGGTTGTTCACGTCACTGGTGGACGAAGCTTTGAGGGGAGGTGGATGAAAGTGTGGTGGTTGTGACCTCGCCAAAGCACGATGCGAAACGTGTAGCTCTTTGGGGGCTTGCCGTCGAAGTTCCAATGGTGTTGTGTAGGGTTCAATGTGAAATGCGAAACACAAAAACAATGTTGTAGGGTTTAATGAAGTGAGGGAGATAATAAGAGACTAAGTTGAAAGGTGAATGAAGTGAAGGGCACGAAGGAGCAGCAAAGTTTTAATCACAAAATAGTGCACTTATTTGGAAAAGCAGTTTATATTAAAAAAGTGTTTTGTAAAAGATAGCACTTATTATAAAAAGCGCTATATATAAAAATAATGTTGTATAAAAGATAGTGCTTATTTAAAAAAGCGTTATCTTAATGTTTCGCGTCTTATCATAAAGCGTTTAACAAATAAGCGCCATATAATTGAAGCTGTATATGCGCAAATCTGGCATAGTGGTTTCTATAAACCCATTTAGTGCATATTATTGGATGATCATTGGGTTTTGGGACTAGTTCCCAAACTTCATTTCTTTTAAATTGGTTTAATTCTTCTTACATTGCAAGCATCCAATTTTTATCCAAAATAGCCTTTTCAATGGATTTAGGCTTAACTTGTGATGAGAAAGCCATAGTACCACAACAATTTCTGAGAGAGTTTCGAGTTGTTACCCCTTTTGAGATCTCACTAATGATATTATCCAATGAGAGGTCTCTAGTTGTTCTCCACTCTTTTGGCATTTCACTTGTGGTTTCTTGGCTTACTTGTTCATGTTCATTTACATCTTTTTGTTGTGATGAATCTTCATTCATGTAATGATCTCCAAGCTCATCTGCAACATTATCCAAAATATCCCTTCCCTCCTTTTGGGGGTTAGTTTCATCAAAGGCAACATGCACAGATTCTGCAACAAGTAAGGTTCTCTAATTAAAAACTCTATATGATTTACTATTTAATAAATATCCATAAAAGATGACTTCATTAGCCTTAGTATCAAACTTGCCAAGCTGTTCTTTGCCATTATTCAAAACAAAATACTTATAGCCAAACACCCTAAGATGTGATATGTTGGGTTTCTCCCTTTATAAAGTTCATAAGAGGTTTTCTTTAGAACAGATCTTAAAAGAACTCTATTTAAAACATAACAAGATGTGCTAACAGCATCAGCCCAAAAGTATGTAGGTATATTACTTTCATTCAGCATTATTCTAGCTAATTCCTCCAATGATCTATTCTTTCTTTCAACTACACCATTCTGTTGTGGTGTCCTAGGTGCTAAGAAATTATGATCAATTCCAAGTTCTTCACAAAAACTTTCAAATTCATGATTTTGAAATTCTCTTCCATGATCACTTCTTATGGATGCTATTTTTAAATTGGTTTCATTTTGAATAACCTTGGCAAGCTTTTTGAAGGCTTTAAAGGCATCAATTTTTAGGGATAAAAATAGTGTCCATGTGTATCTAGAAAAATCATTTACAACATAAGTCCATAGTAATTTCCTCCTATACTAATAGTTTTGGAGGGACCAAACAAGTCCATGTGCAATAATTGCAAAGGCCTTTTTATGTAAACAATATTTTTTGATTTAAAAGAGACCTTGACTTGTTTTCCCTTTTGGCAAGCATCACACAGCTTGTCTTTTTCCAGCTTAAGTTTAGGAAGGCCTATTACTAAGTCCTTGGTTGCTAACTTATTCAATGTGTATATGAATAGCCCTTCTATGCCACAACCACACATCATTTTTTTTCCTAGAAGACACTTAGTATGCAATGAAGATGCACTATCCAAAATCAACATGTAAATGTTTTCTATTCTATTTCTTATCAATTTAACTTCATTTGATGCATTTTCAGTTATCATGCAATATTTTGAATTAAAGACCATTTTAAATACTTTATCACACAATTGGCTAATACTTAGCAAGTTGTGCTTTAAACCTTTAACATACAACACATTTTCAATTAATATGTTTGAAGGGTTTCCAATAGTACCAACACCAAGAATTTTTCCTTTGTTATTGTCACCATAAGTCACATGTCCATCTTGTCTTGAAGAGAGATTTGAGAAGTTAGTGACATCTTTAGTCATGTGCCTTGAACAGCCACTGCCTAAATACCACATTGAATTCTGGTCTTTCAATCACACCTACAAAACAAGATCAAGACATAATTTTAAGTCCCTAATTTTTATTAGGTCCTTGAGTGTTAGTAGGGGGCTTAGTTCCTTTCGGAATCCACATGTTCTTGCCACTAGGAATGCCAACATTTTTAATATGACACAGATGCAGTATGGCCTTTCCTACCACAGTAAAAGCAAGTCACAAATGGAGAGCTAGTGGCCATTTTAAAGCTGAAAAAGTTCTTATAAGATTTTTGTTGAGTGTGACACCCTTTACCCCAAAGCTAATTATTAAATAAATATTACGAAAATATAACATACTTTTCATTTGTAAAATAAAACGATAGTTTATAATCTTTTTCTTCACACGATAAAGGATATCACATGCACAACTCACATTTACTAAAGCTCCATAAGATGCTTTACTGATTAACCAAATGATGGTGGCCCATAGTTGACCATACAAGTCAAAATAAAATAAAATAAACCAATTTAAAAGTAAAACTATTAGTCTAAAGTTTAAAAGCTAAAATAATAAATAACTAAGACCCCGATGTCACATTACTATCAGAGTTGACAAAACCGTAAAGAAACTGTAAAATAAACTGCAATGAGGCCAATGCCCCTACTCTAAGACTCCTCCTCAAGGTCTTGCTGGACGTCACCTGTATATCACAGACACATACAGAAAACACCAGAAAACAAGGGGGTGAGATACATCTCACATCATGCTCAAAGTATGACAATGGTGACAGGTAGAATACACATCACATACATAATCAATTAACAGTAATTTGCAAAAAAACCAGAATGCACAAAAACATATGTAATGCAATACCTAGCTTCTACTTCTTATGCACATGTGGTACCAACTTAAACTTGTCGGAAAGTAGACTAGGAGTAAATGCAGGCCATAAGAAGCGTCATTGGTACCAATGCCTTCGGCTTTCGCACCCTCAACTAGCATGATATCCCCTGGTGACTAGTCAGGGTTACCCAGTTTTGCCAGTACGCCCCGGCTCCATGGGATCAGCACGGACCATTGGAGTTTTCCCAACCGGATAACCCCCAAGGCTAAGGTTAAACAACCCATCACGGCCTCCACCAGCCAGATTCCTACATACTTTCCTCATCACATAACTCAAATGTTATGATGCATGGTCACATATAATGCTCACAACTTTCATAGACTTTTATCATGAATCATAGGCACAATTTCATGTCACATTCATTTTTTTAAGGTAAATAACAACCATACAATATAAACTCAACAAGACATAAAAAAACAAATAACAATGAGTTAAACACTGCCAAAAGGAGTTCACAAACACAAGGAACGTAATAGCGAAAGTCGTATCCGCTCGTTGTGCCAGCAGCGAATCCGCCTGGCGGGCTATATATCCTGCTAGGCGGGTCTGCGCCGCAACCAACCCGCCCAGCGGGTTATGAATCCCGCCCAGCGTGTTCACGTCAGGACCCAACCCGCTCAGCGGATTGTTCATCTCGCCCGGTGCCAACGCGGAGTGTAGTTTTCAACGAAAGCTCGTCCAGCGGCTATTTAGCCCCGCCGGGCGGATCCAAGGTACAGATTTTAAAAAAACAATCCATGATAATCCATATAAATTAAACATAGAATTCTCATAAAGCATATTAATAATTTGGGGAAAATCGCATTCCCCTTTGCACGTATACAACCATATAATTCACAAACAATTAGGGTCTAGGGCCAACCCCTCTACCCACGACCAAAGCCATACCCATGAGCGAGATAACTCACTCCCCCCTTACCTTGAAAGAGGCGATCTCCAGCAAGAGGATGCGAACGGTGCAGTAGCGTCTTTCTAAGGTTCCTCACTTCTTGACTGCAAAGGCTCTGACGGCATGGTATCTCCAAGGAGGCACAAGTGAAAGAATAAGGAAGAAAGATTAGATTTTCAATAAACCTAAAGAATACTTAAAGCTAACTTTGGACTCATAAAACTAAGCCCAATAAAAGGGTTTTAAAACTTTTAAAAACACTCTAATTATAAAACCCCAGTTTAAAAGCCCAATATTTCTTTTTCTCAAAATATCATTTTATTAAAAACACGACAAACGAATAATAATAATAATAATAATAATAATAATTAAGGGAAAACATTGGGGTGTTACATTGAGTTTCAAAATTGTAACCAATTCCAGCTTTATCAAAGACACATTTTTGTCTACCAAGCAAGATATCCAAATTTGCTCTTCCCATTGTTAACTTTGCAAGAGTCTCTTTTAGATATTCATTTTCAGTTTTAAGACTTATACAAATCTCATAATCTAGGACTTTAAGAAAGGATGAAGATGCACAATTACATGCAGAGTTTTTGTAGATCATCTCCATGGTCTCATGCTCTAACTTAGGATAATCAAACTTTTTTGCAACTTAGCTAATTGTGATTCATATAGCCTAACTTTCACTACAACAAAAGGTGCTTTTAGTAACATTTGAAAAATGTCACCAAATTATGAATAAATGTCTCTAATTTACTTTTGCTACATTTTATCAAATGTTGTATCAGGCCTATGTTGCTAAAGGCATTTAGCAACATTTTTACATATTAATAACAACATTTTAAAAATGTTACCAATCTAGCATTTTGTAACATTTTAAAAATGTTGCTAAGTTAATGTAACATTTATAAAAAATGTTACTAGTTACTTATATTGTAACATAAAGTCAAATTGCCAAAATAGAATTGGTTCTAAGTTGAAAATTTCAATATTATATAAAACTCAATTAGCATAAATTAATGATCAATACAGCTACAAAAGACTCAGCCACTAAACTAAAAAAACTAAAAAGAGATCATAAAGTTCACATACAACTAAATAGAATATATGCACATCAAGTTTTCTTCTACCAATAAAGTATGTAGTACATGAGCTCAAGCCACAAAAGAAATAAAAGCTTAGAATTTAAATAGCCAACTACCATCATTTGGCTCCAACTCTAATGCTTTTTTGAAGCTTTCAACAGCTGCATCTAGGTTGTTGAGTGACGTATTCTGAATTTGCATAAGCAATTTTTACCATTAATATATGTGTGCATATAGAAAAGGGCAAGGCTTTGGCATTAAAAAAGAACCAAAAGAGAGAACATAAGATCTAGATTAGCTAAGGGAACAAAGAAAAAGCTTTAATCTTCAAACTAACATGAATAGAAGGATTAAACAAATAATCATTCTGTTAGCAAGAAAATATAAACAATTAAGGGTTTCCCCCTGTCTATTAAGTTCAGGATCTTCCTCAGTTGCAACCTTAAGCTCAGTCATGACATTGTCAACTAATAAAGTTATTTCTGTAGGACTTCTCTCATTCTTCTTCTTTTTCTTACCTATCTTGAAAAGATCCTTGATTTCTTCATCCTCTTCACCTTCCTCTGCCTAGGAATTCCATGTAACAAACAAAAATGTATCAGAAAAGATTTGAATAAATAGTGCAACAAATCCTATAATTAATTTCTTAGAGAAAGTTGTCTCTGACTAAAGCAAAAACAAGACAGAATAACTTATTTTTTCATTGCTAGTGAACACTTTTGATCTTTGATTTTGATTTTTCATTAGTGATCAATATCATTCCAGTGAAAATTAAAAAAAAAAATCCAATAACAAGTTAACAAATAGGATATTTTAGACTTTTGTTGGCTGTACTTGGGATATAGTAAAAATCATTAGCAATACTCCTTGCAATCAAAATCATTCAAAACATGAACTCTAAATAAAATAAAAAGAGCAATGATTATATTACCTCCATTCAAGTCAAAGTCAGTGAAATAAGAGTGGCCAATAAAAAGAGCAATGATTATATTACCTCCTAGGATTTAAAAATGCTAGAGTTCTGTTAAGAATATATATATATATATATATATATATATATATATATATATATATATATATATATATGAATAGTAAATTCTTATACTTGAGCATATTTTAACTTGGGGGGAGAGGCCAGTAGGGAGAACAGATACCAAACCATAAGAGTGGGTGATACAGAGGAAGACCAACATATTAAATGAGAAAACGTAAAAAGAAACAAACAAAGAATGATAGAAGAAAACCATGTTCAAAGCATCATTATTGAGGCCTTCATAGTTCACACTTCACAACAACAAAAAATATAAAAAGATAAGGCAAGTAGAAAAATAGAAAACTTTTAAGTTATATACCTTCAAATATTTAACAGTTATAAAGTCTTTCAATTTCATAAAAAATATTTACAGTATAGTCTAAGCAAGATAGAACCTTTGCATTAAAAATAGTGAAAACAAAGTTTAACATCAAAAGTGCTATTGTCTTGAAATTAATGCAAGAAATGGCAAATAAAGACATGCCTCATGGCTTTATATAATTTGACCATGGTTGCTCACTTTATATGTAAGATGGATGCC
The DNA here is from genome assembly GCA_004329165.1 of Spatholobus suberectus. Classification (NCBI taxonomy): domain Eukaryota; kingdom Viridiplantae; phylum Streptophyta; class Magnoliopsida; order Fabales; family Fabaceae; genus Spatholobus; species Spatholobus suberectus. Next base: position 28,550,959 of record CM014729.1, read on the forward strand.
CTTGAACAATTTAGCTTCGCGTGGATGCTTTACTAACATCAGGATGATATTGCACTCACAGCAAAATAATAGACAAGATGAAATATGAAAGGAGTTTATTTACAGATTCAGATTTTTCAAAAGAAATAAGTGGCTACTAAATTATCATCACAATTGAAAAAAAACTCTGTAGATGCATTTGCCTAAATGATAATTAATAGTGACTATGCCCTGAGAAATCCATTTCTTTCTATTCTTACACATCCAATCCACTAGGCACAACAAAAATAGTACTAGAAATTGTCAATTAATTTTTAACAATTTCAAAAGATTGAAATGCAAAATAAAACAATCACAATACACATAAACTCACATATCCTAATCCTTAGGTTTTCATATCAAATTGGGAGTCATCACATATCACGACATATTGCAACTTAGATTCAGAACATAACATGAATCAAGATTCCCGAATTATAATAGTCTCGTTCAAAACTACCAAGCCAAATTAGGGTTAGATTATGTGAAATCGAAGAATACTTGAGATCGAAGAGTCGCTAAGCACGTTTAATCTCTGTGGCGAGCAGGTGGCACCGAGCGCGACGGAGTGGTTCTACGATGAATAGGGATCGTCTACGAAAAACCTATTAGGAAGATATGTGAAGCTACTATAAGATTCATAGTGGCTATTATTTAGGAGAACAAGAATGATAATATGAATAGAAAATTGGGGGAGGAGGAAAAGAGCATAAAGATAGCTCTTGAGAAGAGAGATGAGGGAAAAAAAATTAGGAAAAAAATTTATAATAGATATGCAAATTTGTTATACATTTTTTATAAAAATAAATTAGTTTTAACTAGATAGAAATGTTGTAGCTAATAAATGATTAATTAGTTTAAAATTAGCTACTAATTTTATTAATTGTTAAAATTGGTAACAAAATCAAAAATTCTAATTATAAGTAACATTTATTATTAGAATTGTTACAAAAAGAAATACAATTTAAGGAGTTAGAAATGTTACAAAAAACTGTAACTTGGAAAATTAGTAACATTTATTGGTAAAAATGTTATGAAAACATATAACTCAAATAAACTAGTAACATTTTATCAAATGTTACCAAATAAATGTTAGCAAAGGTGAAATATGTAGTAGTGTTTGTTGTTGAGCGTATTATTTAAAATTCCTAACTTTTGAGCCTCTTCATGCATCTCTAAAAATGCTTCATACAATTGATCATAATCAAAAGAGATTTCAAAGTCAAAATCACTTACAGCGCTTTGCTCATCACAGCTTGTCATTAGACACAGATTTGCTTATTTACCCACTTTGAATTCACTTGAAGAGCTTATGTTATTCTCATCTCAAGCAATGTAGGCTTTTCTAGCTTTGCTTGGTTTCTTAGGCTTTTTCTCTCTCCTTTGGTGTTTCTTTAGGTAAGTCAGACAATCCGCTTTGATATGTCCTTATCCACCACATTCAAAGCAAGTATAGTTTGAGGGAGTGGCCTCATTTTTCTTAGTGACCTTATAAGATATAGGGTTTCCATTTCCATTTTTCTTCTTCAAGAATTTGCTGAATTTGTTCACAAGTGGAATCAAGTTCTCGTTTTCGAATCATCCGAGCTTGAGCTATCACACTTATCATCTTCTTCTTTTGATGAGATTGCCTTTAGTGTTATTCCTTTCTTTGATCTTCTTGTCAGTTTCTTCTTCATAAGCCAGGTGATGAAGCTCGAGTTCATGCTTCCTAAGCTTTCCAAATAGTGCAGCAAGTGTGATGGTAGTAAGGTCTTTAGATTTTGTAATTGTTGTCACCTTTGGTTGCCAAGTTTGGTTAAGACATTTGAGTACTTTTACATTTAGCTCTTCCTTGTCAAATTGCTTACCAAGACCCATTAAGTGATTAATAATATGTGTAAATCTTTTTTGACAATCAAAGATAGATTCATCATTTTTCATGCAGAACATCTTATACTCTTGAACTAATGTATGCTTTTTAGCTCTTTTAACATCACTAGTCCCTTCATAAGTTACTTGTAAATCATCTCATATTTCTTTAGTGGAACATTGAGATACTCTAAACAACTCATCAAGAGTTAATGCAGAGATTATGATGTTCTTTGCTTTTAGATTATATTGAGCTTTTCTCTTTTCCTCTTCAGTCCACTCAGTCCAATGTTGTATTGCTTGTTCTCTTTTTTCCTCACGTTTAGGAACATGTGGTCCATTTTCTATTGCATCCCATATAGCCACATCAATTGATTCGATAAATATTTTCATATAAACTTTCCAATAGGTATAGTTTTTACCATTGAAAATAGGGGGTCTATTAATGGAACCATCTTCATTGTAAAACACTTGATTTCTAGCCATTTTCAAAAAAAAAAAAATCTTAAAGTAACTCTCAAGAAACTTGCTCTGATACTAATTGTTGAATAAAAGGGCTGGATCCAAGAGGTGGTGAATTGGATCTAGAAAATTTTTCAAGAACCCCCCCCCCCCCCCCTAAAGCCTTTCAAAGATGAAAAACTAGATTTCGAAAAACCTTGAATCAATTTGATTTGGTGATATGGATGTTGTAGAATTAGAACAATTTTCTTGATTTTACTATACAACCATGAACAAGATTCTCATGAATTAATATGCAATTGATAAAGAGATCAAGATTCAATATATGTGGGGAAGGGAAAAGAAAAGAGAGGAATACACAAGATTTATACTTGTTCAATCACCACCACTATGATCTATGTGACACCCTTTACCTTAAAGCTAATTATTAAATAAATATTACAAAAATATAATATACTTTTCATTTGTGAAATAAAACAGTAATTTAGAATCTTTCTCTTCACATGGTAAAGGACATCACATGCACAAATCACATTTACTAAAATTCCATAAGATACTTTACTGATTAACCAAAAGATGGTGGCCCACAATTGGCTATACAAGTCTTTGGAAAATAAACTAATTTAAAGAAGTAAAACTATTAATCTAAAGTTCAAAAGTTGAAACAGTAAATAACTAAGAACCTAATGTCACATTACTATCAGAGCTAATAAAACCCAAAGATACTGTAAAATAAACTGCAATGAAGCCAATGCCTTTACTTTAAGACTCCTTCTCAAGGTCTTGCTAGACGTCACCTATGTATCACAGACACAGACAAAAAACACTTGAAAACAAAGGAGTGAGATACATTTCATATCATGCTCAAAGTATGACAATGGAGATAGGTAGAATACACATCACATACATAATCAAAATAACATTAATTTCAAAGAATCATAGCACACAAACATATGTAATGCAATACCTAGCTTCTACTTCTCATGCACATGTGATACCAATGCCATAAGAAGCATCATTAGTACTGATGCCTTCAACTTTTGTACCCTCAACTAGTATGATATTCCTCAGTGACTAGTCAGGGTTTTCCAGCTTTGCTAGTATGCTCTGGCTCCATGGAATCAGCATGAGCCATTAGAGTTTCCACACTAGGTACCATCCCCCAATGCTAGGGTTAGACAACCCATCCCAGCCTCTACCAGCCGAATTCTTACATACTTTCTTTTTTCACATGATTCAATGTCATAATACATGGTCACATACAAAGCTTACAGCTTTTTATAGGCTTTTATCATGAAACATTGACAAAAGTTCATATCACACTCAATTTTCTCAAAGTAAATAAAAATCACAAGGTATCAACTTAACAAGGCATCCTAAAGAAGCAACAATGAGTTAAAGACCACAAAAGGAGTTCACAGGCACAAAAACGGGCAAGGAAGAGACTTAGACGTGATTTTTGGAGTGGCCAAGGTCGCACTTGCTCGGCAGGACAGGAGCACCGCCCGCAAGTCACGCTAGAACTCACCCCGCCCAACAGGTTGTGTATCCTGCCTAGCAAGTCAACACGCCCGACCAAAAATACAATCGCCGGGTGTCTGCATGGAGTCCAATTTTTGAAAAAGTCACCCAACGACTATCTAACCCCACCGGGTGGGTCCAAAATCTGAATTTTAATTTGTTTTTCCTATTGTCTTTGGCCTCTAAACGCTTCAAAATAAATAATTAAATTTTTAATCACTTCTTCTACCTTGATAATTCCTCACTCACTCACAATCCCCTTAAAACCTGTTTGATCTATAACTTGGGCACAAAGGGAAAAGCAAAAACGATCCATGATAGTCCATAATAAATTAAATATAAAATTTTCATAAAGCACATCAATGATTTGGGGAAAATCGCATTCCCCTTTGCACGCACAATCATACAATCCACAAACAATTAGGGTCTAGGGCTGACCCCTCTACCCACGACCAAAGCCATGCCCATGAGTGAAATAGCTCATGTAACACTCTTTTAATTTTAAATATAATTCATATTAATTTAGTTATTAAGTTTAAGTAAATAAAAATGCGTGTAAAATTTTTCTAGTTTTAAAAGAAATTCCAAACTTAACAGAATTTGGAAATGGTAATAAAATATGAAAGATATATACATATATTTCATAAAACTATACATCATGGATTGATTAATACATAACAGTCAGAAAACAAAAGTACATCGAAATACATATACTACCTAGCCCACTATATACATCAAAAAGATCCTATATAGAGCAGTATTTATCTACCCTATCCCTTATACAAAAAAAAAATACTATAGGTCTTCAGGTCTTCCCCCGTTGAGATGTTCTCTATCTCATACTCAGCATCGCGAAACGTTAATGTCGTCTTCAATAATCACGATCAATCATACATAGAATAAAATAATGGAGTGAGGTGTTTTGTTCTAAAATTACTTTTACATGTATGGTAGGAAATCTACCATAAAGCAAAGATAAAACACAACTAACAATACAAGGGATCCTAAGGTTCGTTCTAAGTTGTATCCGACTACCCTTGACTAGGTATGGATCCATACTTCCCATTAGTGGGTAATAGTTTTCAACAGAACTTGGGAAGTGACTAGGAGTACATATACCTCTCTCAACACCATCACATGGTACAGTCCTCGTCATTATTGAGGAACAAAATAACAATTTAGGATATCCATTTGTAGAGGTATACTTTCAAACCAATCTTGGAATGTTGAGCAGTTGTCAAGGTTATCGAGCTTGGTCAGGCGAATATCCCGGCTCAAGGGCGCTACCTTGGCCATTGGGACCTTCACCACTCGATGCCTACCCCCTAGACCTCCGCAAGTGGGTCCCTGCCTTTCATTCCTTAGCGTACCAAACTGTGGTTTCCCTAGCAAGGTGCCATGCCATCGCATGTCACTTGCTTTACATTCCTCACTAAACTATCAATTTCTAACTTCTCAAGTAGAGGTTTCCCTAGTCTCATTTAATTTGAGCACCAGTACAATCAACATTTTTGCCTTATTTTGCAAAAATTTTATAATACCAAAATTTTAACGGAATAACAATTTAGTACTTATATAAAATTTTAGCAGAATAACAATATAGTAATTATAATTTAATTACTAAAATTTTGGCAAAATAATAACTAAATAAATGCATTTTGATTTTCTAAATTTGAGCAGAGTAACAACTTAGAAAATGCATTTTAATTTTCTAAAATTGAACAGAGTAACAGCTTAGCAAGTATAATTTAATAATTTAAATTTGAGAAGAGTAACAATTTAGTAATTATGATTTAATAATATAAATTTGGGCAGAGTAACAACTTAGCAAAAATTAAAGTTTAACATTAAACAATAATAACAATAATAAAACTTAAGCCTAAACGAGTTTAGGGAAAAACCCTTCCTACCAACATGCAAAGTGATAGTAGTTTAGAACCAACCCCACTCCCCCCATTACCTCTAAAGCGGTTAATGAAGAGAATGGAATTATTGGCGCAAAGCTTCAAGGAGGAAAAATTCTACTAGTTGAAAACTAGCAAAAGTTTAACATAAAAACTAAATAAGAAAAATTTCTAGAGAGAGAGGCTCTCTAGCTTATGGAGGAGAAGGATGGTGAAAATCTTCATGGATGGTGGTATTTATAGAGGAAGAGGGGGCTTAGGTGTCCCACCATTTTACATAATCTATTATGTCACTATTATGTCATAAATCCAATTTTTATTTATTTTTAATCCAATTTAGGGACACATATCCCAAATAGGTGGTGAATCACCTATTTTAGGGTTGGGGATGTGCTCCACAAGCTGTCCCAAGCCTCCATGTGTCAAATTTTATCTGTAGGTGAATTAACTGGTATCAATAAAAATGCCTAAACTTGAAAAATTAGCTTTTAATATCAAAATAATGTATTTTAATGAAAAACTGGACAAATACATTATTTTTCATCAAAAATAAATTTCTAATAATAAATTTTAATTTTTATTAATTTATTTCAAATTATATGTATTTATTTTGTATTTTTAAGTTAGAAAATTCATAGAAAATCCATTTCAATTCAATAAATACCAAAATTTTTATCAAAATTATAAATTAAATATTTTACCCATAATTAAACTAAAATTACCATTTTCACCCTTTTTGAATGTCAAACCAATACTGGCTGACTTATTAGACACGTAGGGGCATTTTGGTTATTTTACACAGAAATTCCAAAAAATTCCCAAAAATTCCAAAAATTATATTTTAATATATATGACATAATTCCAAGCTCAAATTGACACTTTAATGTCAATTGAATCTTTTCCTCATGTCAGTTCTTAATGTTAAGAAATAGGGACAAAATTGTCATTTTCTAATTTCTCTAGGCTCTGGCTCGGAAAATTATTAAAAATCATGATTAAATAGCTCTTGCAATTTTGAGCAAAATGGTGGGAGTCAGAATTTCAAAATTCCTTTTCGATTTTTCAGAATTGTATTGCCAAATATTATAAAAAAACAGTAGAAGAATTGAAATAGGATTATTATATTTTTCACTACTTTTCTCTCAAAATAAAGTTTTCATAATGAGAGGTACTTAATATAAAATTTTCAAAATATTTTGAAGTCAAAAAGTCTCCGGTTGGTTCCAACAGTCAATCAGGGGTATTTTTGTCATTTTACAAAAATTATCTCAATAAATTCTAGAAAATTTTTTAAAATTATTATTAATTGTTCTAAATACATTGACGACTTAAAAATAATTTTTAAACATATAGAATAATTTAATATATAAAAGTAAGGGTGTTACAACTCACTCCCCTTTTACCTTAAAAGAGATGATCTCCGGCAAGAAGATGCGTAATTGATTACAAATTGCGTAACTAGTTATAACAGTAAAACGTAATTGATTACATAATTGTGTAACTACTTATAATAGATTGAATTCAGCTTTCTAATATCAATAAAAATGAAATTAATTGATTACCAAACTAATTTACTCGATTAAATTGTTTCTAAACACAAGGTTGAATCCTTTAAAAATTTTAACATATAGCTATTATCTTTTATCAAACTAAATCTATATTTTAAACATTTATTTCATCTTGGATTCAATTTTAAGTTTATAAAAACATGTTATCACTTGTTAATCCATTAAGTCTTAAATTTATAGCTCATCACCATCAAATCATCAAAGATAAAGATCAATTGTGCATGACACACAACTACACACACACATACAAACACACAATACAACTTTGCACTCATCAAGAGGCTAAATTCATCAAAACTCTATTAATGCTTCTTGGAGGCAAGAACCATTGTTCTTCTTGCTTCTTCACTAAGTGTTGGAACCAAAGATGTTAAAGTGTCCAAATCCTCAAATTTTGAAGATAACAAACTTATTAATATATAAGTCTTTGTTTTTTTCACTAACGGATTTACAGCGTCCAATCTTAAACAAGCGTCCAATAAACTCATATATGATGATCGTCCAAGGAAAAGTCTCTTTTATGGACTCAGTGTTCTTAATCTTTAAACAACCACACTAGACGTGTCCAAACACAAGCTATTAAACGGCTAAGTCTTTTTCGTCCAATCTTTGCATCCTTTTTTTATATGTCGAGACTAATGCCCTACTTTTTAAGATCTAACATTCAAATATTTCGAGCATTAATTAGTAGACAGAAACTTTCGAGTGCAAAAGCGCAGCAAGACAGAAAAAGCAAGTCAACCCCTTGAGCTGTCAAACCAAATAAAGAATGTTTAGAAAAGCAGACCTCCCGCACAGAGCCGCTCTTTCAGTTTTAGTACAAGTTCAAAAGCTGTTTTATTTGATATGACTAAAAGCTCGATGTGCACACCTTTTCCTAGAAAATTAAAGACAAGACTTCTTCAACGACTATTTTCTACTGAAGACTATATATATCGAGAAAGAAAAAGAAGCAAAGAACAACGAACAATGAAAAATCAAGCACAAACATAAAAACACTGATTGCCTTGTTACACGTCCACTGGACGATAGCTTATAAATCTCTGATACTTTACTGTATTGAGCTTAGTCTTCTATATTCTCACTGTGTGAGTTGAATCTATTTGTAAAACAACCTTTTGTTGTGAAAGCCTGGAGAGGCTTAGTGAACAACGAATACTTGGGTTGGTAAAGCAATCTGGGGTGATTGCATTATAAAGCCTGAAGAGGCTGTGAAGAATACTTGTATCCAAGGTTGGTTAGTGGATACCTTCTAGGTGAAGGGACTGGACGTAGCTCAAGGTTGAGCGAACCAGTATAAAATCTTTGTGTGCTTATCTTCTGTATCTTTTAGCTCAAAAATGTTTTCGAACTTGGTTTATATTGAAAAATTTTTTAGATGCACAATTCAACCCCCCTTTCTTGTGCATCATGTGCTATTTCAATTGGTATCAGAGCTTGACCTCTAGAGGTAGAGCATCTAACACTGCAGGGGTAAAAGATCTTGAGCACATATGGAAAAAGAAGGACAAGCTGTTAATAGACCTCCTCTTTTCAAATGTCAAACTATGACTACTGGAAACAAAGCATAATAGCATTCTTTGATGCATGTCACATCGACATGTGGGACGTAGTAGAAACTGGTGACTATCTACCCCTAAACCATGCTGGAATTGAGTTACTTAGAGGTTAGTGGACATAAGCTCACAAACAAAGGTACCTTCTTAATTCAAAAGCTAGAAATGCTATGATGTGCGCCTTATCTGAAACTGAATATGAAAAAGTGCATAGTTTAAGAAGTGCCAAACAGATGTGGGATACTCTTGCGCAGGCTTGTGAGGGTACCTCACAGGTAAAGAGATCTAAATTAAGCTTACTTATTAGACAATATGAACTCTTTACTATGGAAGAAAATGAAACTATCGAACTCATGTTTGGTAGATTTCAAACTATAATTAATAACCTGAGATCCTTAGGCAAAACCTATGATAATTATGATCATATTGACAAAGTCTTAAGAAGTTTGCCTAAACAATGGAGACCACAGGTTACGGTTCTGAGAGCATCCAAGGACCTAATACCGCTCTCCATAGAAGAGTTACTTAGAACTCTCAAAGTTCATGAGCTGGAGCTAAAGCGGGATAAAGGACAGAAGAGAAAGTCCATCGCCTTGAACGTCTAGCGTCCAACAAAAAGGTCATCGTCCAAAGCCCTTAACGTGGAAAAGTCTTCTGATGAAGCATCCGAAGAAGATGACTTTGAGGACGAGATATCTTTCATATCAAGAAAGATACAGGCCATGTGGCAAAAGAAAGGAGGGTCCAAAGCTGAAAACTTCACAAAGAAGTTTAACAAAGAACCCAAGGAAAAGAGTCCCTCAGTCTGCTTTGAATGTAAAACGCCTGGACACTTCAAAGCTGAATGTCCAAGCCTGCAAAAGGACAAGAAGAAAATCTTCTTCAAAAAGAAGAAGAAATGACTCATGGCCACCTGAGAGGACATGGATTTATCCTTATCCGAAGAAGAAGAAGAGGAAGAAACAAACTTGTGTCTCATGTGCGTCACGTGCTATTTCACTAAGTTCCTTTGTTAAACTTCAATCCCTTAAATAGTTAACAAAGTAACTTGCTTTAAGCTTTAAGACTATAAGATGATCGACAAACCAAGACCCATTCCCAGATACAAGGTTCATTGAGTGTTTTACTTCACTTTAAAGCTATGAAAGTATTTTCCAACCACATTCAAGCCAATGATCAAGCTATGGATGATCATCCCACAACAAGTATTAAGCAAAAAAATAAAAATGCTAATATTGAAGAACAAAGATACATATATTACTTAGAAAATATACGAGAGAGTTAAGTTTGATTACATCTTGCTACTTATTGTAATGTGTAGCACTAAAATACAAAGGGAAATAAAGGAGATGAAGGATAAAGCCATGGGAGAGCTTCAAACCTTAATGGAACAATGTATATTCAAAATATCTAGAGTTTTGTCCAATAATGGCAAGTGGTCCCTTTTATATGTTGTTTGTTTCGAGCCTAAAAGGCAACTTTTAATGTATATTCACTTAGCGAATACAAGTGCTCACTTGGTGAATTCGATGATTTCAAAACAGGGGTAGTTGGACTCTTTACTCACTTAGCAATTCCATAATCACTTAGTGAATCTGGAAAGGCTAACATTTTGCTCCAAACTCGCTTGGCAAGTTCATCCTTTGTTGAGCGAGTCCACGAGGTGCTGACTTTTTGCCTTGTATTTGCTTGGCAAATTCATCACTTGTTGAGTGAATCCTTAGCAGCAAGTGGCTTTCCAAAGAGCTCATTATGCTGAGTGAGATGTAGATTCACTAAGCGAATCTATGAATTTATGGACATCCACTTATGCTTCCAAAATTCTCTAAAACACTTCAATCTTACATTCCTCAATCCTATACTAAAGTTGGCAAAAATTTAGATGAAAGGTTCTCAAAATGTTTAAGTTAAACCTAAATTTTAATTATTTATAAACCTACACCTAATGTGACTAAACATAGCTCTAAATATGGGAAAATATAAGATAATTGCCTAAATATGAATCCAATAAGTAACATATTGTCAAACTATAACTAAGAGACAAAAAAGATATTGTGTTCGATAGGTATTGAGTATAAGAAAATACACGTATGTCCAAATGATTGCATATTGTATAGAAAAGAGTTTGAAGAGATGCATTGGTGCTCCATGTGTAGGGTATCATGCTACAAAGTGAAGGATGGTGATTCTAGTAATGATGTGATCATAAAGGTCCTCATGTGAAGGTATTATGATATCTTCCAATAATTCCAAGGTTCAAGCAATTGTTTGCTAATGCAAATGACGTAAAGAACCTTAGATGGCATGCAGAGGAGAGGAAATGTGATAGACAACTTCACCATGCAACTGATTCTTTGTAATGGAAGAAAAATGATAGTTTGTTTTTGAGTTTTGGCAGTAAGGCAAGAAACCTTCAGCTTGGACTTACTACAGATGGAATGAATTAGTATGATAACTTAAGTAGTAAGCGTAGTTCATAGCCTATTCATCTTGGTAATTTACAACCTGCCTGCTTGGTTTTGCATGAAGCGTAAATATATTATGTTATTTATGATGATTTCAGGCCTAAGGCAACCAGGAAATGACTTAGATGTTTATCAAAGTTCCTTGATTGAAAACTTAAGAATATTGTGAGAAGAAGGTGTTGATGTGTTTGACGGGTATTGTAATAAATATTTCAAGATGTGCAACAAGGGGAAAAGGGTACAAAACACACTCCCTATAGCTGGTCATACTATACACCCCATCAAAAGAAACAAAAGAACTGTCCAAAAGACAACATTATCCAAAACATCAACCCATAGTGGGCCTTCTATTGTCTCCGTGCCGAGACCTCCACCATCAACTATGAGTAGCTGGATCCGCTAAAGCCTCGCCCTCTACTCCCATGCCACACCACGTAATCATCACAGTTACACCAACACACAACAACAACAGATACAACCACAAACAAACAACGAGACAAGGGTAAGCTTACTAAACAAAAAACATACATACATTGAATAAATCATTACCAATTATATAATCAGTCACAGACCAGTACAACATTTTATGTCAGAACAACATCGGTTTCACAACATTCCTACACATCACACCATGATTGTATCATTATCATGTCAATGCATGATGACAGGACTCTCGAGAAATTTACAACATATCGGGCAATTAGCCAGGTCTCACCCTTTATCATGGCCTATTCAAGCACCATTCAGGGATTGCCAAACTCTGATATGCGGATAAGCTTAGTGGTGTGTCGGGATAAGTGTATGTGGGTGGTGGTTCACTGCGATTCAAGGCCTGCACCGCCTTGGCCTTCTGCAGAATCACCCATCCACTTATCCCCGAAGGTCCATCTTTAAGACCCCACGTCTTATGCAGGCACTAGGTTGGAGGCCTGTCTAAGTTGTAACTCTTGTCAACTAGCCAACTTACATGCCTACTCGCACCATGGCTTGAGGCTCGCACAACCTCAGCCAACCATATATACATGAAGTACATGTATCACCACATAACATCAATTCAACATCAATCAATCAACATGTATATAAGGTAGCACACAAACCCCATGGCCTACTCAGCACCACTTGTGGTCCAATAATTACTACCAACCCCATGCAGGCCTAATCCAACCCCATGCATGGTCAACACGTAAGGCCCTATCCAGGCAACCCACCTCATGAGAAATCTCACATAACAACGTTATTCACAACAAGTGGAGGTCCTATCTAAACAACCTTTCACTTTAATAACTCATCAATATGCTTAAACCCTTTTAGAGCAATAACAAAACTCATACTTAACAATCTTCACTCTAACACAGTAACCTTAGAAAAAGAAAATCAAGCATATAAGATAAATATAACTTTTAGAAAACGCATAATACCCTCTTTATAGATGTGTGTATATATAATGCATCACATTATGAAGCAGAAATTTTAAAATCAAAAATAACACATTAAATTTTGAAATAACACATTAAGTACTTTCTAACAAATTATCTCCTGTATAAAAGATTAAATCAGTTAGGAAAAATGCACCAGAATTCATTTTCTGGCAAAGATAATCGATTATGAATTCCCATAATTGATTATTTTAGAACCAATGTTAGGAAAACAATTCCTGAAGCCCAGATAATTGATTATGATGTTCCATAATAGATTATTCTAGAGCCAAAATCATAAAAACAGCTTCTAAAACTCCAGATAATCGATTATGAGATCTCATATTCGATTATCTGTGATAGAGTTGCAAAAAACTTGATTTTTTTTTTTACAGAAAACTCAAACTTCCCAACAATATAAACCCAGATTTTGACTCATTGAGAGCTTCATCATGATCAATCCATCTCAACTAAGGTCATGCACATCAAATTATACAACTAAGTCAATATTTCATCACCCAAATCTCATATTTTCCCCCAAAAACCCATTCTTACCCAAAATACCATACATGGCAACATCCATAGATATTCAACTGTTTCCAAAGCATGAAATCAACATACCAACAATCATTAACACAAAACAATCGATTTGTAAACTTCCCTTACCTTTTGGAGCTTCTGGAATTTGAATTTGGGGAAGGAAAGAAAGTGAGAGATGTTAACTTTGAGCTAAATCTTTAGAGAAAGTAATGTTCCTCACCAAAAGGAAATGAAATGATCCGAAATCTCGCCTTTCACTTGGTCAGTTTGGGAGAATTTGGGAGAAATGAGAGAATGAGAGAACGTGAGAGGGAATAAGGGACTGACACCCTTTTTAACTCTCCTAGGCCTCACTGGGCTGAGGCCCACGGCTCGTTTAGTCAATCCCCAAAACTCATAATTGGTTCAACTCAACTATTTTCCATCAACAACCCAGATAAACACCAACAAGACATTCAATTGGCTCAAGCACATTTTCTCAAGTTCCTTGAATTCAAATCGAAGTTTATAAGACAACAACACAAAACAATAATCAAACAACAACAACTTATTTATACATTTTAATTATTAAGGTCACATATCTAATTTCCACTTTTTTTTATTATTAAAGCACTAAATCATACATTAAGAAAACACAGTGTTACAATTGGAGATTTCTTAAACCCAATCACCTGTATCGTAGATTGAGAAAAGCTTTTAATGGATGCTAGGAGAATGAAATTGCTCCGATGGCTTCAATTAGAGAGCAGGTTTATGAACAAGTGAAGGACATCAATGTTGTGTTTGGAAAGACCCAAAAGCATGCTACTAAGAAAAATATATGGAAGAAGAAGTCAATATTCTTTGATCTTTCATACTAATGCAATCTTAATGTAAGACATTGTATTGATGTGATGCATGTGAAAAAAATGTCTGTGATAGTGTAATTGAAACTCTTCTCAACATTCAAGGCAAGACAAAGGATGGTGTGAATGCTCGTTTAGATCAGGGTTCGATGGGTATACGAGACTAGTTAGCTCGACATCTTATAGTAAGAGGATATATTTGCCCCCAACATGTCATACTTTATCAAAAAAAGAGAAAAGAAGTTTTTGTGAGTGTCTACGAGGTGTCAAAGTGCCACAAGGTTACTCTTTAAATATCAAGAGGCTCGTCTCAATGAAAGATCTCAAATTACTTGGCTTAAAGTCTCATGATTGCCACGTCTTGTTGCGACAACTATTACTTGTGACTATTCGTGACATCTTGCTTAAAAATATTAGACATGACATAATTAGGTTGTGTTTATTCTTCAATGCTATATGTAGCAAAGTCATTGACCTTTAGAAGTTGGATGAGTTGAAAAATAAGGCAGTTATTATCTTACACCCATTAGCAATATATTTTCCTCTTTCATTTTTTGACATCATAGTTCACTTAATTGTTCATGTAGTAAGGAAAATTAGATTGTGTGACCCCATGTTTTACGATGGATGTACCTAGTTGAGCGATACATAAAGATTTTAAAAGAATATGTGAAGAATCCACATCGTCCTAAAGCATTTATTATTGAAAAGTACATTGTAAAGGAAGCTATTGAGTTTTGTTTAGATTACATGTCAGAAGTAGAAGTTGTAGGGCTTCCTAAGTCTCGTCACGAGGGAAGATATGCTAGTCAGGGTATAGAGGTATAATTGTTAAGAGCATGGGTTGGGGAAAAGTGCTTTAAGCACATTTATATATATTGAATAATACTAATGAGGTTTAACCTTACTTATCTGCTCACAAAAGCATTGGAGACAAAAAAAACCCTCGAATGAACAAAAAATGGCTGTTGAACAAGTATAAGAAGACTTTTTTAGAGTGGTTTTAAGAACAAATTGTCAATCATGATACCACTTCTTATACATTAAAATGGCTAGCACAAGGGCGTAATTTGATGTCATATGTTGGAATGGATACGAGAAGAGTACTTTGCAAAATAGTGGGGTTATAGTCATGGTTAAGTCCATGTACTTCTCTAGTTCAATAGATAAAATCCCTATTATGGCATCCATATGTTACTTTGGAGCCATTGAAGATATCTAGGAGATTGATTACACTAAATTTAAAGTCCTTGTTTTAAAATGTAATTAGGTTGACAGTAACACTAGTGTACAAAACAATGAACTAGGAATTACAATGGTGGACCTTGATAAGGTAGCTTATAAGGACGAGCCTTTCATCATGGCATTCTAAACAAAACAAGTATTTTATGTCAATGATCCTTCAAACAAAAGGTGGGCAGTAGTTTTCCAAGGAAGAAGCATGTAAGGAAGTAATAAAAATAAAGATTCAACTCTTGATATTTCTGAGATTCCCTCTTTATCAACATACATGCCTACTTTCAATGACAAAAATGAAGTGGACGACATACATGCCGGAATATGAGTAAACATTCCTACTTGATCTTGTCTAAAATAAGTTATGTTTATCTTAGCCTGAATTACATTTTTGTCACCTTATAATTCTCAATTCGCAATTTTGGTCCCCTATTTTTAATTTTGCAATTTTAGTCTTTCAATTTTTGAAAATTTGCGATTTTGGTCTCTTATTTTTAATTCTGTGATTTTAGTCCTCCAATTTTTAAAAAATCTACAATTTCAATCTCTCTAAAATGACGAATTTTCATGATTTTTAAAATTTTAGTCTAAAATTAGAGGACCAAAATTGCAAATTTTTAAAAATTGGAGGACTAAAATCGTGGAATTAAAAATAGGGGGACCAAAATTATAAACTTTTAAAATTTAGAGAACTAAAATTGCAGAATTAAAAATAGGAGGACCAAAATCAAGGATTGAGAATTATAGAGGGACCAAAAGTGTAATTTAGTCTTTATATTATTGTTTCATGATTTTCAATTTATATTTATCTTGATATTTATTAGTTAAGCTATGTTTGTTATTTATGTTCATACTTGTAATAACCCACTGTCGCTACATAACAACTTTTCTACTTTATCTCTTGGAAGGGTTCTCTTAATAATGATATTAGATTAAGTATTATAAAAATATGTCTTTGTTTTTCACCTTCTTTATCTTTAGAGATAATAATAGAGAAAACTATTCATTCCAACCAAAATAATTACATCAAGGTATGCATCAAGAAATCAAAAGAAAATACATACACCAATATTATTGTACATTTTTATATCAATAAATATAGGATACAAAACACTCTCTCTATAATTGGTCACTTTATACATTCTTTTAATAGACATAAACAACAAAAGGAATATCAATTCCTCTAAAGGAACAAAAGTAACCCTCCATACTTGTTCCATCTCCCCACTGGTTGAAGCGAAGCTTCATCATTAATTAAGAGAAGCTAAACCTACCAAAAACTCAATAATCTGCTCCCACGCCAAAGACGTGATCATCACAGGCACGAACCACACGTGCAAACAATGCAAGGGTAAGCTTACTTAAATTAATAACTATAACAATAGTACAACCATAACAACAACAACCTTCAACACAACAACAACAACTATATAAATAATACCTCTATCCTTATCATCACTAGTCATAACAATTACAAACAGCCACAATAACTAGGTAACAACAACAATACTGCCTCTGCTACTAACACATAATGCCACCATAATAACAATTGCCAAGTACTCATAGCAACAATAGCATCGAATAACCATAATAACATTTTCATTTATCATACAACTTTGGATTCCCATTTCATCAGAAAATGAGTTTGCATACATACAACACAACACATCATAATACTTCTAGAGTTCTCAACGTCTATATATATATATATATATATATATATATATATATATATATATATATATATATATATATATATATAATATACATTCATACAAAAAGAATTCTCAACTCAGGACTCCACGTCACATCATAATCACCACAACTATGTCAATGCATGATGACACGACTCTCGAGAGATTTACAACATATCGGGCAATCAGCCAGGTCTCACCCCCTACTATGGCTTATCTAAGCGCCATTCAGGGATTGCCAAACTCTGATCCGCGCATAAGCTTAGTGGTTTGTCAAGATGAGTGTATGTGGGTGGTGGCTTACCACGACACAAGCCCTGCATCGCCTTAGCCTCCTACAGAGTTGCCCATCCACTCATCCCCAAAGGCCCATCGCCAGGTGTCCCACGTCTTATCAAGCACTAGGTTGGAGGCCTATCTGAGTACCAACTCTAGTCACCATCCAACTTACATGCTTACCCGCACCACGGCATGAGGTTCATCGTCAACTACCTCAGTCGCCAACTATGCATGAATGCTTGTACTACATACCATCAACTACTCAACCACAACCAATAAACATACGACGTATATATATGTATATCAATACAACTAGTGGCAAAGAGGTCCATCATCAACTACCTCACATTATCACTCATCATCCATCAACACCATATTGGCCCTAAACCGACCTCAATCATAATCAACAGGTAAGGCCCTATCTAAGTAGCCCACCTTGTAAGGAACAATCTCATACATCACAATCGAAGGTCCTATCTAAGCAACCTTCCACTCAACTACCACTTTCCAACAATTTATCAAACAAATCCACATCAATAATAAAGAAAACCAAGAACCAAGTTTAGAATTATAACAACAACATGTGGAGGTCCTATCTAAGCAACCTTTCACTACAACAACATATCCAACACTCTAAAAGTGGTTGAAATAATCAACCTCACACACCATCAACAGCCTCACTCATGACCATTCATTATATAACGACACAAATATCCTCAATAATCAAGTATACAATATGAATTTGTCTTTCTTGTGGAGTTTAAACATTTTTCCAAAGTTCCCAATTACCACACCAAACATTAAACCAATAGCGTTCAACCCCATTTTTATATTTCTTAAAATTTCAACTTTAATGGTCCATGCATAGCACCATTGACACAAAGCATCTCAAAAGTAGGGGAGAATCAGGGGTTTTGTCATCCAGCACCACAAACTTGTCGCTCGTCATCAACATCACAGAGAGCATTAGCAAAAATCGGCAAAAATGTCGCTCGACGCCACTTTTTGTCACCCAGCGACAAAATCTGTTGCTATAGGCAAAATTTCCGTCACTAAACTAAAATTCCGTCGCTAATTGACAGCATTTCAAACAACATGCTGTCACTTGTTGCCCCGCGACATAAACTAACGCTCAGCGTCAAATCGCGATTTTTGCAATTGCAGGGAAGACAACCAACTACTGTTCTTGACAAAATCAATCCATCCCAAACATCACAAAACAATTATAGACACATTTGATACATTTTTAACCGATTACATACTGATTTCTTCCGCAAATCATCCACAAATATCAAAATCCCTCTTCAAAACCTATTTTATCAAAATCATACCACAACTCATATACAACCAGATTTGGAACGAACCCAAGGCAAGATTCATACAAAATCACGCTCATACATCACAAATCTAACAAGTGTAAGCTTTCCTTACCTCAAAAGCTTCCAAATTTGAATTTGGGTTCCTTGAGAGTTTGGTGTCTTGAGCCAAAATCTTCCAAGAAATCTATCATCTGCCACTCAAGAACACGAAATCTAGGCTTAGTATCTCGCTAAGCCCGTGATCACTAAAGAGATATAGAGAGATTGGGAGAGATGAAGAGAAGAGAGAGAAAGTGAAGAGAAAGAGTGAAAATGAGAGAATGAGGGTTCGCACCCTCCTCCTTCTTTTATATCCGAGCTTCCCAGAGTTCTCACACTGACTTTTGGCCAACTGAGGCCCAAATCTCACCAAACCACTCCTCATATCTCATAATTGGTCTAATCCAACCGTTTTCCCTTAAAAACCCAAAATCACACTCTCAACACATCCACATAGGCTCAAGTTCCCTACATTCAGACCGATATTTCAAACAACCAACACCAAAACATCACTACTTACTACATACCATCATCACACTCTACAAATCATACAAAGCAACAATTCATTTATTTCTTTTGATCACCTAAATCATATATCAAAGTTCCTGCTTTTAGTTATTAAAACACTTAATCAGGTATTAGGAGAAACAGGGTGTTACAATATTGACCTTTATTATATTTTGTCTAAACAAGCACATGGATGATGCATTGGGCAACATTTTTTGTCTAAACAAGCACAAATTTGTAAAATTCTATTTTTGTTTAGAATGTTTATAGAAAATATATTTCTTTTTATATTAGTATATAGCTTTAGAAATTATATTACTTGTGTGTGGCTACTTGTAAGCACCTTGTTTCTGCCTAGTTTGTTTGTTTTCAAATCATAGGGAGGAAAAGTAAAAAAAACGAACATATATCGAAAAAAAAATCTACTTTCTACATCAATTGTTACCATAACTAATGTAGAAAGTCAATTTCTACATCGATTATGGTTATAACCAATGTAGAAAATGATTCTTTTTACATTGGTTATACATATAAACTGATGTACAAAGTGACATTTATTACATTGGTTATTAACATAATTGATGTAAAAAGTGTTTTTTACACCGATTCATTATCCAACATGAAAAATACCATTCTCTGAACTTGATCTTCAAATTTTCCTCTAAATATTAGTCACAAAATTAACCTTTGAGAGGTAACTTTGAATCAATCTCTGACATTGCGGTCTCTCAATCAATCTCTAAATTAAATTTCTACAACAAAGCTGAGTACAAAATAAAGTATTCAACAACCACAAAACGTTATGTTGAAATATAGGATCAAATCACCAAAATTATTTTACTTCATAAGTGCTAGAGTTAGATTAGAATTTGACTAAAAAAATTCGATGTGATAAACATTTTGGGATATGCAATCACTTGTTTTGATGTGTGTTTTGATAAATACAATATATATATATATATATATATATATATATATATATATATATATATAGTAAAATTTTTGCAAAAATGAATTTAAAATGAAAATTCTAAAAATTGTCTATAGAGAATAGTGACCCATTTAGAGACTGATAAATAAAATATGTGACTATCATTGACTAAGGTGTTGAAATTTTGGTCACTAAATCGATCTCTAAACATTAGTCACTGAATCGATTTCTAAATATTTGTCTTTGAATATTAGTCACTAAATTGGTCTCTAAATATCTGTTACTGAATTGATCACTGAATTTTGGTCACTAAATCAATTTCTAAATATTGTTTATAAATTTCGATCACTAAATTAGTCTTTGAATATCAATCACTAAATCGGTTTCTAAATATTGGTCTTTGAATATTAGTCACTAAATCAACCTCTAAATATCTGTTACTGAATTGATCCCCTAATTTTGGTCACTAAATCAGTTTCTAAATATCGTTTATAAATTTTGGTTGCTAATTAGTCACTAAAAATCAGTTACCAAAATTTGTCTCTAAATTTTGGTTATTGAACTGGTCTTTAAATATCTGTCACCAAATTGATAGTCTTTGAATATCAATCATTAAGTCAGTTTATCAATATTGGTTACTGAATTGATCTCTAAATTTTGGTCACTAAATCAGTTTCTAAATATTGTTTATAAATTTTTGTCATCAGTCTTTGAATATCGGTCAATTAATTTGTCTTTAAATTTTGGTCACCGAATCAATCTCTAAATATTGTCACTGAATTTGTCTCTGGATGTTGGTCACTGAATTGGCCATTAAATCAACAGTCTCTAAATATCGGTCACTGAATTGACAATCTCTAAATATTGGTCATTAAATCGGGCTCTGAATTTCGGTCACTAGATCAATTTTTAAATTTCGGTCACTAAATCGGTCTTTGGAAATTAGTATCTGAATTTCAGTCACTAAATCAATCTTTGAATATCGGTCATTGAATCAATTTCTGAATATTAATCACTGAATCTGTCTCTAAATTTGGACACTGAATCGCTCTCTGAATATTGATCGCTCAATCGATCTTTAAATTTCAGTCACTAAATCGGTTTTTGAATTTTGGTCACTGAATCAGTCTTTGAATTTTGATTACTAAATCGGTCTCTGAATATCTGTCACTAATTTTGTACCCATTGAGCCAATCTAAGTTGTAACTCTATTAAGTAAGATGATTTGAACATACAGTTCATTGTGAGATATTAATGATCCATTGTACAAACTATAATTATTAACGAAAATTTAATTTGCTAACCAGATTTAATTTTTACATCGTAAATCAACCTTAAATATAATTTAATTTTTAAAATAATTATTATAAAAATTAACAATCTTATTTTACATAATAACGTGTGATTGAATAATAATGTAAGTATGTAACAAAACCTTTGCACTATGACTGTAAAGATGTTTACTGTTGGAAATAGTAACAATGAAGAGACAAATACATGGTTAAAAGGTAAAAGGATCGGTGGCAAAGGGGACGATGGTAATGGCTTCTTCAATCGACAGCTTAAACAGTAGTAGGGAGAAAATGCTAAGTATTGGGTTGTCAGAGGTTCAGTAACTTACTAAGTGTTCATAGATGGATGCATTTCAATGAAATGACTATGCCTAATATAGATAAGAGAAATACTAAATGGTATGAATAACTTGAACGAAATGGTGAACACACGTGTGATTTATGTTCAATTTCATTATTATTCTTCTTTTTATTTTATTAAAAACTAATTAAAAAAATTTCACATCAAATTTCGTCTTATTCGTGCGTAAATCCTCCATTCGGTGTAACGTTGCTTGTATGATAAAAGGAAAAGTCTGCAACGAATTTTTTTCGGTACGATAAGTAATGATTTTCTGTTTTTTTTATCCTCCCCTATCCCTCAAAAATTTAAGTTGTATATATTTTTTTTTATCAGTATTCAAGTTGTATTTATAAACTTGAAAGAATCACTACTTCTTCTTCTTCTTCTTCTTCTTTTAATATTATTTCGGTTTTCACTTTCGTTGAAAATGGAGTTCACGTTTTCAAAAAGATTCGAAAACAATAATATTTCTATGGATTGCCAACCAAAAACCAAAAAAAAAACAACATGCTATCTAATTTTACCCATTGAGAAAATCTAAGTTGTAACTCCACTTTTCAATCTTAAAATTAAGTGATGTTCATTAAGTAATTAAGATGCTTTGAACATACAGTTTATTGAGTGAAATTAAAGATCCATTGTACGAGCTATAATTCTAAATGAAAATTTAATCTTCAGTACAGAATTAATTTTTATAATGTCAAGCAATTCTAAATATGATTTTGAAAATAATTATTATAAAAGTCAATAATATTATTTTACATGATAATATGTGATTAGTGTAAAATTTTTACATTATTAGTGTATTCTGATTGAATTCCTTAACAAATTGATATATATATATATATATATATATATATATATATATATATATATATATATATATATATATATTAATTTTCTTGTTATGTTTCTTAAACTTTTATGTTCCTAACCTTTTAAAATTTTCTGTATAGTTATTTTTCTTAATTCTTAAATAAATAGAAATTAAAAGCACATTAACTTTTAATAAATTATAAATGATCTTATTTTATTGTATATTAATTTTAAATATTAAAAATAAAAAAATATATTTTATAATGTTTATAAATTATTATTTCTCACTTATTTATAAATTCTATTATTTTTTAATCTTTCTCGTATGATATTCAAATTCTTCTTTTAATTTTCTCATGTTATAAAAATATTTACATTAGTAAATTAACAAACGAAATTAAAATTTGAAAAGCTAAAAACTCAAAAAGCCAAGATGAGATAGATGAAAAGTTAAAAAAAAAATTATATGAAGTAATAAATTACAAATATATTAAAAAATAAAAGCTTAAAGATATTCATATAACAACTTTAATAAAACGTTTTATACTATATATAAATAGATATAAATATATTATAATTAAAAGTGTTAAATTAAAAAATTATAATTTACACTGTATGTACATTACATAAGTACGGACATTAGCTAATTTATAATGGGATAAATCTTAGATATAGTATCTTAAGTACTGTTGGTGCTATTTTCCAGTTGAAATTGGAGATTCACCTTAATAATTCACATAATAAAAGTATGTATTAAAGGATTTCATAGATTACTGAGGTGAATTTTCAATTCTAATTGGAGAACAGCACCAATAATGTCTAACATAATGTATTTAAGTTTTTCCCTTTATAATGTAAAACATATGCTACTGACCTAGTGTTACACAAAGTCTACACGTTATATGTGAGACCGACTAAAAGAAAATTTTCCTTGTATAATTTATTTAGCTCTTATAATTATTAAATTAGCTATAAAATGTAAAATAGAAAGAAAGAAAATAGAGAGGAGTATGAGATGTAGTAACACATCTCGGTTAATTATCTCTTATGATAATCGATATATTCTGATTAGTCTATAAAATCATGTGACTGATTTCGTGAAATGCAATTCGCGCAAAATATATTGTTAAAAATTTCCACTGCACATACGAAAGAATTCTTTTTTTTAAATTACGCAATTTCATAAAGGGGCACCTATATAGCTAACAGTTAAACACACTAATTATTAAAAACAAGCGTACAGATTGGTGGATATCATAGATATAAGAGCTCTTAGTACATTACAAGCATAATAGCATCTTAGTAGGAAGGACCCTTAAAGACAAACGTAGATGTATAAGGGGTTCTAGTTCATCAATGACCCCAGTACAGCCGTTTGGTACACCATATAGATATCTAGGTACGTATATAAATCTCTTAGCTTCAAGGTTTGAAGGCTTGGATGAACTTACCCCAACGGTTCTGTGGTTTAGTCTTGGGGTAATAATTCACAACCATAAATCCACCAAATTTAGAAACTGCCTCTTTGCTATTGATAACTGGCTCTTCCTTCTTGTGATCTTTGGTGGCCTGAACCCCCCAACGTCCCTGCCTCTGCCTGCCAGTGAACCCCACGTTACTTGGCCTTCTGGTAGGTGCACCATAGAACCTGTCTATGAGATCAAAGCCTTCCAATCCTATTTTAACAAGATCTGGGTGAGGTTCCATATAAACTGTGTATGCCACAAAAATAGCTATGGGAAGCAAATGAATTAATCTGATTTTCTTTGTGGTTTCTTGATCGAAATTAACAAACTGAGTTCCTTATAGACAAAGCAAATATGGTTTTTTACCTAACAAGTGTCACATTTGGACCCACATATGCTTTATTGCACATTATTAAGTGATGCCCTTTGGTGATACCTTGAAATATAGGTTAAATTTATTAGTGTACAGATACACACATAGTGCATATTCATATGTGTCGTTACACATACTTTGATGTGGTTTAATCAATTACAGGAACAGCTTAATTTGTTTCTAGCTAGCCTCCAGCCCCTTTTTAATAAAAGCTGCTAGGTGCTGGTATTTCATCCTTTGGCTTTGGGTGGGGGGGATTGGAAAGAATGATACGATGCTCCACTATCTACGTAATTAATACTTTTGAGTTTGGCAAAGACCATGCAATATATGAGACATTCAGGTTGGTAAGAATATTGGGCCTACCCTCCATTAAAAAGAAAACTAAAAGAAATATTATCACTAAGGCATATATGAGATACACCATATACATGTATTGCCTTATCATTAATAATTGGCTTGTTATTATTATTATATATTTATTTTCTCTTTTATTTTGCTTCTACTCTATTTCTTTTATCTCTTTATATTTTGTGTTACATTATTTATCACATCTATCACTTTTTTTTTCTTTTTTTATACTTTATCTTAATCTCTCTTCTTTCTACCGATACAACTCATTTTTGGATATGCATTTATCATTTTTCTTAATGATTATCCACACTTATATATTGAATGGAAGTATATTTGTTTTAGAAAGCTTTAATATCTTACTATATTCCTTTTAAAAGATATGTATCATATTTATTTTTTTAAAACTTAAAATTTATATTCTTTCTTTTTTTTATTCTTAAATTTATATTCTTTTGATTCTACTTTATTTAATTATTTAAATATAAAAATAAAAATACTCATACAATACATAGATAATTACTAGTATGTTCTTAAATGGGAATTTTCTTTCTTTCAATTATTGGGCTCTTTATAGCTTACGAGTTGTGTTTAATTAATAAAAGTAACTTAAAAGTTAGTTGGGAGCCGAAAAGTTAACTCAAAGCTGAAAATATATATTAAAGTAATTGATAAATGTAAAATAACAAAATTGAACATGTTAATTTATATGATCTATTTCATATAAATTTTAATTTTATTTTACTAATAAAAATATATTTTGGTGTATTTTTACTTTTAGTTTTTTAATTAATTCTAAACTCTTGTACTCTTTATGTATATATCAATTATTTTAATAATATTTTTTTAGTTTTAATTATTATATTTTTTTATATTGTGTATTCTAATCTTATAATATATTTTAAAATATTTTCAATGAAGTTTAAAATAAAATAAAAATAACATACAGTTAAGTAGATATCATAGTTTTATTATGTTGATTAATACAATGGTTAAAATATCTTGAAGTATAATGTTAAAATAATAGAATAAATAATGTAAAGAGTGTAATGGTTAAAATAAAAAAATATAATATAAAAATATTTTAAGGATAAAAAGGAAATGAAATATAAGAAGTTACAAGTTATGATTTTAAAAAGAGAAAACAGGCCATGCACAGATAGTGTAAAGTAGTTTTACACTGTCATTCAATCACAAACCACCATTTATTATAAGTTTGTTGACTTTTATAATAAATACTTTAAAAGTCATATCAATGGTGATTTCTGATTGGTTGATAGTGTAAAATATTTTACACTGACAGTGCATGCATTAAACTCTTTTAAAAAACGTTTGAAGTAACGTCTTAGAAATGCTACAAACTATTAAAATTAGGGAAAATTACACTTACTTCCCCTATGTTCTTCCTAAAGGACTCACACCCCCTCCAGTTTTTAAAAATTAAGCACTCACCTCTCTTAGATAACATCAAAGAAGGGGTGTGTGTTATTTTATTTAATAAAATAAGGGGTGTCTATGTCACTTTATTAAAAACATAAGGGATGCAAGTGTCTAGATAAAAACATAGAGAGAGTGTGAGTGTCATTTAAGAGGATTACACTCACACCCTCTATGTTTTTATCATATTATGCCTAATACCCCTTTATAATTTAGCATTACTTTGGGCCCCTTATTTAAACGACATTAAGTAACATTTTCATTTATTTGTGGTTTGACGAAAATACCCTTTCCTTTTTGTAAGAAACCACAATTACCCTTGCCACTTAACCCCAAATCCGTGTTAACAACAGTGAAATGTGAAGTGTCATAAGTGTTTTGAAAGCTAGGGTTTCAAAAGGGAAAATTGAAAGAAGGGAAAATTGTTATCTGTATTTGAGGTTTTTGGGTTTCATTCGAATGCCTTGTTTGGGTTGGATTGGAACTGGCTCCATTACTAAGGGTTTGGGAGAAGTGAAAGAGGAAGTGTGCTGAAGCATTATCTTTGAAAAAAGGGTTTCGAAATCGCGTTCCAAAAGTAAGAAAACACATTTTCTTCAAATTTTTTTAACTCCAATTCGTTTTTATCTTTGTTGTCTTAGTGGGTTATGCATGGGGGACCACTTACTTTTTTTATAGTTTTTTTTTTGTTGCTAGACCACTTGTCGACTAATTTATTCTTGTTGTTGGACCACAAGTCAAACAATGGTTGAGTTGCCATATATAGGCCCTTTACTAGGTTATGTGGACATTTTGATCCACTTTATCGAGAAGATAGGTCAACCAAACGATATATGCAACGTCAATCTTGATTTTTTTAAAATGTTTGATGCACTTGACATGGTCAACTTGTTGGCTGAGGATGAGGGGTTGTCATCGTGTCACCCTTTTGTGCGTTGGTTTATGTGCGACAGGAGCGGTAAAATTGTATCCCTTGAGACTGACAATGATATACTGAAAATGTTTGTAGAGAATAAAATTTCTACATATATTCATATTTATGTGACTAGAAGTAAAAATCAATTTTTGCTACAACCTGCGAATGTAGTTGTAAATGAAGTTGTGAATGATACAATCAATATAGATGTGAATGATCATGTAACTGAAAGTGTGAATGAGTGTGTGAATGTACCAAAAGTTGGTTATGAGCATGAGAAAACTTTCACACTTGAATAATATGTAATTAAAGAATATCTAAGTTTTGAAAAGCTAATTGTTAAAAATTGTTTGTGAAATACAACATCTTGTAGTTATCAAAAGCTGGTTTTTTGTTACAACAATTTGTAATACTGCTTCTAAAGAGTGAACTCAATTTAATTTAATCTAAAATATTTGAGACTATATTTTCAAAACAAAAATAGGTTCTGATTAAGATTTCTTTAAAACAAAAAATAGATTTCATGCATCAAACAACAAACTTAACAAAACATATCAAAAGTAAGTAAAAGGGGATACTATACACAAAATTTTTTATACTAGTTCACCCTTTAACCTAGGGTTACATCCAATCCCTACCTCTAGTATGATTTTCACTAGAAAACACACCAACTACACAAGTATTCTTTCTCCTCAAGCCTCCATAAGCATTCACACAAATATTCCTGGATAAGAAATGGGGTCTAAAAGCTGAGCCTAGGGGATGAGTGGATGGGTAATCCCGTAGGGGGCCAAGGTAGTGCAGGCCTTGTGTCGTGGTATACCACCACCCACATACACTTATCCTGACAACCATAAGCTTATCCAACTGATCAGAGTTTTGGCAATCCCTAAATGATGCTTAGAAGGCCATGGTAGGAGGTAAGACCTGACTGATCACCCGAAATGTAGAAAATCTCTCAAGAGTCGTGTCATTTGTACATGGACATGTAGAGGTTGAAAGCATGGTGCGTTATTTGTGTGCTATGATGTAATGTATATAAACTCATTTCTGGATGAATTCGATTTCCATATTGGTGTGATTGATGATTCAATTATGTTGGATTTCATATCATACATTGGTTTTAGTATGTAAGCTTACCCTTACCTTGATGTTTTGTTTTGGTATAGTTGCTGTTGTTGTTGTTGTATGGTGCTGTGATTGTGATGATTATGTCATTTGGCGTGGGAGCAGAGGGAAAGGTGTCTGTGGATCCAGCTTCTCGGAGCTAATGGAGGAGGTCTCAGATGAAGACTTTTGGAGGCCCTTTTTTGGGTGGAGCTTTTTTGGAAGCTCTTTTCGTTTCTTTTTGGATTTGATATATAAGTTATATAGTTGACTAGCTGTATGGAATTTTGATTATGTATCTCGAGTGGAATTGTATATAAAAGAACTTATATGTTGCATTGTTCTATATCATATATGTATGTTTTACATATAGAACGGTGATGAGATGATATTTAATATAAATGACTGAATATCTTAATAGAGTATGAGGATGTAAGGTAGTACTGTAGCAACAGAGGGTCGTTACATCATCAACCTATATACCACTTGTAATACCCTTACTGCTTCTACAAACGCGCAAGGTGCCTATATAACCAAAATAGCAACAAGAATGATGATGCACTAAAAATACGGTTAAGGGCAAGCATACCCTTATCGCAGTAGTAACAAAAGGACGTGAGTTTAGATATCGAACCTAAAGGACTAAATGACGATTACCAATTTCCAGAGATTCTATATTGTTTAGGTGAAATTAAATAGGTAGTGGGTTGATTCAATAATGATAAATGTGAAATAGGAATTGTAAAACAAGCAATGACAAGTAGAGAAAAATTCAGAAAAAAAATAGGCTTAGGTTGTGGTTTCCTTCGTGCTCTTAAGTTCCTTCACATCTAATTCTAATTGAACCTCTTACTATTTGTCAATTACCAATATTCCCCTACGAATTTTATTGTCAATTGTTGGTCATAAATTGCAATAGTCCTTTCTAAGTTAATTTCCCAGTTGATCATGTCAAATATTAAAACCCTAGGAAGACATGAGGAATAAAAGGGAGGGATTAAATTAGTTATTTAATCCAATTGAAAATTAGGAATGAAGGTTGATCATACGATAAAACCTAATTTGATTACCCTACACGTCTACCAATTAATTGTGGTAAGGCCGCCATTCAATTAATCGATTCGAAGCATACAAGGGATGATCAATTCCAAGTAAGAAAATAAAAACAGTAGAGCAATCTAATTGACTGAATAGAAACAAGAATTCAATTAAAATTAAACATTTAGGGGTTCCAAACACTAAGTACACCACAATCCTAACAAGAAATTTAGCTACTTATGGCAAGAAGAGATATCATAATTTTAAATAAATACATCAAAGGGAAAAGCAGAAGAAATCTTTTACAACAAAAGGTTTTTCTCCAGTTTCTAACTCTGAGTATCCTATTGCCCTTCCATAATCCTTTTCCAAAAGCCAAAGACTAAAAAAAGAAGAATTGAGGAAAGAATAGAGATAATACGAAGATCCCCCTTGTGCTTTGCTCCATACTATTTGTAATACAATTTCAAAATTTTGGAGCAAAAGGCTTAACCCAGTCCATTTCGCACAATCTAAGCCCATTAAAAATTAAAATAAAATTAAAAGTTGGAACTTGGACCCGCCCAGCTAGGTTGGAAACCCGCTGAGCGGTTTTTCAGAAAGAATCTGCTGTGTTTTGGCACTGGGCGTGCTGACCCACCGGGCAGGATGCACAACACGCCAAGCGGGATACCTTTGAAGCAATGTCCTCCGGGCGACCTACAGAGCTAGTCGGGCGATTACGGCCTTGTGCACTCTGTTTTGCGTTTCAAGTCTCCTTTGTGACTCGTTCTTGTGCTTATAGGCTTCTTTTGCTGTCCTCACCTTGGTTCTTGCTTCTTTAAAGTCCATTTTGATAAGTATAATACTTTTTTGTGCTTGTGGACTATATTTCCTTTCTTTGCTCAATTAACTTCCTTCATAAAATTCAACGAAATTAAGACAATTCATGTAATTTTAAATAAAAAGCTTAGAAACGCACATCTCATGAAATCCTTCATTAATGGTTTATTTTCTCACAAATTTTCTATGAGCTAATGCAAAAATCATGTGAACTTGCTCTATAAATCTACATAAAATGTAGATTTATCAAATGACACTTCTGTTATGGTCAGAATGAGGGGCATTTTCTATCTTTCATGAGGTCGGAATAACCAACTTCCAAGTGATAATTAACCTTAGATTGATACAAGTGGAGTCACTAGCCCTTTAATGGACTTCAGGTTTGCTCAGAACAAATTCAATTATAACATATATTGCTATTTTATTTGTATAAAACATAAAGATATGTTTGCGGCCAACTTTTATATTAATATATAAACTTTTTCTCGAAATAATTTTAAGGCTTAAATATGTTTTAAGTCTTTGCAAATATGATTTTGTCCAATTTTAGTCTTTGCAAAATTTTTTGTTATTTTTATATTCTTGACATTTTCTTAGTGTTATTTTTTAATTCTTATCATTAACTCTAGGTAATTTGACATGACTAACAAAATAAATAATATTAATTAAGATAATTAAGGTAATAAAGTATACTTTAAATTAAAATAATTAGATTATTTTTAGTTGTATAATTCAATTAAGTAATGTATTTATAACTTTATATAAATAAGGTAATTACATACAATATACTTTTATAATTTATTTTTAATTTTTAATATGCTATGAGCAATGATTTTATTGTTTTTAATATTGTTCTTACTTTTCAATTCACCAATTTTTTTTAACATTGTACTTTTTTAAAAAAAATTATAGTTTACTTAGACTTTTATAATTTACTTTTAATATGTTACTTTTGATATTATTTTACGTTTTAATTCATTAATTTTGACTGATTCTAATATAATTTATTTTAAATATATCACAAATAGTGATTTTGTCTCCAAAGACAAAGTAATATATTAAAAGTAAATTATAAGCGTTTAAGTAAATTATATATATATTTTTTAAAAATTAAATGTTAAAAGTAAATTAGTGAATTAAAAAGTAAGAACAATATTAAAAGAATAAAAATCATTGTTCATAATATATTAAAAATTAAAAAATTATCTTAATTTAAAATATTCTTCATTACATTAATTATCTTAATTAATATTCTTTATTTTATTAGCCATGTTACCACTAAATTAACTAAAGTTAATGATAAGGACTGAAAAAGAACATTAAGAAAATGTCAGGATCTAAAAATAAAATAAAAATTGTAAAGATAAAACCAGATAGAGTCTTATTTGCATTGACTTAAACTATATTTAAGCATAATTTTAAACATACTTTTCTTATTCAAATTCTCTTAGATATTTGTTCAAGATTCAAACTCTAAAAATGAATAGAAAGAACATCTCCTTATATACACAATATAGTCCTATGTATTAAATCATCAATAATTATTCATTGATGTTTCTTTTCCTCAATATTCACAATTTCAACCATAGTATTAAGCAGTTTGTTTTGAACTAATTGGTTATCATTTTCTCATATAATTATATATAGCCCTTAGATGGGGGACTGTAATACCCATTATAATAAGACATACGTTCATTTTTTTTTCTTAATCTGTTTGTTAGAAACGTCGGCTTGATTTAAAACTTATACGTACTTCTTTTTCGCAAACATTTAGTAATTCAAAGAGACATTATATAAAAAACCATTATCATGAAATAAACATTAAGTCTTACATGCAAAGTTAGAGTACATACATAAGAAATACAGCAGCAAATATATCAAAAGTACATCCTAGATACCCGCCAGAAGCTGTAAAACAAAAGGACCTTTGTCAGAGCAGTATAAGTCTATACTAAGCCACCCTATCCTATAGAATCTACAAAAAGTCACACGCAGAGTCTCCATCACTACGAGTCCTTAGAATTCATCAGCATCCTTCGAGTCCATCATATCCTTGTCCTCGACATCTGAAGATATATGACCGTTGGGCAATTGCCCAAGGTCCTCAAAGCTTCCAACACTACTAACCGTGGAAGAGGAAGCAAGCCATCCATAGTTCTCAGCCGGATGGTAAGAAGGTCCGAATGAAGACTCAGTAGTATTGGGGTAAGGAGGGATCACAGGTGGTGGCTCGTAATACTGAAGGTAGGGTGCAGGGATCATCATAATGCCATCATTATGACCATTGTCTATCTGAGGAAACGGGGCATCATCCATATCAACATCTGCAGGTGATGGTGGAGGGAGCTAAGGCCCTCTAACAAAGCCATTGGGGGCAGTAGTAGATAAAGTCATAAATAACGTAAGCTGCTCCATCGGAAGGAACACATCAGGAATAAGGGACATGAATGTAAAGGTAACATGTCCTTGGTATGTAGAGTATTGGGTGAATAGGTCATAGACCTAATGGCCGTGGGGACTATATGCTATGTGGATGTTCATCATCTCGTGAAATAAGTCCATCTGCTCGTACCATGATCGTATATGAACAGAAACAGAAAAGAAAGGAGTGAGGTTTTTATAAAAGCCTCATTCGTTTTCTTAATAGGTTACAAACAATAAATTAAACAACCAATTAGGGAAATGTTAAGGTTTGACCTACGTTATTGTCATTTACTTATAAACCTTTACTCGACGTATAGATTCATACCTATCTCTGATGATTATTAACCATCGGGAATCACTGGGAAGCGATTAGGAGTTCGTATAATCCCTTACAAGATACAAACATCCATGTCGTAATCATCATTCTCGAGGAAAGGGCCACACACCCATCAGGGATATACACTGCACCCATCATGGTGATACTGAGTAGGCATTAGGGTTACCAAGTTGGTTTACGTGATTTATCTCGACTCAAGACGCTAATCCGACCATTGGGACGTTCACAACTTGGTACCTTTACCCTCAAGACCCAAAGAATGGTCCCTGCCCTTTCATCTCGCAGTGTACCAAACTATTACTTCCCAGACACAGGAACTCATGCTTTTTAGCATGATCCTAACTCAACCGAAGGTTTCCTATAACTTTGTCTCTAAGTTTCTAGACATACTCTCTAAGTAATTCAGCAGAGTTTTAGAATCATTCTTCACAGAGATATTCATCTATTATTCATAATAACTTAGAAACAATTTAACTAGGAAATATAGCAAGAAAATGTCAACACTTAAAGTTGCATACAAAAATTCATTTTCACACATACATACTTTTAAAAATAAAATTTCAATTTAATTTCTTTGATTTATCCTTCTCCTTTTCTAATTTTTTAAATTAGACCATTTTAAAGGAAAGGTTCTTAATCCATAAATATGGAGAAAATTTAAAAATTAAAGTTTGAGAGGATTGCTAATTAAAATGTGTGTTTTATTTACAAGTATAGGCATTTTATTTTATTGACAAAAACATTTACTAGAAAGGCTTAATTGAGCAAAATTTCCATTTCTTAGTCATAAGTTAACAAAAGATTAGATGTCAAGACTATTTAATTTATACAAGAAATTTTTATTTCTAAAAACTTTCACTAGTTGGGCTAGAAGCCCATTTAATTCAATTGACCAAAAACTTTGATTCTTAAATTAGTTTCATTAAAGTTAAAGGAAAAACTTTAAATTTTTCTACTAATTCTAAAATTCATTTTTTTTCTAAGTTGAACCAAATTAATTGTCAAAATGCTTAAATTAATAGAAGAATTCATTTTCCTTAATCTATTTAAAAAAGGCTGTGAGCCTTTTATATAAAACAACCAAAAACTTTGTCATTTTCTCGCTTTGAAATTTTGGACATTGCATAAAAATCAAAATTTCAACTTTTGTAGAGATTTAATCCTTATTTTACTATTTTTATTTCAAGTTAATTTTTGTTTGTTTCCTCTTTCTAAATTCTTTTGAATACAAGAGTTTAAAATACTTGCTAATTTGTCTTAAAAATTTATTTGATAACTTATCATTATTTCTTAATCAAATCCATTTATTCTTTTGTTTTCTAGAAAAAATCCATTTTATAAATTATTTAATTCTTAACCACTTTGTTTATACTAGTTTTAGTTGTAAAAAAAAAGTTTAGCTTCATTTTATTTATTTAAAAAAAACCAAGAGCCCATAATTAATGATAGGTTCTAAATTTTTTTATTTCAAGTGATTCAAGACTATAAACTTGATTTAAATTAATTAACTTGTATAAAAATAAATTCAATGATAATTTATTATAATAGGATAATAAATTATAATGAAGTGCCAAAAAATAAAGGCAACATAAAAATAAATAACAATGGGACAATAAAATAAATAATAAGAGTTAAATGAACAAAAAGTAAGTAGCAATAACTTAAATGGAAAAAATATAAATGATAAGAAATTAAAATGGACAATAAGGTAAATAGCATAAATATAAATGACAATGAAATGTAAAAAACTAAGGGTTTTGGGAGAAAACCACTCCAAAACCATCTACATAAAAGCAATTAATTGAAAAGTAAAAGCTTATACACACACACACACACACACACACACACACACACACACAATAGTAATAATAATAATAATGATAATAATAAGAGTAGACATATAGTATGGGTTTAAGGGGGAACCTAACACTTAAATCCATTAAGAAAACATATTAGAAGCTAAAACCTCACTCCCCCTTTACCTCTAAATATGATTGTTGATGGTGCTTAATAAGAGGAGAGGAAGTGTTTAAGTTTTTGGAACTAAACCTAAGCTCGGAAATGTTTTAATGGTGGGAAAAAAAAAATTATGGCCTCGAGAGGGAGAGGAGAGGAAGTCCAGCCGAGTTTTAGAGAAAGAGGTTTGAAATTTGAAGAAAAAAGTGTGAGAATGCTAGTGTAGATGTAGGGGTATTTATAGGAGAAAATTAGTATGGTTTTGATTCAAATTTTTTTTCACTAGACCTTAAAAAATAATTAAAAATGTAATCTCCCAACTACCAGATCTGAACTAGCATGAAAATGGAGCCAAAAAGAGAAATTAATAGCTGCAATTGTTGACTATTTAGTTAACATGTGCTTGTAATCGTAAAAGTAATAAAATATTAGTTTATGGTAAATAATTGGATTAATTTTTTTGGTCCGTTTTAATTAATTATGACCATACCATTCATTCACATATATTTTTGTGAGTTTAAATTTTTTTTTCAGATTTTTCTCACATATATATATATATATATATATATATATATATATATATATATATATATTATTTATAATAAATTTTTCTCTAAAAAGGGTATTTATTAAACTAATAAATCAATTTTTTTATCAAATAATTATATTTTTCGTTTTTTCACTATTTTTCCCTCAAAATAAATTTTTATAATTAAAATATACTCAATATAAAATTTTCAAAATATTTGGAGATCAAAAAGTCTCTGGTTGACTCTCGTAGTCATCCAGGGATATACTAGTCATTTTATTAAAACTGTCTCAATAATTTTCAAACAATTTCTAAAATTATTATTAATTATTCTAAGTACATAAATGACTTAAAAATAAATTTTAGACACTTAAATATTTTTATCTATTTTCTCAATTATACAGTTTTTCTAGGGGCAAACTAGTCGTTTTAACCTTTTCCGGCTCCGAAAAAATTATTAAAAATCTAAATTAATTACTATTCACTAATACGAACGTAACCGTGTGGATCAAACTCCTGGGATTCCTGACCGATTCACCACAGATAATTATAAAATAATTGAAAGACAGATTAATACATAAAAGTGAGGTGTTACAGGGACTAATTTTTGTTAACCATATATGCGTTGGGGAGAAATATTTTCAAGGTTAAGATAGAAATTTTTTCAACTTGCATGGTTCAGCGTAGGGGTGATTGTAACTTGTAAGGATGACTAATTCAAATAAATATTACTTTTCTGTAAAATTATTTTTGACTACAATTAAGTTAAATTCGTCTAATTAAAATTATGTTTATAAAATTTAACCCAAACGGATTGAGAGGAAAAAGGCCAGACTGAAGGGAACATTTTCAGCTTGGAAAGAACTATAAGTAATTGGAATATTTTGACGGAGGGTGGAATTCGGTTCAAAGATTATATAATTGGACAATACAGTAAAGGAGAGGTGGACGTTAGAATATGCTCTGACTTCTTGTGTTCCCTGGCGGGCCAACTATTACCACTCAGGATAGCTTTGGGAGTTTCGGTAATTTTTGTTTTTATAATTACCTTATGATCTACCTCAAAGAAATTTGTAGATGTCAATGAAGATTGGTCTAGTTGTTAATGATAGAATTCATATCTTACATGGACGTGAGTTTAAATCTAATTGCCATTGAGAAGACCTTGTTAGTGGTTAATCTGTAAATACTTATAGAAGTGCTTTTTTAATTGTGAGAATTGTCTTGACCTTGATGAGTTCCCAAAACCGAACTCACCACAACTTTTTAATACCAACAAGAAGAAATTAATTGTAGATACTTCCTTTTCTGGATTAGATTATATGTTCTTTATTCTTTCAAAACAATATTCCGTTTTTTAATATTCATATTTTCATTTTTAATAAAAATATTCACTAGTACAGAGAACACTTTTTAAATTGGTTAAAAACAACTTTTTAAATCAATTGATGAACCGATTTAGATATAGCCGATATAAAAAATGAGAACTTTTTAAATTGGATGTTGAACTAATTTAAAAAGTATTTTTAACTCGGTTATTCCATAACCAAGTTAAAAGAGGGCTACCACAATCTACAATATTCCAACATCATAGCACCACAGCTCAACTAGCTTTCCCACTCCTAATTCATCAATTCATTTTCTACAAATAAGATCAAGCTTTTCCACTCTCGATTTATAATCCTAACTGCTGAACTTCGTGAGCAAACTTCTGAACTAAAAGTAAAATCATCATAAATCTAACTAGATCCAAATGAGATCTAACAAATTCATAAAATAAAAGAGAAATTGCAACCACTCACCAGTGTCATTCCCAAAGAGCGTAACCTTCCTCCGGCTCCATCTTAGTCGGCGGCGAAAGCACTGGACTATTGGAGACAAAAACATTGTTGTTGTCACTGTCATAGCCATTTCTGTTTTCATTTTCGTTCTCTACAGTGGCTGGTTCAAAGAGAGACTGAGACTAAGTGGGATTTAAATCGATGAAGCTATAGATCTCTATCGGCGATGGTTGAGGGACCAATGTTGACATTGCCATCAACAGAGAAGACTTTTTTGAAACTTTTAAATACTTTGGAGTGATCGACATTATTACTTTGCTTTGACGAAGGTCGAGCAGTGCCTTTAAACTTTGTGTGATTTGAGATTTTAATGAAGAGAGATTTGAAATTTTAAAAGGCTTTTTAAATTGGTTGCACGATAACCGATTTAAAAAAATCTTTTTAAATAAGTAAAACTTTTTAAATCAGTTGCATAAGAACTGATTTAGAAAGATCTTTTTAAATTGGACTTGAAAAAATTGATTTAAATTCCTATTTTAAAAACTATTT
Source organism: Spatholobus suberectus (assembly GCA_004329165.1). Taxonomy (NCBI): domain Eukaryota; kingdom Viridiplantae; phylum Streptophyta; class Magnoliopsida; order Fabales; family Fabaceae; genus Spatholobus; species Spatholobus suberectus. The sequence continues at coordinate 28,588,646 of CM014729.1, forward strand.
TTTGTAGTAGTGGTTGTTTAATTATATTTTTAGTATCTATAGTTTGAATTGTGTATGATTTTGGTTTCACAAATTTCTTGAACCCAATTTAGTAGATTTAATTTTAAAATTAAACAAATTTGGTCTTTTTAACTGTTTTTTAATTAAAATTCTTAAAATTAATATTTTTATTTAAATATTTGGAAATTTTGTAATGAATTTGAGATATGAAATAATTTTAAAAGGTAAGAAATTAAAAATGTAATGAAATTTTTATAAAATTTGAAGGATTGTGTAAGACATGAGATTAGAGTTTGAAGAGGGAAATTTTGAGATCTTTTTATTTTGTGTAAAATTTAATGTTTTGATTAGTAAGTTTTGTGAATGCAAGAAGAGAATCAATGCTTGCCTTAGGGAGTCTTTGATAGAGTTTTGATGATTTAGCTTTACTTGATGAGTGCAAATTGTATTGAGTGTTTATAGTTATATGTGTGTCTCATGCATGTTTAATACTTATCCGTGTGATGATTTGATCTTGAGCTCAAAGTTAAGACTTAATGGACTAAAAAGTGATAACATATTTTTAGAATCTAAAATTGAACCAAGAGAGTGTAATTGGTATTCAAATATGATTTGGTTTTGTTAAAAAGTTAAAGGTTTTTGTGAAAGCTTTTCAAATGATTCAAAATTGAGTTGAAAGATGATTTAATCTATTGTTGCGAGTCTTTTAATTGATTATTCTCGTTACTTTGTTCTTAAAAAGTAGTTAGACTTACAAATAATTCATTAAATAATGATATAATCAATTATTTTAGTGGTCTGAAGATAGGTCTTGGGCAAATAATCAATTATTTGGTAAAATAACAGATTATTTTGCTCTTGACTCAATTCCAAAATTTTGAAGAATGAAATAATCAATTACAAGGATAAAATAACATATTATTCTAGTTTCCTCTATAAATAACGAACCTACACTTAGTTTTTCTCATGACTTCTCTTTTCTAAACTTTGAGAGAGCTTTTCTAAGAGGAAAACACTTTGAGCGAACTCTGAATTTCAAGGTTATAGATCATTTTCATTAAATCAAACTCTTGTGTGGATCATCATCTTGGATAAGGAAGTCATCAAAATGGGTAGATATGTCTTGTATACAAATTTGTGTGTTTGCCACAGATTAAGATGATACCAAACCCTAACTTTTGTGTGATTCTTGATTTCTTGAGAAAGGGTATTTTCAAGGGTTTCTTGTAGTAGGTTAGTACAAGGGTTGTATCAAGGTGTCTTGAAGGGGTTCAAGAACCTTGACTTTTGAGTCTTAATTTGTTGTGTGTGATTCATGTGCTTTTGTGTTGTGTGTTTGTAAATACTTGAGTTACTAGTGGTATTCTCAATTAGTTTGATTGGCAAACAAGATGCGGATCACAGTGAAGGGATCGAACCAGTATAAAAATATCCCTTACGTCTTTTTTTCTCTATCTCTATCTCTTTATCTTGTTGTTTAGCAATTACTTGTGTTGTATTCTACATTTGATCATCCATTCATCATAGAATTGCTTAACTAGGATAGGCATTTGGGCTAATTTCATCCACATCTTGCTTCAAATATCAATTGAATTAATAAGCTTCAAAGGGCTTCTTAAAGGATTGTGAAAATTGTGTAAGGGACCTAATTTTTTTTTAAGATCCAATTTATCCCCTCTTGAATCGTGCCATTTTTACTAACAAGTTTTGAATTAAAGAACATTTAAAACAATTTAACCAATGACGTTTACGAATAGAAAATTAGAATTTGAGGGCTTTAAATAGAGGAAAATTAATAGAAGATTCAAATTTACTTAATAAAAATAGAAAAATTGAATTAACGTAAAAAAAATTTAAAGATTAAAATTACACAATATGTACTAAAAAAATTAAAAGTGTAACTAAGCCAAAAATATATCTACGTCATGGAGTTTATACAAAATATAAGTACTTCTTCAGCTGTGTTTTGAAAATTAGACCGAACTGGCCAATCACTTAACCAATTCAAAAAAACCGTAGAACCAACCTGGAAAAGAACTGATCAAAAAACCGAAAAATAAATCAAAAATTGGACAAAACCGGTCAAAAACCGACAAAAAATCAATTCATAGCGAGTCAATAAAAAATGTATAATACATTAGTTTGAAATTTTTCTTAAAAAAATGAAAATCAACCTAAAATATTTGTTATTCTCTTTTTTATTCTAAATAGAAGCTTGTTTTTATTAATAAATGTTGATGTGTATTGCTAAAACTTAGACATAAGTATTATGATATATTTAATTTGAACTTTTGCAGGTACTGTATGTTAAGAATCTATAAAATTATGTTTTATTTTTAGTTTTTAGTATTATAAAGTTATGATATTATGTTTTTTCTATTATTTTATGTATTATTTATTATTATTATTATTATTATTATTATTATTATTATTACCGATTCGACCACGATTCAACTACAGTTAAACCATTGAACGTTGAACCATATATCATTACCTTGACCAGTTCAATGACCGATCTGGTTTTAAAAATATTGTTCTTTAGACATTGCCAAATATAACTACGTAATAGAGTTTACGTAAGTAAGAAAGCAAAGATTTAAAGAGGGTAAAGGAAATTTTGTGTTTGACACTATGACTGAAACAACAAATATTTTGTTTGGGGGATAAATGATAATTAGTCAAGTTGCTAAGCGGGGTGGCATTTCCACCGAGCAAAGTTAAAATATTTCAATGTAGAAAGTTGCTAGAACATATTGTCGAAGAATCTGATACGCCAACGACCGCCATATCCTGAATGAGTTTATTTTAACGTAGTTATATTAGACACGGAAGTATCATTCGATGATTTGATTATTTTACATGGATACTTGTTAAATCAAATAAGTTAGCTCTTGAATACTCACGGAAGGAGAAGAGGAGGCCGGTTGGAGGAATATACCCATCCATTATATGTGTTAATCTAATGTTTAAAAAGCAGAAGGAGAAAAGGAGCCAATATCTGCAATATTTTATTTGGATTTGTTGGTCTGAAAGCATTATTATATTGGAATCATCCTCTTAGGCATTTTGTAGTAAATAAACTATATATTATTAGATTCAAGTGTTACTAAAGTGAAATTTGTGGAAAACTTTTCTAAACTATAGTGTTACTAAACTTTAAGACCATAATATTACATGAAATCCGATTGATTTAAAAGGGGAAAAAAAGAGTAAAAACTAGTACAAATTAGAACCAAGAAAGAAAACCTACTCATACACAGTGAATGTAACATCCCAAATTTTAGGTATTAGAAATAAATCATGAGCTAACTCTTATTAGGACCATTTCCATGTGTTATTGGATAAAAGACACTTTAAGAGTTATTGTTATTATTATGTTATCATTATATCTCTTATTATTATTATTATTATTGTTCTTATTATTGTTATTATTATATTTATTGTTGTTACTGTTATTATTATTATTATTATTATTATTATTATTAATTTTGTGCTATGTTGTTGTTATTATATTATTATTATTATTATTATTATTATTATTATTATTGATATTATTACCCTAGTGTTAGAAATTAGTAGGAATATTATAATAGAACCCAAAAGAGCATTTAAGGCCCAATAGGAGACTAAAGCCTACTAATCCACATACCCATCCACATGTTATAAGAAGAGAATAGAGAAAGAGAGTTAGGTTTAGCCGTTACAAAATAGAAGAAGAAAGAAGTTGGAGAGAATGAGGACAAAAGGAAGAAGAAGAGGAAGAGAAAGAATAGAGACTAGAGAACCCAAGCTCCAAAACTCAGCTCTGCGTGTCTCTAAAAGCAAGTGTTTTCTCCCGTGTCCTTCTTTATTTTTTAGGTCATGATTCTTATATCTATTTACCTTTCTCCTCTTTTTGTGCCTAAGTTAGGGACTTGATAGGTTTTGAGGGGATTGTAAGTGAGTGAGGAGTTTATAGATTAGATTGATCAATTATCAAGGTAAAAGAGGTGATTAAGAATTTAATTATTATTTTGGAGCATTTAAAAGCCAAAGACAATAGGAAAAATAAATTAAAATTCCAAGCTCGAACTTGCTCAATAGGGTTAGATAGTTGCTGGACAACTATTTTTTGAAAACTAGACTCCGTGTTGACACCAAGCGATTGCATTTTTCGCTAGGCGACTACATTTTTCGTCGAGCGTGCTAACTCGCCAAGCGGAATACACAACCAGCCAAGCGGGGTGAGTCCTAGCATGACCCGCTAGGCAGGCCTCTAGTCTCTTCAGGCGGGTGGCACCTTGGCTACTTCAAAACGCACTTCTGAGTCTTTTCCTTACCCGTTTTTGCACTTGTGAACTCCTTTTGCTGTCTTTAACTCATTGTTGCTTCTTTTGGATGCCTTGTTGAGTTTATACCATGTGATTGTTATTTACCTTGGGAAAACTGAGTGTGATATGAACTTGTGTCAATGTTCCATGATAAAAGTCTATGAAAAGTTGTAAGCATTGTATGTGACCATGCATGATAACATTTGAGCTATGTGATGAAGGAAAGTATGTAGGAATCTGGCTGGTGGAGGTCGTGATGGGTTGTCTAACCCTAGCCTTGGGGGTGGTATCTGGTTGGGAAACTCCAATAGCACATGCTGCTCCCATGGAGCCGGAGCGTACTGACAAAACTGGGTAACCCTGACTAGTTACAAAGGAATATCATACTAATTGAGGATGCGAAAGCCAAAGGCATCGCTATCGATGACGCTTCTTATGGCCATGCACTTACTCTTAGTCTACTTTCCGACAAGTTTAAGTTAGTACCACATGTGCATGAGTAGAGATTTAGGAACATAGCATGCATATGCATCCTATTGTAGCATGATATGTTGAAGTGTATTATGTTGTAACTATGTGAAGTTTATGTGACCTTATTCATGAGCGATTGATATAATGTGTACACATGTAAAAATTTAATTATGTCTTGTGATGAAGTGTCAAGGTTATGAATATGTGATCATATTATGCATGTGTGTTATTCCTGTTTGATAAAAAGAACACAAGGTGTATGTTTAGTTACTAGTCGAAGGATGTGAAATAAACGTATGTTTGTAATTAGGATTTTCTTTGCTACCCTAAGTATATGTGAGAGGCTAGATCCTAGGATAGCATTATGAGAGTTTTGATTCGATAAAGTAGTTGTGAATGAGATAGAGAAAGGGTGAATTCCCACACGTAGAGCTGGGCATATGGGTCAAGGCCCGCGGACCACCCATTTAGCCCGCGGCCCGTGCGGGCTACGGGCCTAAAATATTTGACCCATTAAGAATGCGGGCTTTTTAGCCCGGTCCATTTAGTCTGCGGTTTAAACGGATTTTACCCGCAGGCTTGCGGGCCGGCTCGCAGACTTTTACTAACTATTTTTTAAAAAATAAAATTAAGGAGCTAGTTACATTAAAGATGAAGTTAAACATAGTTATTGAAGATAATTGATAATCACGTATTTTAAATATTTGATAATGTATTTCCTATTTAGTATTATGTGTGTATTTGAAATTTGCACTTTAAATATTTAATTTGTAAGACTTTTAATTTCATATTTGGTTGATGTATTTGGTTAATCAACTAAAAATTATTTGGTACTTAAATGGTTGAATTGATGATCATGTTTGATTTAAATTTTTTGTTATTTATTTCTATTTTTATTTTATTTTTTCACTTTTTTTTTAATTTTTTAGTTCTTTATTTGCGGGCCGCAGATTGGCCCGTTAGCCTACAGGTTATGCGGTGCGGATGCGGGCCTATAAAACTGGGCCCATTTATGTTGCGGTCCGGGCTAGTTCAGACCATTTAAGTTGCGGGCTTTTACGGGCTGGGCCTAAACGGGCGGGCTGGCCCGTATACCCACACAGCGTAATAGAAAGGTATGAGATAAGTAAGAGGGAACAAATTGAGAGTATCAAGGAAAGTGTTACGGGAGTGTCAAGAGTATTTTAGAATATCTATAGCCTTAGACTTGACCCTTAGAAGACAACTTTAAATATCAAAAGGAAGAAGAGTAAAATCTAAAGATAAAGGATTTAAATACTAGAGAGGGTTTTGGGTAAGAAAATATGAGTAATGAGGATAGGTTCTTAGGTTGAGAATGAGATCATAAACTAGTATATATAATAGTTGTGAGAATGAGAGAAGAGTTAATAGGAGTTATAATTGAAAGTTGTAGACCCGACCATAGGTATAGAGAATTAGGAGAGACATAGTGAGGCTAAAGCCATGAGAGATAAGTGATGAAGGTTGTCTGAGTAGAAGAGTCTAACCTAGCCGTATAGTCCTTAGAGCACTTACTGAGACATTATATCTCACTCCTTTAAGTTTTTCGTTTTTTAGGATACACGCGAAGATGTGTGCAGGTGGAGCTTGGAATCGCATGCAAGAAGACGTAACCTAGTTTACATTGTTTCCTTGTATTCCTCATTATATTTTGTATGACATCTCCAGGTGATAGATAAGTTGTATTAGGCATGTATAGTAATTTATTGTATTATTTTTATATATAATCTAATTATATTTATGAATAACATTTGTATGTTTTTCTATGTTTTTAAATTTTTTTGTCCTTAAAAATCTAGGTTTAGTTACGGTAATACCTCTTAGGGTGTTACAGTGAAAGTATTGACTAACTAGTAACTTTTGAAGTTAATGCAAACTTGAAGTTCAGTGATGCGAACATGGTTTGTGGAACAACAAAAGATTCATACATTCTTCCACAGTTTAAAAGTAAAATGAAAAGAATTCTCTAATCATAAAAAAGAAGGAATTAGATTCACCGTACCTTTATGCTCTATTTCTTTTTTCATTTTAATTTTCTTCTTTTAACACTGCCAGATTAATTTTTGTTGAAAAGGAATCTCCGGCCTTTGCCGGATCCCATTCACCAATCTCCATTTTCCATATCTTAACTGGAAACATCAAGCTCAGAGATCTGATGTGCTTGAGGAAAATCTTCATTTCCCCATACACTATTTTGCGACAATGTTGGTGATAAATATGAAAATATTCCATCTACATATTAATCTAGAAGAAAAAGTTAAACATACATCCTAAATTTGGAGTGAATAAGTGGAAAAAAGATAGATAGAGAAAACAAATAAAGGAAAAAAAAAACAAATAGCTGTAATAAATGATGTGATGAGAAATAAAGATAGAGAAAAAAAATGAAATGAATGTGAGATGAAAAAAAAGTTGAGTACACAAATATAATAACCCTAATCTAGATGGGTAATTGAGAAAATCAAATCATTTTAATAATTATACATTGATAATGAAATGAACCTACCTTAGAACAAAAATAAAAGTGGTATTTAACTAGGTGAGATCGACTGCATAGATTATGCTACGTGATTATGCTTAGTTAAAATAGCTCACATAATATATTTGGGATTTCAACAAATTTTACGTTGATGTGGAGAGCCTAACACAATCATTCTCATTTACACAGTTTGGGACTGAGAATGAAACCAGCCACAGTTGAAATGAACCTAGCTACTTTAAAGTATAAAAATTATTTTAAATTCAACTCCATATATATTGCGTGGCCTAGAGGTGGTTCTTTGTAAGTTATAATCTAATCAACCTGTAGAGTTTAATTATTCTCGGTCCCACTGCTCGTTAAAGAACCACTTTTACTTCTTTTTAAAGTAGGCACGGGCTTCTAGTTCCAAGCAAGAAACAAGATAACAAACAAACACGCACATACACGCAGAGCATCGTCAACTTCCACAGAAATTAGTGTCTCTACTCTCTTGTAGTGTTCTATTGGGCATCATCAATGGCACCACCGACAGACCTGAGAGATATAGGTTCAGAAGGCTTTTCTCTGATAGACAAGTTTTATGGACCATCAGCTCGCAGAAGGCCCAATACGAACGGGGTATTTCCTGCAAGACATGGACGTTGGGCGGTTCAAGTGCCCAATGACGAGTTGGAAGAGCCTGTCATGAATAGTAGAGAGGCTGCTGCTCGCTATGGTGGGATAATGATTGTGAATTACCCCAAGCCAAAAACTCGTCTTGGTGGATCATTCAAGCCTTGATCATTTTGGTTAATTTAGATTCAAGATATTATTGATATATAGGTAGCTTTTATAATGGGTGGTGTGTTTAATTTAGGCCACCTCATATAATGTATATGATCAGTACATATATAGGAAGCAGCTCTAAGAACTTCAATAAGATCTTCTGTAGACTGCAGATAGGAGCTGTTGTATTATGAATATATATAGTTTGATCAGGTGTACTTTTACTGTAACTTATATAAAGTCTTGTGTTGGAGCAATCTTATATCGCCTTGGTCAGAAGTTAAAATTGTTAGTCAATGCGTAACTTAATTTTCATATTCTTTTAGTGTATAATTGTGGGTCAATATTGTGGTACAGGTGGTTTTGCAGTGCACATGTGATACACTGGCTAATAGTTTGAATAGGTTGCAACGAACGGGCGGTTTGCCACCGTATGATTATTAAACCTCTAGTGTAACCTATGGCTAGCGATTTGCATTCTAATTAAGGTTATGTAATTATATGTAGACACCTTATTATCATAAAGACTCCATTAACATCTAAAATTTCTCTTTATCTCTTTTTTTTTTATCACATTATATCATTTATTTATTATACCTATATTTCTCTCTCTTTGTCTCTCTAGCTAGGTGTCAACTAACATAGTAGTGTTCATGCATCATTTTCCTTAAAGTTAACACATTGTGCACTTAAAGTCCAAAAGTACTTGGAATCGTTGTAGTACAATGGAGAAATCATTAGATAGTCTGAGACCATCATGATCTCACTTATCTACACAATATATAATTGAGTGTTATTAATCATTTCTCTTTAATTGAAAAACTTGAGTATATATATATCATTTAGAGATTGGTCGAAACTATAAACACGTAATAATCCTGAACCAATCCAATAATTTCTTCATAAAAAGAGAAGAAGAGAACAACATAAATAAGCATAAAAGCCAGGAGAAGAGCGTGAAATAGATTGTAATTAACTTTCCAGAACTCAAGACCCATACTGAGATTTCAATGGCACAATGTGAGTCATTTTTCTAACAAAAAAGAATGGGGATCATACAAAGGATTTAAAGGTTATAAACAAGAATGTCTTACAACCTTAGAAAAGATAATAAATGGGCAATAAAAATATTAAAGACCCATTACAATTTTCTCTTTAACAATTTTGGGAGCCAAAAAGGAATTTAATAAACCCAATTGTATTATCATTATTCCAATAATTCCTTGATAGTGCATGCAAGTTTTTGGTAACCATAGGTGCAAAATATTCATTAATCTGGTCGATGATTAATCTCTGTCGAGGAATCTAGCTAGCTACCTTTAGTAGGGTCTCCCTTCCCAAGTTTTCTGACAAAGATTAGCAAGATAGAGAAAAAATTTTAGGCCAAGAAAAAAAATTGTGTTTAAGTGTTAGTAAGAAGTAAATTAACACATAGTGAAATGAGATAATAACTATTCAAAAAGTGAATTGTTCTTGAACTAAGTAGACTTGGTTGAGACTTTCATAACATGCATTATACTTTAAAATATGTAAAGACCCCATGATAATATATTCAATAAAAAATGTATTTACATTTCAAAAGTCATTCTTATATACCTTGAAATTTCTCATGAGTGTTTTAACAACAACAAAAATCCTCATTGGCATTGGCCAAAAGTTGACACTAATGATTGTGTTATTGTTGACCAAGCGTCGATGTTCAAGACAAAAGGCCGATGCTAACATAGTTGACACTAATTCAGTTGTATCGACCAAAATGGTTGACATTAATTAATGTGAGCTAAGTCAATGCTTTGTCGCTGATTAGAGTACGCTACTTTCATTTTTTTAAAATTTTGTCATCCCAATTAACGTCAACTTAGCTGATGACATTTTTTTGTTTTTTCCTAACTAGTATCGGCCTAGATGACGCTATTTTTTTTTTAAAAAAAATTGTTTGTCAAAATGAATGTTAGGACAACGTTTTCCTTATTTTTTTCGTCAAGTTTAGCGTCAACTTGGCCACACTATTTGTTTTTAAAAAAAAAATTGTCTCAATGTTTGCTGACGCTCATTTTTTTTTAAATGATTTCTAAAATAACAATCAATTTGAAATTTGTTTATATACATATTTATATACTAATTTTAATTACATTTCAATTTCAAAAATGATTTTGATTTAAAAGGACGAAGATTTAGAGAGAAAAATATATTTAGGATTAAACATGTTTTTAGTCCATGTAAATATGACAATGATTTTAGTCCTTCAAAAATGTGTTTTGTTAGTCTCTCATTTATGGATATATGTCAAATGTGGTCTTTGTCCTTCACAAAATACTGTCACTTTTTGGTCTTTCTTTTTGTGGGAATAAGGACTTTATATAACACACTTCCATAAATGAGAAACTAAAAGGTGTTAAATTACTTTTTAGGGACTAAAAGTGAATCTTGCTCTATTTTTAGGGACTAAAAATATATTTACCCTATATATTTTTATACACAAGATGGATACATACAAAGATATACATAACCTAAAAACCAAATCATCAATTATACGTATGGTGCTTCGTAAACACTCAAGTTCACCACCAACATCCATGAAATCCAATCATTAAAATTGGAAAATCAAACCAGACTTATTCTAATACCATTCATCAAACAAAAAAAATAGAGAAACAATCCAAAGTTCAACTCACAAACCCACCAACAACTTCAAATAGCACCAACTACAAAACCTAGTCTCCTTAAAAAATCATGAATCTCGATCTAGTCCTCCTTGACAAGGTCATCTTGAACCAAGAATTGAAAAACGTTCTTGTTAAGACAAAGGACGAATTTATGACCCTCATTTTATTTTGATAATAACAAACAGTCTTATGAACAATCGTCTGATTGCCGGCTTGTATTGCAAAATTGCACTATTGTCTAATTCATGCGTTTTTCTTTAAAGATTCAATAATTAGCTCCTTTTAGATGATGCTTTACTAATCTGAGCTCTGAAGTTTTTTAAAAAAAGCATAAACCACCTCTAAAGAAAAGACATCTACGTACCTATCCTCGAAAAAGTTTACCTTTACTCATAAAAGAAGGAATTTGTATGCAGATATCAGTACAGAGAGCAGATATGTCCACTGCAACAAGATTGAGTATGAGAAAGGCGAGATAAGCAAACTACTTTATCTTATCAGAGTGACTAGTTGGTGAAAGGCATTAAATGCTGCATTTAATGCTTCAACGACTCTTTTCTGCTTTTACAATGCCAGACGAAGGATGTCTCCAATAGCTCTCACAATAGACACTTTTGGAGAATCCTATAAATAGAAGAAAAGACCTCAGTCTCAAATAGATAGTGCGTGGAACTCTTGAAAAACTTTTTTTCAATCTTTAATCTCTGAATACTCTGTTTGGAAATGCTTCCCTGAGCTTTATTGTACATTCGTCTAATAAGACGTTAGCTTAAGTGAGATAACTCACATTCAACCATTTCTCTAAGAAATTGGTAGAAGCCTAAAGAGACTTTGATTCAAAGAATATTTGGGTTTTTGGAGAGGCAAGTTAAAGGCTACTTGGGTTGAGCCTGAAGAGGCTTAAGTAAAAGAATACTTGTATCTTGTTTTCAGTAGTAGGACTCGGTAGTTTTCCAAGAACTAGACGTAGTCTCTAGGGTGAGACGAACTACTATAATTTCTCTATGTTTATCTGGTTTACATTGTTATTTTGTCTTTCCTTAAACGTCTTTTGAAAATCTCTTGTTTAAACACTTCAGATGAAACGTTCTTTAAAAGGTTTTTGCGAAAAGTTTTTAAATAACACAATTCAACACCTCTTCTTACGTTATTCCTATGTTTTACAGTTCTTATGTTGCTCACCTTAGAGTTGGATTATCTTGCCAAGCTCCTTGTCCTACACAACATTTCTGTTGCAGTAGAACTTTTTCTTGATGTCCTTGAGGATCTTCTTGTAGTTGAACTTCTTTTTCAAGTTTTTTAGTATGGTTAGGATCTTCTTGTTATTCCTCTACTGAATTTGTTTATGCACGTACTCCTTAGCTCCAAGGGCATCTTATTCTCTAACCCAAGCAAAAAGGTCAAATGGGATGAAGGGCTGGATTTCCAAATCAATTATTTACCTTGCTTGATGAAAACTTAACAACACCCAATACAAATATATCTATTACAAGGAACAAACACCAAAAATCCATGCCAATTTCATAAGACAAGAGATTGATGATTCCTAATGTTTACCATAGTTATCCACTATATTGTAAATAATGTGTCAAACTTGGCAAAAAAATCCTTATTCATATGAAAAGTCCTAAGTAAGTTCACAAATTACAACAAAAAACACCACAAAACACACATAGGGATAAAAAAAATTATCTTGAACTACCTTAATAGGATGTGGCTATAACATAATGCAAACAAACACACTTATGCCTTTATTTTATTTGAGTCTAGTAAACCATCCTTCGATATAAAGCACCTTATTGCATATAAATTAAACAATCATTTTTCTTAGTAAAGCCTACAAAATAATCACTTTAGATCACCTAACTCAAGAAGTTCATGGATTCTTTGATCAAGTCCGTTAATTAGTCATATCATTATACCATTCAAACTTTGTAACTCAACACAAAAGTTGGATCAAAAGAAGCAAACATTAAAGGTTGTAACCCAAGTCCTCTAGTTGCTAGATAGTTGATGAAGTAGGTCCCTGGCATACATTAAAAACAAGTTGTATGAATTCCAACATTTTAAGTCATTGAAGAGGAAAAAAGAAGAAAAGAAATGAAAAGAAAAGAAATAATACATTACATAATTTGTTACTACATTGGTTTCTTGGCCTTCCAATGTCTTTACTTGAAAATTTACTATGTTTAGATTAGTTACCTACATTATTAACATATTCAGTGTGGACTTAATTTGAGAAACTAGAAAAAGGTTATATTAACATTTAATTTTTATCTTATCACATCTTCATATAAATATCAAGGAGTAAAATTTCATTTTAATCCTTGAATTTATGAGATGTTGTCGTATAGTAGTCTCTAAAATTAGAAAAATGTCAAATAAATCCATAGATTTGAAATTACTGTCATTTTAGTCCTTGAAATATACAACTTATTATCATTAGTCCCTAAATTTTATAACTTACTATCATTATAATCCTTAATAAAACTAACGGAGAGGATTAACATGACTAACAAATCTTAATTTCAATGATTTATTTAACATTTTTCTAATTTTAGAAACTATTATGACAATGCCTCACAAATTCAAGAACTAAAATAGGGGTTTACTCAAATATCAAGCTAAGGATCTGGCTTGATGTTTACAACCTTATCCCTTCTTCACAATTTTGCCAATGTTTCTACAAGTCACACAAATTGAAAACAATTCAATTAAATTGTTAGGTGGTAGAAGGCATCGCTTTCATTTTCATATGGATAACAAACGTCTCAAATTGATGATTCAAAACACACAAGTACATAAGCAAGACGTAGAAATGTTATGCCAATTTACTTTGTACTTCATGTTTCCACCATGTTACAAACATTTAATGAACCAACACATAACATTGTAACATTATGGGTGAAGAGAATGTTAACTAATTATAAGACATTTTCGACCAAGCATTCAAGTAATCTACGACCTAATACTACCACCCAAATTCACATTCTATGTCTCCATATCTACACAAATACAAATACAAACAACATTGGACCACTTTGTTGCTTTCTTGACTTGCACAACTAGAATTTATGAACAAGTAAAACTGGGTTCAAATTGCACCCAAAAAACCTTCAACAAGGTTTCCTTCCTTATGAATATCTTAATCAATGTTGCCTATTATAGAAATAAAATAACAACAACCCAACAACCAAGGAAAATTTATCAATCAAATTCCAAAATAATAAAGAAAAATCAAGATGGGTATGAATTAGAACAATGAAATCCAACAATGAGGAACATCATTTGGCTAATTCAATTAACTAGGCTTAATATCTTCCACAAGAGGGGATAGGTGGCCAAAAGGAAGACCTAGGTTTGACGAGTGAGCTTAGCATCTGATGGTCAGTTTTGGCATTGAAAGACCTAAGTTTCAAATAGGCGAATTTAGGTTACACAAATTTAGAAAGGTAAATTTAGGTTTCAGAACTAATGAGAAGTTTTAGCAAGGGATCATAGGGAACTCATTTTCATAATTTAGATTAAAAAAGTGTCAGCCTAACTAATGCTCACATTTAAAAATATATTTATTTCAAAAAAATTCTTAAGTTGTGTTGATCAAGTCAACACTCAAACTCAAATATTTTTTTCAAAAAAATTATTAAGAAGCATTAGCTATGATTGATGCAAGCTGAAAATTTAAAAAACATTAACTAAAATCATTATAATGTCGGTTTAGGGTCGTTCAGGCCAATGCTAGCTGCGTTGGTGTCAAGGCTAACACTAAATGCCCGTAACTGTATATATTAAATCTTGTACTACTATTAGAAAGATTGCACAAATCTTTGATAAGTAGTTTTTATCTTCTCACTCACTTAAGGAGATTCATCAAGTGCATCTCTCTAGTGTGTCATCCTAATAATAAGGCTATGTATCTAGAGCTTATATCGCAACTTCAAAACAACATTTATTAATACATCAAGTTCGTCTTTGAAACGTCACCCTAATAAAGGGTTATGTATCTATTAAAAACAAGCATTACCATACGCCATAAGGATGGAGATGTAATGCATATAAGTAATCATATGATTTCATTTGACCAACAAATAACTATCCACCATATTTTGCTCAATTCAAAGGCTTTAGTCCACCCCCTTTAACTTATTTAGGACCATTTTAGTAGGTAACCTTTAGTAAAAGAGTCTATAAGTTTTATCTCACTTGCAACATATAGGTCCATCAAGTGCATCTTAAAAGCACCACCACTAAAAGAGCCAACACCATTTTAGGTAACTAATTAACGATACCACATATGACACAAATGTGCTTTCGATCTCTTGCCTTTATAGGCATTATTGTTACCCTCCCCTACAATGGATCACGTGTAATCAAGTTTTCTTAATCATTCTACTTTTTTTCCTTGTCATCTTGAAAGTGACGAGAATTAAATTAAATAATTAAACATGTTATGAAATTCTACTTGACCAATTTTTCAAGAAATAACACCTTTATTTAGTAAAATATACTACCAATAAAGCTTACTTGATTACTCATCATTATCTAAAGCTCAATTTACATCATAACAAAAATCTCAATGCTACTATATGCTAATTCTTGTCCTAGATTAGATCAATCTAAATGATCCTCAATTGTTGTAAACTCATCTACTATCGATGTAGAACATTTAGACCTCATTTATCATAGTTTGTTTGTTGCTGTTACTTGTTTCTCCATTGATAATGTCCATTGCAATTATGGAAAAAGGTTTGCAAAGTGAGAATAGCCTACAGAAAGATACAACTATAATAGATAAAAAGTAAAAGTAAAACAATAGGAAGTGAATGTGAATCTTTGAAAATGAATGCTTCAAATTTTTAATTTTTTTCTTCTATAATTTTTTTCTTATATTACTAGTACTATTACTACTTTTGTAGAAAATAAAGTAAATTAATGAATCAACAATTATGAAAATTTTAAACTTTTAATTTATTCATACATACATACATACATACATACATTGATTAATCAATTCAATCAATAATTGGTTACAATAGTGACATGCTAATCCAATACTTTAACCAAATCAAAAATCAAACCAATCATTTGAATCCTTTTATTGTTGGGTTTTGAAACAAATAATGTAGCAAAAAGTAAACATACAAAATTTTAAAATTCCTAAAACCCTTCAAGGATTTGTGCCGAAACAATGAACCCTGTTAAGGAATGTACCTCTTGGTTGAATGGATAGGTAGTCACAACTTTTTATGACAAGTCATAAGCTTGCAAATATAGTGAAGCATTTATCAGTTTCCACATGCATGAGGAACTAGCGATAACTAAGGTACATTTCTTGCTTCACTCACTTTTAGGGTTTTGATATGACAATCTTTTCCTTTTTCCCAACACAATAGTTATCACTCATATATATATATATATATATATATATATATATATATATATATAAAGAGAGAGAGAGAGAGAAAGAGAGATATGGAAAACCCTAAAAGATGAGTAGTAAGGGTTTAGTGATGTTTTATCAAAACTTTAATTGACATAAGTGGTTAGTTAGCCTAATTATAGGTTGGCCCATTCAATCTTGAATGTCCTTATATGGACCTTTAATCTAATTAAAAACCCAACTAAAACCATCTCAAGGCATAAATGTCCAAGTCAACCCATTATTTGCGTGTGATCTTATAGGTTTCTATTACATTTGTAGTATTATATTCAAATTATATTTTAATATAAAAAACAGTGAGTTTAACAACCCATTGTTGCTATCCAAGTAATAAGAGTGTCAATATAACTAGACTTATAACCTATCTATAGCCAATGTTACCATGCAATCTAGTTCCTTTGTCCATATATCTAGATATCTAGATTGAACATAGGGCATTCAATGTGTCATTCGTATATAGTTTCAATCTTGGTTTCATAATTTTCAAGTAGACTTTCTACAAATAATATCAATATTTATATTAATATTATTTGGGCATAGACATATACTTAGTAATCTCACACCATTAAAAGGTTCAAGATATAACTCACATTAGTGAAAAGGATAACTATCATTTAGTCACTCGCATCCCTTCACATGAATTGTGGCATGTCCAATAAAAATTTTTAGTCATCGAGTTATTCATGGTATTTGATGTCATCAAAACATATGACTTCTCATGTTGGGAACTGTGATGACATAAGGTCAAAGAGACATTACCCCTTTCGTCGTTATGAGAATAATTTATGACACTTACGTAATGATTCATTATTCTTATGATAGGTCAATCTAGTACATTATTAACTCTTTAATATGTACTTATGTAATCACTACTAGAGGAAACACTTTCAACATTGGTTATTTCGGGGATTCTACATCGGTTCTTGAAGATGCAGAAAGTTTCTACATCAGTTAAAGCTTCAATCAATGTAGAAAGTATTTTTTTTAATATTTGTTTGTTTTATAAATTTCCTAACTTGTAAATTACAAACTGACCCAGACAGGTAGTTCAATCATATTTAAATATGCTAAATTCGAAATATCATCAATAAATAGTAAATATATGCATTAAAACATAATTATATGCTAAAGTACCTCCTAAACACACTTCAACAATTGTAAACTACCTAAATCCATTCTAAACATATATAAATTTCATCTATAACTAATTATAAACTACCTCCTAAATACATTGGTAACAAATATATAAATTCTATCTACAACTAATTCTAAAATACAATTATAAACTACCTAAATACACGTGTACGAATGTCACCAAAGTTGGCATCGGAGGATGGATGTGAATTGTTGAATATTTGCAGGTTCACATAAGAGGATAAAATGTTAGTTAAAACAATAAAGTGGAGTGAACAACAGAGAATGAGGAGTCACAAACCTCATGTTAGGATTGGAAAAATAATAGACAGAGGACCAATGTAAGCCTTTCCATTTCCAAATTAATTCATCACCAAAACTTCTAAGTTTAGTAGATGCATTAAATAGTTCAATAATTGACAACTTTTCCTTTTCAACAAAATTCTCTCCTTGTTTTGTTTTAAACTTCAAGGTAAAATTAGGTGGTGAGTCATAGGATCCTCCACCCTCTTTTCTAGCACTTCAACCATGTTTTTATGAATTTAAAGAAGGCTAATTCATGATGGCTAAATGGCATACAGTTAAAATGTTGAAATATGACACAATCAGGAATTTATCACTTCGAACCTTATTCAACACATTTGTTACTCTACGATTAGCAATCATTCTTTTAAGCTTCTTAATCTAGTCATCAAGATCATAGGATACTACACCCTCTTTTCGACACAACCATCATATAATGTCTCCTTCCTTACTTGGATTTGATTACTTCTGCCAACTTGATCAAGGCCAACTCATGATGAACTAAATGGCAAACAATGAAAGTAATCAAATCCAAGTAAGGAAGTCATGGCATGATTTGATACTTTTGATATATAAGGTCGAATTGAGAACCTTGAAAGAGTGATTGTCCACTAGACTCTGTTATGAACACTACTGTAGAAAAGGCTTTTTAAATAAGGTAAAATAGGCTTTTAAATCAATTTTTCAACCGATTTAAATATAGTCGATATAAAAAAGTATGGTGATTTTAAATCGTATTTTGAACCAAGTTAAAAAATTACTTTTTAGCTCGGTTCATTGGGAAATTGAGTTAAAAAGTGTGACATTTTAACTCAATTATAGTTATAATTGAGTTAAAAATTTGACTGCAAATTGTCGAGAATTGTGTTCCATGATGCACACTAGGCTCCTACCAAGTTACACAAAAGTTAAGACCAGTATTTTGGATGGGACAAAATTGAGGTCTTGCCACATGGTTGTCCAATTGTCCCCAATATCTCGAATGGTGCTAAATAAAACTCATAGTAAAATCTACAAAATAAGGTTCCATCTTGAGCTACTCACAATTTTATCAAACAATTCACCACCTGTGATGAACTCCAATATGATTTAAATCTTAGTACGACTTGCAAGAACTTGAAGAAAAAAAACGTTTTACAACATAACAAAGTACCACATGATTATTCCACAAGAACAAACCAAAAGTATATAATGAATTAATAAAACAATACACATAAATAAATAAATTTATAATGTTAACTTACCTTTCCAGCAACTGGTGCTTGGACAAAGCTGTCTCCCTTGAAACCATCGAGACACTAGCACCAGAGCCCAATGCTCCCTCCATGGAGATTGATCGGTGTGCAGGTAGCGTTGTCAGAACATTGAAATTGCCCTTAAAGCCACCACCCCAACTTAACCACCTGAAACTATGGTGAAAGCTTATTGCTCTACCAAAAAAGAAATTGCAAAGAACAAGTAGTTATACCTAGTTTTGTTCAAATCATCGTATGTCAAAACACCCACTTCATCTTGTTTTTGCTACTAACTACTTTTGTTATCACAGCTCTCCACATTCATTTGGCTGCCCACAAAACTGGAAGCAGGAATAACACACCCACCAAACACATTTGTACAATCTTGCACCAGAAAACTATTGTTCAGATTTTAAAAGGCTCACATTTTAAATTGGTTGGGAGGAAATCGATTTAAAAACCAACTTTTTAAATCGGTTCCTTAAAGAACCGATTTTAAAAGTTGGTTTTTAAATTGGATCTATTAAAACTGAGTTAAAAGAAGTAATATTTTAGATCAATTCATTCCAAAATTGAGTTAAAAAGTAAGTTAAATTTTTGAAATTTAAACCCGTGTTCATGATTTTAACTTGGTTCATTGTGAACCAAGTTAAAAAAAATGATTCTAAATCGGTTCTAAGTTAACCAATTTAAAAAAGTTGTAAAAAATTTCAAAATTACCACCAGTTCATGCTTTTAAATCAGTTCACCTAGAACTGATTTAAAATCCTATTTTAGAAAGTGATTTTTGTAGTAGTGGAAAATTAATCTTGTAATTATAACTTTGAAAATTCTATTTTTCTATATTGGTTGGAAGATCTACTAATAATGTTTTCCTATATTGTAAGGCATTACGAAGACAAGTCATCATGGCAATATTGGTGTAAAACAAATGAGACAAATAGAATGAGAGGATATTCTATTTGACCTAAATAGAAGCTAACATACTATTGACCTATTTGTTTTATAGCAATATCACTATAAAAACTTGCCTCCGCAAATGTCAATATAGGAAGGTATTATTAGTATATTTTGTAAACAATATAGAAAAGAGTAGAAAATTAAAAAGCTATAAATAAGAGAAATTTACATAACAGAATATATTGAGCAAGCACTCTTTCAAGGTTCTCAATTAGGTCTTTTACATCAAAAGTATCAAATCATGGCAAGGCTTCCTTATTTGGATTTTATTGTTTTCACTATGTGCCATTTAGTATATCATGAGCTACCCTTGATCAAATTGGTAGAAGCAATCAAATCCAAGTAAGGAAAGAGACATTATATGATGATTGTGTTAGAAAGCGGATGTAGTATCTTATGATCTTGAAGGCTGAATTGACAAGCTTAAAAGAGTGATTACTAAGTGCAAAGTAACAAATGTGTTAAATAAGGTTCAAAGTGATAAATTTTTTATTGTATCATGTTTCAACATTTTTATTGTGTGTCATTTAGCCATCATGAGTTGGCCTTCCTCAAATTCATAAAGACACGACTATAATGCTGGAAAATAGAGTAGAGGATCCTATGATTCACCATTTGGTTTTTCCTCAAAGTTTAAAATAGAACAAGACAAAATTTTGTTGAAAAGGGAAAGTGTCAATTATTGAACTATTTAGTGCTTTTATTGAAGTTAGATGTTTTGGTGATGAATAATTTGGAAATGGAAAGACTTATGTTGGTCCTTTGTCTATTGTTTTTCCAATCCTAACTATGAGAGAGCAAAGAGTGGATTCACAACTCTACATTCTCCCTTGATACTCAAGAGGAAAAAAATAGAGAACAATTTCGTGTTTGCAAAAAGAAAAAAAAGAAAAATGTTTTCTTGTTTGAAATGTATCACTAACCTTATGTTGCTTACAAGGTGTGTAGCAAGCAGGGATGAGTTTTCACATAATTATGCTAACACATCACAATCCTCAACAATCATACAATCGAAATTAACAATACCAGAATATCACACAAGGCCCAATTAAGCTCTACATGGTCATCCTCATTCTTTGTTAACTAACAAATTAAACAATCTAACCAAATTTTAAAAAAAATTGACAAAATTTCCTCTATTTTCTAGTACTTTCCTATATACCTATTTACAGGTATTTAATTAATCATAATATACCACATATAAATTTGTTAGACAATCTAATCAATAATCAAGAACATCACACAAGGCCCAACTAAACACTATGCAACCAATCATGCAAACACCACAATCCTCAATAGTTATACAATTCAAATATCCTTCAATCAATTACTAAATTCAACTAAAACAATAATAACACCTAATAATTCAACAATAAATTCAATTACAATCACATACCTTGCAAGCTTCCCAAATAAACAAGGAAAGAAAAAAGCCAAGGCATTATCGCAGCAGTAGGCACATTCTGAGCTTCTTTTGCCATTCCAACAACTTGAGCACCCAGCATTCACATCACACCACAAAAGCATTATAGTGTTTTTTTTTATTTTTAAATTCAAAATTCTAAACGACGTCATTTCAAATCCATGTATCTAACCGAGGAAAAGGAAGGAAGTGGATGCCTTGTAATATGCGAATAGAGCGTCACGGACGAAAAGTTGAGATCTGGTAGAGACGCTCATGGAAACCCTAGATCGAGGGAGTGGGTTGTGAAGAGTGAGGGTTCTCCATGAGGGCATTTAGGAGGAATGAAGGTTCTCTAATGCCTATACTTTTAGTTACTAAATTGTTTTCTTAATTATTTTGTATTTTATTCCGAAGAAATAGATGGGAATCTCAAAACTTTGATCCCCATGATTATGTTTATATTAGTGAGTTCTATCTAGTTTAGATTTTTAATATTTTATCTGGGCTAGGACTCAGGAAGCGTAAAACAAGCCGGTTCGTCCCTAGAAAGTCGTGTAATAGGGTAAATAGTAAAAAAATAGCTAGAGAAGTTAATTTTTTTTAATTATAATTATACTAAGAATAATTAATAATAAGTTTGAACTTTTTTTGAGAATTTATTGAGACAATTTTTGTGAAATAGCAGTACACCCTAGACACTCTAGAGAGCTAAACAAAGAACCAAACCAAGAGTTTTAAGACCAAAAATATTTTGTAAAATTAAAATGATTATATTTTAGTAAGAAATATTTTATTTAAGAAAAAAAATTCAAAAGTCTCAAAAATCATAACTATTTAACAAAACGTGGTTTATTAATTACTTAATTAGCATTTTAAAGCAAAATAATTACTATAATTAATATATAAATGGTAAAATTATGAAAAAATTTCTGGAGACTCAAAAAAATAATAAAAGGGTGTGGTGAAATTATTTTGGTCCAAACCCACTCCAAAAATCCAATCCAATTTTCCTATAATTAATCATTTAAAAATTATTTTTACCACCTAATAATTATAAAAATAAAAATAGAATTATTTTATGGTCAGCAAACCATTGACCATGAAATTATCACATGGGAAATAAGGAAAGACTCAAAAATATTATTTAAATGAATTTAGTACAAAAAATTTAATTAAAAATCCCTATTTTCTTTCCTATAAGTACAACCTCACTACCAACTCTACTATTCCACTCTCTCCTTCACTTCTCCTCTACTAAACTATCAAGACACACTTCCCCACTCCATAATCATTTAATTTTCTTTATCTCATTTCCATCACCTACAAACATTTCTAAAAAAAAAAATAGTTTAGCATCTAAAGCTTCATTTCCTTCTTCAAAGCTTCACCACCAAACCTCTTAAGGTAAAAGGTGAGTGGGGTTTAAGCTTCTAAATTATTTTCTTAATGGGTTGTGTGTTGAGTTATCCCTTAAACCTATACTATTATGACTAATCCTATTATTATTATTATTATTATTATTATTATTATTATTATATATAATTAGTTCTTGTTTCATTTTACTTCTTGTTTATTTTAATGCCATTTATTTTATTGCCCATTTAATTTATTACTCTTGTTATTTATTAATTCTAATGTTGTTATTTATTTCCTTGTTCTATTTTAGTTTCTTACTCTATTTTATTTGCATTTATATTTTTGCCCATCTATTTATTGCCATTTACTTTATTGTTTATTTAATTCTTGCCATTTATCTTTATGTTGTCTTAAGTTCTTATTATTTCCATTTTTTATTTTTATTCCATTGCTAATTGTCACACCCTCTATAATGATAATACAAGTACATGATTAATTAGTAAAAGGTTAATCATGCTTAACTTGTTACCGCACTATATATATATAGTTATTTTTTTTCAACTACAGAATATATAATAGAAACATCAGATAGAGAACTTGTGAAGTAAACATCATCGTATATATATGTGCATCAAGCCTTTGTACAAGGTCAGATATCAATACATAAGTCAAAAGCACATAAAAGAAATACATCAAAAGAAGCCTAGATACCCGCCCATAGCTATACAACAAAAATCTATGTCAGAGCAGTGTGGACCTATGCTAGGCTACCCATCCATACAGAAGGTCGCAACAAGATCGTCGTCATAGCGAGTCCTCGGAATCCATCATGTCAGTATCATCTGAGTCCATCATGTCGACGTCCTCGTCATCAGAAGGTATATGGCCATTGGGTAACTGCCCAAGGCCATCATAACTACCAACGCTATTGATCTCGGAGGAGGAAGATACCCATCCATAGTTTTCACCCGGATGATAAGAGGGATCGGATGAAGACTTGGTGGTGTCGAGATATGGAGGAATCTCGACTGGCAGCTCATAGGACTAAAGATATGGGGCTGGGATCGCCATGATACCGATATCAGGAGCAACATCCATCGGTGGAAAAGGAGCGTCATCCATCTCCTCGTCCGCCGGTGATGGTGGAGGAGCCTGCGGTCCTCTAACATATTCGTCGAGAGCGGTGGTAGAAAGAGTCATCGGTAGTGTCAGCTGCTGCATAGGCAGGAAGATGTCAGGGATGAGAGACATAAAGGTAAAAGTCACCCTCCCCTGGTATGTCAAGTACTGAGTGACCGGATCATAGACCTAGTGACCCAGCGGGCAATATGCTATGTGGATGTTCGCCATCCCGTGAAATAGATCCGTCTACTCGTATCACGATCATATATGAAAGAAACAAAGAAAGGAGTGAGGTTTTTATAAAGCCTCATTTGTTTCTTAATAGGCTATAAACAACAATTTAAACAAGCAATCAGGGGAAATCCTAAGGTCTGACCTATGTTATTATGACTCAATCTCAACCTTTACGAGACGAATGGATCCATACCCATCTCTAATGTTTTACTTTAACCATCAGGAATCATTGGGAAGCGATTGGGAGTTCGTATAATCCCTCACAAGGTACAGACATCCATGTCGTAATCATCATTCTTGAGGAAAGTGCCATATGCCCATCAGGGATATACACTACACCAATCATGGTGATGTTGAGCAAGCGTCAGGGTTGCCAAGTCGGTTTATGTGATTTACCCCGGCTTAGGGTGCTAACCTGACCATTGGGATGTTCACAACTCAGCACCTTTACCCTCAAGACCTGAACAATGGTCCTTGCCTTTCATCTCGCAATGTACCAAACTGTGACTTCCCAGTCACAGGCACTCATGCTTCTCAACATGGTCCTAACTCAATCGGGGTTTTCCTATGACTTTGCTTTCTAAGTTTCAAGACATACTCTCTGGATAATCCAGCAGAGTTCCAAAGTTACTCATTACAGAGATGTCATTCATCCATCACATTTTCATAGAACTTAGAAACAATTCAATATGAACATCACAGGGAAGGAAATATCAATGACCAAAGCGTCATGCATATTCATTCTCACACGTTTATACATTTATTGCGATTCTTATTTTAATTATTTTGATTTGTCCTTATCCTTTTCTATCTTTTCAAATCAGACTATTTCAAAGAGAAAAACTTTCGTCTACAATTATGACTAGGACGTAAAATTTTAAGGGAAGTTCTTTTTCGATGTGGAAGGTCAGACTATGCTGCAACCACAAAGCATACTTAGAGTTTCTCTTCAGTTATTTCCTTTTTACTAAAATTCGAATTATTCATCTTATAAGAACCAACACTTCTAATTTCAAGAAGACGCGCAATTTTATTAAAACCTTTGTTGATGTTATTTATTTATTTTCACACTAGCCATAATTTGTTCAAAATAGTAGTTTAATGATAACAATTTAAAATTGTCTAATAAGGTCTTTATCCCAAAAACTTTTCCAAATTTGGGCCTGAAGTCTAAATTCTATTTCTAAAAACTTAGTAGAACTTGCTTTTTCAAGAAAACATTTTCTTTAACTTTCCTTAGGATATATTCTTACCAATTTTTATCGATTCAAGTATTTATCAAAAATGCTAAATGTAAATGCAAGATTCATCTTCTTCATTGATTTATTTCTTTAATGGGCCGAATGCCCTTTGTAGAAAAAGCCTAAATTATTGTTTTTCTTTTTTAGAAATTGAGTTCATTTTCTATGTGGTCAAAAATTGATTTTTTTACTTATTTATTATTTTTCAACCATCTAACCCATTCTAATAAGTTAATTGACATAAAAAAAATCATTTCTTTCCCTTTTCTTTGAATATAGCCGAGAGCCTTGTGAGGAGAAAATAGACTCCAAAAAAATTTTCTCTAAGTGATCTTGAAGCTTAAATTTGGGTTTTTTGGAAAATAGCTATTTTTGCATGAAAATAAGCCCATAATAGCTATTCATAATAGGATATTTAAGTTATAATATAATGCCAAAATAGTAATGAAAGTAACATCAAAATAAATGACAATAGTTAAAATAACAATAAAGTGAAACTTAAGTAAATAACAATAGAATAGCAATAATAATTTTAACAATAAAATAAATGGCAATAATTTAAATGGGTAAAAATTTAAATGACAATAAGTAAAGCAAGAAATTTAAAGAGCAAGAACTTAAACAATAAAGAAATGACATAATGTAAATGGGCAAAAATATAAATAAAGCATAAAATAAAAATAAATTGTAACATAATGGAAACAATAATAAGACAAGAAAATAAATGACATTAAAGTAAATGAAATAATAATAAAGCAATAATTTAAATGACAAGAATATAAATAATTATATAGTAGTAGTAGTAGGATTAATATACTAATTGGGTTTAAGGGAAAACTCACACACTCACACACCCATTAAGAAACAATTTTTAGAGGCTAAAACCCCACTCCCCCTTACCTCTAAACAAGGCTTGTTGGTAGAAGATTAGGAGAGGAGGGTTGGTTTGGAGGTTTAGGGGCTTAAACTTTGTGGAAGCCTTTTAATGGTGAGAAAAAAAAATGCAAGAGTTTGGGGAGAAGAGGGAGCTCTACGTATTCAGCAGCTGGGTGGGCAGAGAGAGCTTCAGAAAATCTGAAGGGAAGAGTGTGTAATAGTAAAGTGGTTGATGGGGTTATTTATAGGTCAAAAAGTAGGCATTTTGGATTTAATTTTTGACTCAAAAATCATATAATATCCATTTCCATTGTACTTTCCACATGTGGTCAAAAGGGAAACGTCCCAGACCAGTCAAGACTTCTGGAATTTGAAAAAAAATTATTTTATATAATTATTAGATATTAAAAATAATTAAATATTAATTTAATGCAACAAAATTAGATAGAAATTTTGGATAGGTTTTTGAAAACTCCGACCACACCAAATTTTCAAGTATATTTTATTAAGATTTACGAAAATTTTTCAGATTTTTCTCATGTATATATTATTTATAATAAATTTTTTCATTAAAAAGACATTTCTTAAGCCAATAAATCCAATTTTTGCCAAATAAATATATTTTTTGACTTTTCACTATTTTTACCTTAAAATAATATTGGTATAATTAAAATATACTCAATATAAATTTTTCAAATTTTTTTGAGGTTAAAAAGTCTCTTGCTGGCTTTCACAGTCGGCTAAGGGTATACCGGTCTTTTCCCAAAAATTGTCTCAAAAAAAATTTCGAAAAATTTCTAAAATTATTATTAATTATTTTGAATATAAATATGATTTAAAAATAATTTTTAAACCACTCTAGATAATTTTTGCTATTTTATCCTATCATGCAAGTTTTCAGGGATAAACTAGTTGTTTTATCACTCCCGAGTCCTAATCCAAATAAATTATTAAAATCTAAACTAGATGGAACTTGCTAACATGAATATATTCATGAAAATCATACCCTTGAGGTTCCTATTTTATTTTTCACAATTAATCATAGAATAATTAGAAAAACAAACAAGAAAGTTAAAGTGGGGGTGTTACACTAATTATATATTTTTAAGCTCGATTATTTAATTTTATTTCCATTTAATTTTATTGTCATTTATGTTTTAAATTTATTTCTCTTGTTATTACTCTATTTAAATTTCATTTGCTTTTATTATTCTATTTATTTGTTATTAACTTTTATTTCTCTATTCAATTGCTCTATTTGATTGTCGTTTACTTTTTATTATTTTATTAGTTTCTTGCTATTTTTTTTAATATGTTACTTTAAATATGGTTAAAATCATGTAATTACTTCCTTATACTTTATATTATGAATGATTAACTATTATAAAGCAAATGGTTAAAATGATTAAATTTCTATTCCACTACAGTTTAACTATTATTGTTTTTATTATTCTATTTTTTTATTTTAAGTATTTATTTGTTTAATTGTTAGTTTATTAAATGGTAAATATAGATTAATTGGTTAGTGGTTGTGACGGGCTTTAGCCCATTATCACCGAGAGGCAAGAAAAGAAAACTTTCTTTTAACTTGATTTAAATGGTAAATAGATAACTAGTTAAATAATGGTTGATTTAAGAAATGAATTAAAATCAAGAGGAACAATTTAAAAAAAAAAAGAGGATATAGGGCTCTCGGCCCACCCTTTTTTTTATTCACTTAAAAAAAAAGAATTAAATTAATGGCAAACTTAGTTTGAAAATAAAAACAATGGAAATAAGACTTAAGATAGAAGGGCAATTCGGCCCTTAGGACTTAGTGGGAACTTGAATGAAATTTTTCTACAAAGGTTAACTCCTAATTATTGATAAATTAATTAATAATTGAGTAGGAAAAACAAATTTAAGTTTTGTTCTAAAACTAATGGACTTTTGGCCCTAGTTAGAGAAAATGAGGAAAATGAATGATATTTTAATTGATTTTAAAGTATCCTAAGATTTTTAAGTATTTTTGATAGTTAATTATTTGTAGATCAAATTGATAAAAGATTGTATCTAGTCGTCTACTATTTTGGCAAAATATAACTAAGGTTAGAATATGTTGAGCTTTTACAAATAATAAAAATCAAATAAGTTTGCAATAAATATTTCATTAAGCTTAAATGATGACAATGGCTTTTACCAATTAAATAGAAATGTTTGTATCTACCTATATGCACACAATTTTATTAGCAAAAAGAAAATAAGGAATTTTTGTTTATTAAGGCATTGTATAAAAATATATAGTTTCTAAACAAGGGAGAGAAATTCTTAGTATGCTTTGTGGTTGCAGTATAATTTGACGTTTCACATTAGAAAAGAAATTCTCTCAAACTTTAATTACTAAATCTTTGTCATATTTATGGACTAAGAGCTTTACCTTTAAAATAGTTTAATTTGAAAAATTAGAAAAGGAGAAGGTTAAATTAAAGAAATTAAATTAAGAAAATACCTTTAAAAGTATGTATGTACAAGCATGAGTTATGTATGCAAACTTTAATTGTTGGTATTTGTAACACCCATACTTTTGCCTTTAAACTATCTTTTTTAATTATTATGTGTTTATTTCTAGAGAATCGAATGAGAATCTCAAAAAATTTGATCCCTATGGTTATATTCATATTAGAAAGTAGTACTTAGTTTAGATTTTTAATAATTTTTGGGAAACATAGTTTGGAAAAGGGTAAAATGACTATTTTGCTCCTAAAAAAATTGGATAATTGAGAAAATAGATAAAAATAGTTAGAAGTGTCTAAAATTTATTTTTAAGCCATCAATATACTTAGAATAATTAATAATAATTTTAGAAATTTTTGGGAATTTATTGAGACAATTTTTCAAAAATGACAAAATATCCTTAATTGACTACGAGAACCAACCAGACTTTTTGACCTTAAAATATTTTGAAATTTTTATACTACATGTTTGTCATTATAAAAATTTTATTTTGAAAGAAAAATAGTGAAAAATATAACAACCCTATTTAAATTTTTCAGCTGTTTTTTTTAATATTTGACAATGTAATTCTGAAAAATCAGGAAGGAATTTTAAAATTCTGATCCCCACCATTATGCTCAGAATTTCAAGAGTTATTTAATCGTGATTTTTGATAATTTTTTCGAGTCAAATCCTAGAGAAATTAGAAAATAACGATTTTGTCCCTATTTCTCAACATTAAGGACTGACATGAAAAAAAGATTCAATTAACATTAAAATGTCAATTTGATCTTGGAATCATGTCATACATATTAAAATATAATTTTGGAAATTTTCTGGAAATTTTATGGAATTCTTATGTAAAATGACCAAAATGCCCCTAGGTGTCTATTAATCCTAGTCAATATTCGTTTGACATTTAAAAATGATAAAAAAGGTAATTTTAGTCATTTATGGGTAAAATATTTAATTTTAGAATTTTCATAAAAATTTTGGTATTTATTGAATTAAAATGAATTTTTTATGAATTTTCTAGCCTAAAAATACAAAATAAATACATATAATTTGAGATAAATTAATAAAAATTAAAAGTTATTATTAGAAACTTATTTTTGATTAAAAATAATTTATTTTTCCTTTTTTTCATTAAAATTCATTATTTGGATATTAAAACCTAATTTTTCAAGTTTAGGCTATTTTTTGGGTATCGGTTAATTTACCTACAGATAAAATTTACAATGAGGAGCTTGAGGACAAATCATATAGCACATCCCAAGCCTAGGAAGGGTGATTCACCACCCTAAATGGTGTATGTGTCCCTAAATTGGATTAAAAATAAATAAAAATTAGATTTATGACATAATACTTACATAATGGATGATGTAATTTTGTAGGACACCTAAGCTTGTTCCTCCTCTATAAATACTCATACTTCTTGGACATTTTTCACACATCCTCCACTCTCTCAAGCTAGCCAAATTCTTAGAGAGCTTCTCTCTAAATTTTTTTTTATTTTACTTTGTTTTTATGCTAAAATTTTACTAGTTTTCCAACTAGTAAAGTTCTTTTCCTAGGAGCTTTGCATCAACAATTCCATCCTCTTCATCAACCACCTTAGAGATAATGAGGAAAGTGGGGTTGGTTCTAAATTCTTGTCACTTTACATGTTGGTAGGAAGGGTTTTCCCCTAAACCCATTTAGGCTCAAGTTTTATCATTATTATCATTGTTATATTGTTTGATGTTAAACTTTAATTTTTGCTAAGTTGTTACTCTGCTTAAATTTATATTTTAGATTATCAAATTATAATTGCTAAGCTGTTACTCTGCTCAATTTTAGAAAATTAAAATGCACTTGTTAAGTTGTTACTTTGCTCAATTATAAAATGCACTTGCTAAGCTATTACTCTGCTCAAATTTAAAAAATTAAAATGTATTTATTTAGTTGTTATTCTGCCAAAATTTTAATAATTAAACTATAATTACTATGTCGTTATTCTGTTAAAATTTTTGGTATTGTGCAATTTTTGCAATATAAAGCAGAAACGTTGATTATATTGGTGCTCAAATTAATTGAGACAAGGGAAACCTCTGTTTGAGAAGTAGAAAGTGGATAGATTAGTGAGTAATGTAAACCAAGTGACGTGTTGTGGCATGGCACCCTGCTAGGGAAGCTACAATCTGAGAAATGAAAGGCAGGGACCCACTTACGGAGGTCTTGGGGGTTGGCATCGAGTGGTGAAAGTTCCAATGGCTAGGGTAGTGCCTACGAGTCGGGATATTCACCTAACCAAGCTCGACAACCCCGAAAATTGCTCAGTATTCCAGGATTGGTTTAAGAGTATACCTCTATAAATGGATATCCTGACTATTATATTCCTCAATGATAATGAGGACTATACCATGTGATGATGTTGATGAGGTATATATACTCACAGTCATTTCCTAGGTTCTATTAAGAATTATTACCCACTAATGGAAAATATGGATCCATATCGAGTTAAGGATAGTATAACTTAGAATAAACCCTAGATTCCCTACATTAATTGTGTTTTAATTCCTACCATACATATGAAAGTGATTTTAGAACAAATCACCTCACTCCATTGTTTTTCTTCCTTGTATGATTAATCGCAATTATTGAAAATGATGGCAATGTCTGATGATGCTAAGGATGAGTCAGAGGATACTCCTCCAAATTTGTAGACCTA
Source organism: Spatholobus suberectus (assembly GCA_004329165.1). Lineage (NCBI taxonomy): Eukaryota > Viridiplantae > Streptophyta > Magnoliopsida > Fabales > Fabaceae > Spatholobus > Spatholobus suberectus. Next base: position 28,619,849 of record CM014729.1, read on the forward strand.
GTTTATAATATTTTTCTTGAGGGATAGGATAGATAAATACTACTTTGTATAGAATCTTTTTGATGTATATATTGGGCTAGGTAGTATATGTCTTTTGATGTACTTTTTTTTTTTTACTATTATGTATTACTCAAACCATGATGTATAGTTATATATATATATATATATATATATATATATATATATATATATATATATATAAGCAATTTTATTATTTCATTTCTATTTCTAAATTCTATTAAATTTAGAAATTTTCTATTATAAAATCGAAAAAAAAATTACTCATATTTTCATCAACTTGACTAAATAATTAAATTAATATGAATTATATTTAAAATTAAAGGAGTGTTACAGTATTTTCATTGCTATACTTATCCTTTTGAATTTGCTTCTAAGTTATTATAATGTGATAGGTGAATGCAATCTCTGTAAAGGGTGATTTTGAGACACTACTGGATTGTCCAAAGAGTCTGTCTTGAAACTTAAAAAGCAATTCATATGAAACCCTCAGTTGAGTTAGGACCATGCTAGGAAGCATGAGTGCTTGTGTCTAGGAAGTTACAGTTTGGTACACTATAAAATGAAAGGTAAGGACCACCGTTGAGGTCTTGAGGGTAAAGGTATCAAGTTGTGAACATCCTAATGACCAAGTTAGCACCCTGAGCCAAGATAAATCAAGGAAATTAACTTGGTAACCCTAACGCCTGCTCAGCATCACCATGATTGGTGGAGTGTATATCTTTGATGGGCGGGTTGCCCTTTCCTCGAGGATGATGATTATGACATGGATCTCTACACCTTGTGAGGGATTATATGAACTCCAAATCACTTGCCATTGATTCCTAACGGTTGAGATGAATCATCAGAGATAGGTATAGATTTATATGTTTGGTAAAAGGTCTGTGATTGAGTCATGATAATGTCGGTTAGACCTTAGGTTTTCTCGTGTATAATAGCTTGATAATTGTATGTTTATATTTTGAACCTATTAAGAAAACAAATAAAGCTTTTATAAAAACCCCACTTCTTTCTTTTCTATTTCTTTTCATATATACGATCATGGTACGAGTAAATTATGTAGATAAAGGAAGAAGATGTCAATACTGAGGACAAAGAGGACACAAAAGAAGACAATTCAAAGACGTTCATGGTTGCTTAATATAGACATATTTGTAGTATATTCACAATATAAATTGTATACCCCGAATATTTATTATCATATTGATAATAATGATGTATGTTTTCTATTAACACTAAGTATATGAATGGAAATATGATGTATGTTATTTTATTCTGTCATTAATATACTAAAATAATGTAATTAGCTTTACTTGTTACTGCAATAAAGCTAAAAGAAAAAAGAAAAAAAACTTCCTCCGTTTTTAATAAATGTCAGGAATAAAGTCAATGTAACTTTGGGTGTTACATTCTCCACTCGTGGAAGGAGCGGAGAAGCACTTGTAGTGGCAGAATTTTTGGGGGGTGGTGGCTGTGTCAAAGGGGTACTTAGTGTAGACGAGGTTGGTGGTAGTGCGAATGGTGGAGGCTAGGGAGGAAAGCGAGTAGATGGGGAGGAGAGGCTTTGAGACGGGACTCTATTTTTGTGATTTTAGGGTTGGGTGGGTTTATTTCAATGCTGAACTCTTTTTTTAATAGATATTTTACATCAGTTGCAATGATAACCAATGTAAAATGTACATTTTACACCAATTATTATTACAACCGATATAAACAAGTTTGAAAAATTACAAAAATGCACTGCGTTTTTAGTTACAATATTAGTTGATAAATTACTGATGTAAAATCCTGTCATCAAAATCATATATCACATTACTGAATGGACTTGATATCTCATATTCGTAACTTGTGAGACATAGTCATCAATCTATTCACACACTAGTCTCAATACATTATTACTATCTTTATTAATAATAATACTTGTCTAGGAAAATGAATGTGTTCAATAATGAACCATAGGATCTAACTGTTGGAACCAAAGATGTATGAAGCGTGTAGTCCCTCAAAATTTTGAAGATAACAAACTTATTAAGTTTTAAGTCTCTGTTGTAAAAATGTTTTTACAGCGTCCAATATTTTGGTGTCCAACGTGCCAGTTTTAACAAGCGTCCAATTAACTCGTTATGATGACTGTCTAGAAGTAAGTCTCTCCTTTAACGGCTAAATGGTTAAAACTGAGACTCATATACAAAGTTTGTCCAAGAGTAAGTCTATCTCTAAATAACTAAGTATTCAAAGCCTGCCTATGCTTTCCTCACATTTAATGCTTTATCTATTTTAAGTGATTTAACATTCATATGTCTAAGCGTTAAATAAAAGACAATTACATGTTAGTGTATAAGTGCAGTATTGCAGAAAAAGCAAGTCAACTTATCAATTTGCCACGTCGAATAAAGAATGATCAGAAAAGAAGAACTCTAACACAGTTTTGCACTTTCTTTTTTGGTGCAAGAATAAACGCTACTTTCTGACTTCTCTAAAAGCTCGAAACACGCTCAATTTTCCTGAAGACTGAAGCTGAATCCTCTTAATGGCTCTTTTCCAAGAAAACTATATATATACCAGCTTGAGAACAGTAAACAAGGGAAGAAGTTCCAAGAAAATACGATATAGAGCTCTTACGTTTACTAGACGACTTCAAAATCTTGTTGAAAAGAAATTTTCTTTGTACTTAAACTTTCATATCCTCACTTCGTGAGTAGACTTGTTTTATAACAACTGTTTATGTTGTGAAAGACTGGAGAGGCTTAGTGAAAAAGAATACTTGGGTGGTTAAGCAATCTGGGTTGATTGCGTTGTAAAGCTTGAAGAGACAATGAAGAATACTTGTTGTATAACCTAAAGTTGGTAAGTGAACACTTTCTGGACGAAGGGATTGGACGTAGCTCAAGGTTGAGTGAACCAGTATAAAAATTCCGTGTCCTTGTCTTCTCTCATCCTTCTTTAACTATCTTTCAAACTCGTTTTAAGAAAAGGGGTTAAAAAGTTTTTGAAACGCATAATTCAACCCCTCTTCTTGTGCGTTTCTTGTTATTTCACTAACAATCAAATTATACTCGATGCCTGATAAAACTATATTTGATGAATTTATGTACATGTTTATTAGAGAAAAACCATAAAATAATTGAAAGCTTTGAAATATAAGTAGGAATTTGTATAGATTTTGTTTTGTGCCTTTCATTTTGTAAGTATTATTTTATATGGATTTCCATTATTTTACAGAGAAAAATAGCAAAACAATTAAAATTTGTCTAAGTGTTGAAGACACTAGAAGTAGCATCCCACGCAGAAGTGAACAAAATCCAAGACTAGTATTTAGAAGTCTAGCATCCTGCGCTGGAATGATGAAGCAATACTAAATTAATGTTGGAAGTATTGTAGCTACACATATGCCTAGTAGTGAAAATGATCCTAAGAAAGAAACATCCAATTCAACGCCAAGACCCCTACATGTGTTTTTTTATCTTAGCGTTAGAAGTGCTACATAAGCTTTGAAATTTAAGTTATGACCAGATATTTTATGATTAGTGTTGGAGACACTGATCCTAGCACCCAATACTAACAATAAAACATTTTATGCCTTGTAACAGTCTTTGGATCAATTGTGGGTCTCTTCTAGGTTATTATTTAAGCCAATTGCATGACCCATTGAGGACTATGCATGAGGAGAGGTCCAAACCCATCAATCCTTCCATCCCTGATTCAACCCTTGTAAAAGGATCTTTAAGATTTAATGGAACTACCTTCATCCATTATCATCTCTTTCTTTCTTACTCTATTTTTCATTATGTTTTGTTAAACTCCTTTTGGTTAGGGATAGAAGAACTATACAAGAATCTTTTGTAATTAAATCTTTTTATATTTAATGCAAGTTATTCGTGAGGTTGAGGAATCATCTATTTTCTTAATGGTTTTTGTTAACTGGTCATTGATAGAATGATTTAAAGTTATGCGCATAATGAGAAATCTTGTGTATGTAACTGGACTTGGGATTGATTTTCTTGTATTAGGGACTCATGTGTTCTTTTATATTCTTGAACTTAATGCTTGGATTAATCTTAATGGAGCTAAGGAATTAGAACATTAGGGTTGATTTCAAAAGGACTTTACACCAAGGAATTGGACTTAATCTAATTTTGTGAAATAAACTTCATTGCTTATGGGTAATCGTGTATTGAATTGAGTGAAATTATAGAAGGAGAATCACAAAAGAATTCGAACCCCTAACCATGCTTATCATCATTATCTTCACTTAAAATCTAAAAAATCATAAACAGTACCTCTAAATTTAATTTATTTTTAATTTCTATGTTATTTTCATTCAATTTTTCCCTTGTTTTCCTAAGTAGTAGTTAATTGTTAGAATTGAATTTTATATCAATCTCTGTGGGTATTGTCGCAACCGAGGTCACGGCGGGACAACGAAAATTAGTCTGAAAAAAAAAGGAGTCGCCACCAACATTTATTTAGGAAAAGTATTGGAAAAACCTTGGAAAAGAGAAGAATCTTCGAAACCAAATTTTGGGTTCGGAAGTCAATTACATGTAGGGAAGGTATTAGCACCCTACAATGTCCATCATAAAGATTAATTAAGCAAATTATTAAACTTTTCAAAATATTTATCTCACACAAAAATATTTATGACAAAAAGAGAACTTTATTTATTACAAAAAAGTTTTTTTTTTTCTTAAAATGATTAAATTTTACTATTTTTGAGATTGACAAGAGTGGGCCCTTGCTCCTACGTATCTCCTGATGCAATGGAGAATCAGACTCATGTAGTTCTTTTGGTAGAAAATATTTGTGTGTGGTTATTTTTTAATTTTGTTTATTAAATTTTAGAATCTCTGAACCATCACAGCTCATACATTCTAAAAACAGAATCAACAGAGGTATACACTTAAGTCAATCCATTAGAGCTTCTTAAAATTTTGATTTAACATTTTATTTTTATAAAAAACTAATTTTGGTTTAACATTTATTTTAGAGAAGAGTTTTAAGAACTCAAATTGTACAACTTGTGCCTTAAAATCCTAGGATTAAAAAGATGTCACATCCAATTAATCCTTTCTCGATTCTAGATTTCTTGATTTTAATTAAATTTTAGCTAAATTGTAAAAGTTGATTTTATTGATTTATCTTTCTTCTTTTTATTATAAATGATAATTTTGTATTTTAGAGAAGAGCTTTTAGACAACAAGCTGTCACAACCTGTGTCCTTAAGCCCTAGGATTAAGAAGATGTCACATCCAATCGATCCATTCTCTATAAAAACGTTATTATTATTAATCTATTCTTTTAATGAATTATGAAATTTAATTCTAATTAGAACTTATACTTTGTGGAGTATTTTAAAAGAAGTTTTAAGACAACAAACTGTCAAAGCTTATGTCTTAAGAAAAAAAAGAGTCAAGAGAAAGTCACATCCAATCAACTATTTTATTATTTAAATTTTTATTTCTTATCCTGCCTTTAATTAGTTAAAAAAAACTTATTTTAATTAAATTAGTAATAGAACACCTATTAATACACGTGCCCAGTTTTTTTTTTTTTTTATGTTGAAATTTCACTCACTTTTGTTTGTATATTATTTCAAATTTCCATTTTGCTAAACCTTTTTTTTATTATTATAATTTGACACATATGAAATGTAATGAGAATGAATTAAATTTAATAAAAAGATGAAACAATGAAATAGCATGGCAACCAAATTAGCACATATAATAACCATAATAACATGGAACAAAGAAATGGCCTAGGATAAATTAAATGAAGGAAGGGCGTGATTTATTGACATGCGCAGCACAGGCACGACAACACGCGAAGAAACTTTTAAACATGAAAGAAAACAACAATACGTAATATCAAAATAAAAAAAGGAGTGTCGACACACGCATTGGGCCGAGCCCAGTTGGAATATTTAACACAAACAGATTAAAAAAGAGAGTCATTGAAACAAAAGAGTAAAGTGAACTCAGGTATAAGATCAGATCCTAAATGAGGAACGGGAGGATCGAGAGCTTCAGGAGCAACTGCGAACATGTGAGGATAACAGAAGCAACTTGAGGACATCTGACGAAAGGTAGCGATGCGGTGGTTGGAGGTTTACGAAGGTTCGTTGACAGCATGGGGTTTGGGCTCACGAAGGTTCGTTGACGATGCAAAATATTGGGCGATGCGGAGGTTCCGAGACGGGGGGTTTGGCTCCGATGGTTCTGTTTATGGTTTATGTTGGCTCAGGTGTGTATAACAGTGTTGCTTGGTTGGTCACAGTTTGATTATTTTTGTATGGTAGTGTTTGGTTTTGTGATGGTGACTATGTACACCTATGGATTGCCTGTTTGCTATTCTTCTTTAATTCAAATTGATTCCTTTTGTTTATTTTTTTCTTACTCATTTTTACCACAGGGACATGACATAAAGAGAATAGAAGCAGGATAAAGAACAAGTAGAGTAATAGGTTTATATTGCTATTCACAGACACATCAAAGCTAAAGCAAATAAAAGGGGTGACTGTAAGTGCTTACCTTCAGCTTATTTTTAAGTTTTGATTCAACTCCCCAAACCCTTCTAGTATGTGTGAGAATAGAAGAAGAAAGATTGATGGTAATTTTTACCAGAGCCTCCAACTCAGAGTCTCTAAAAAATCTCCCCTTCTACTATCCTCTCCTCTCTTTATATCCTAACCCCTTTATCTCTTGAATGTTAAACCAATTGTCTTCTTGCAGGGACAAGAGACAAAACTTGTAGAGACAAAATCAGGGTTGTTAGGTGGCTTCAGGATGGTGTTTGTAAAGCCATGGTGCTTGGGCTGAGAAAGGCAATAGCAAAAGACACCGTGAAAGAACTATTACTGCCATCTTGGAAATAGCAAAGCGTGCTTTCTTTTTGTCTTATGTTCTGTAACCATTTTCTTTTTTGGTTTTGTAGTTATTATTTCAGAAAAAGGTCAACTTTTTGGGCTTGTTTCTTGTTATTATTGTTGTAGAAAACAAACAAAAGTCACCTCTTTGGGCTTGTGCTAACCCAAAACGAAAGAAAAGAAGAAGAAGAAAAGAACTAAGCTATGGAATATGATTTTGAGTAAAACAAAAATAAAAATAAAATGAAAGGATGGACAAAATTGGGTATTCACAGGTATGATATCCATATATTTACTGTATTATTACTTCTTTGATCAATATATAGCTGAATTTAAATCACACTTTATTTCATTTTAAAGTAGCTCCAATGGCGATATTAACAATGTCTTATGACATCAAATACATTGTTCTAAAGACTTTATTATAGTAATAAAATAGTTTAATAAATTAATAAATTACATAATAACATAATAAAGAAATATCTTTTATTAATAAATAATACGGTATAGTATATGTTTGAACAATGATTACCGGTATTCAATTGCCAGCTCACACAACTTGCTACTATTTTGAATAAACCAATATGTGTTTCTAACATGAAATTAAACACAAAAAACTAAGACTAATTTTTACTTAATATTTTTATGATTTTGAATAATCAAGATTAAAGAAATAGGATTAACTAAGGTTCAAATTCCCTTATTGTTCTTTTAAGTAATCAAACTTAATCCAACACAAGAACATTACGAAATTGAAGTGTGAATTAACAAACTCAAACTAAGTTCAATTTCGTAAATCAAAACCCCTTCAATCAAACCTAGGGTTCTAATCCCTTAGATAAAATATAATCAAGTCTTAAGCATGGATAAATTCAATAGAACACTTGTTTATGAAATTTTATCAACTCTTTTACAAAACAAGTGTATTTAGCTTTTAAAATTCCCAAAATAATATAATTTAAAAGAAATTTACACAGAAGGTGTAAATCAACATTGTGAAAGTTGATTTTGGTTTTATGAAACCAATTTCTAGTAGTGTTGGGCTGCCAAAAAATGTGTAGCATTTAAAAACCATCAAAAAGGGAATAATTCGCCAGAAATTGGTTTCACAAAACCAAAATCGACTTTCACAATGCCGGTTTACACCCTGCATATAATTTTTTTAAAACTATACTATTTTGGAAATTTTTAAAGCAAAATACACCTGTTTTGTAAAAAAGCCAAATTTATCCCTAGAACGTCACAAGCAAGGCATTACTCTCGACTTGATAGCATTCATAATTTTCTAATCACAAACACAACCTAAGATCAATTCACTAATGACTAGTTAGAGTAAACACAGAAAGCAATTGCTCAAATTCATGAAAGAAACTTATATATATTGAATAGAAAAGAGTTTAGTTATAAATAATTTCAACAAAGTTCATCTACCTTAGCCTAAGGGATTTAGAAAGACATCAACAAATTTAGAAAAATAGAAGAAAAGAAGAAGAGAAAAGATGATGGTTGCGTTAAAGCTCTAAAATCCTTCTCCAAGGTGTAGATCTTAAATGGATGGAGGAGAAAACATGGAAATTCACTTCAAACTTTGTAACCTCTTTTTTCCCTCTCAAACTGCACATTTAATTTAGTTCATCTACCCTAGCTTAAGGGATTTAAAAAGACATCAAGAAATTCAGAAAAATAGAGAAAAGAAGAAAAGAGAAGATGATGGTTGCATTGAAGCTCTGAAATTCTTCTCCTAGGTGCAGATCTTCAATAGATGGAAGAGAGAACATGGAAATTTGTTGCAGACTTCGCAACATCCCTTTTCCCTCTCAAATTGCATATTTATAGCAGCAAGATATATATTGACCACAACACTCTCAACACCCCAAGAAAGGCTTCAATTTTTCCACCCCAGAGCGTAGCGCTAGGATTCAACACTACAACACTGCATATTAAATTTGGAAAACAGCACTGCAATGACGCTTCAAGCACATTGGGTTTCTCTCTGTTACGATAATGCTTTGACCAACACTTCATTAGATTCTAGTGCTTTTAGCATGGGCAAAACTTGAGCTCTTTATTGACCAGTACTTGGATCAACAGTTTTCTATAAACTGGTTCTTTTAGCACTAACACATTTAGTGCTCTCTAACAAATAGCTCTTTGACCAACGTTTTTCCTCCACTTCTAGCACTTAGCACGTATGTCTATACTCCCAAATTGCCTCCAACTTATGTGGCACTTTGTGCCAAGTCTTAAGTTTCCAATATTTGCTTTCCTTGGAAAAAGGAAATAGAAACTTAGGTAAAAATAAGAATTTAAATGGATGTGTTGAATTAATGAGTTTTCTATTATTTTATTGTGAATTTTTCCATTATCTACTTATCTAAGTGAGACTTTTTTCTTATCTAAATTACGTACATAAGTTCATGAAATTTGAATTTATTAAGATACATCAACATCAACAACCCATAAAAAGATAAACACAACTAACGAGAATCGCCCCCTTAATAGATTTGGATCTTTTCTGTTGAGCTATCAATAACCTAGATTGACTTGTTACCTAAAAAACACAATTCCTAAAACAAGACTTCCATTTTTAAAACTCTACCCACCGAGAATTCTTAATTTTTCGTGGTATAGGTCTTCTCAAAGTCTAGTTTAAAAAGTAGACATTCTTTGCCTGATCTTTTTAAGTAATGAACTAACTTATTGATAATTACAACCATTCAAAATATATCTTTTACAAAGAAAGACAAATTGATTAAGGGAAATGATGGAACTTAGAATGTGTGTAATGATGAACGTACACCTTATTTCTGATGTGATGTATCTTTTTCTCATTCTTATGAGCTTTTCTCTTTGGTATATCATCTTCCAAAGAAGAGAAAAAAAAAATCCCCCTCTTTTTGAATGTTATATTGTGGTATTTATAGAGGCTTTGAATTGATGAAAGTGTCGAAGCCCACTGACTTGCAATAGAGGTCGTCAGCACAAATTGGGGAAGAAAAGAGAGGAAATTAATTAATTTGTAGTATAATTGGTACATCTGAAAAGCACATGGAATTGTTGTAACAAGAAAGAAAAAATATTCTTTTATTTATTTACGTTTTTTTGTAGTTATCTCTGAGTGAGAGTTGGACCAGTGGCTCAAATATGTTATTTTGTATTATTTGTAACTTTTTAGGTCTGATATGTTTTTTAAATTGGACTGGACAATTGTATTTTGGGAACTGCTATTTACACTCTCCCAATTGCTATTTACACTCCACTTTCCCTTTTTTTATTACCAAAAATATCTTTTTATACAAAAAGGTGTAAACCCACATTTCATTCTCATTGTTCTCTAAACCTTCTACCTATTTTATCTCTTTTCCCTCTTTTCTCCATCAAAGGTATTAGAATTTTACCTTAATTCTATTCCATTGCAATCCTTTATTGAATTTGATCGTTCATCTAAAATATTTTTATTAAACTCTCCACATTGTGCGCATTGAGGTAAGGCTTAATTTCATATTTTTAGCATTCCAAAAAATACATTCTAGAATAGTTTTGGAAAGTACTTTCTGGAATAGATATTATGTCACTTTCTTAGCATTATTTTTTGGAACCCTTTTTAAATTTGTTTGTGTTGCCTATTTGTTTCATTTTGAAGGTTTAGGGATTCATTTTTTTGCTAGAAGGGAAACGAAATGAGAGGAGTGGTAAACCCATAGGTAGGAAAGTATAGTGAAACCAGAGGGGCGCTAGAGAATAGCCCAAGAAATGCTCAAAAAATGCCTAGAAGAGAAACGAGAGGGGGAATGTGTGGAATCCATAAGTGGGTGGGGAGTACAGTGATTCGGTGAAACTAAGGGGGAGTGTAATGGTGGAGGAGAAATGTTTGAAAAAAACAGAAAAAAAAGGTTATTTAAGTAATTTTATACCAAAAAAGAAAAGAAAGGAAGGATGTATATTTATATTTTACACAAAAAAAAAAAAGAAGAAAGGAAGGATGGAGAGAATGTAAATAGCAAAAGCCTTGTATTTTTGTCAAATGAGCTCAAGTGACCCAATGTATATCTATCTATCTATCTATATATATATATATATATATATATATATATATATATATATTCAACTTTTCTATTTCTTATGTTATTAAAACAAGCTCAAGGCATCCTAATCCAATTTTAGACAAATAAGGAAACAAAACAAAGGAAAATAGAGGGCCCTACTATTCCCACTCCAATTTCACTATTTTCACCCCAACTTTTGTTTGTTAATTTTTTTTCAAAAATACCCTTGATGAAAACTTGTTTTTGTTGTACAGAATATACAATGAAAACGTGTTTTCATTATATTAAGGGTCTATTGATATACACAACGAAACATTTTCATTGTGTATCTCGACAAAATCTTGTTGAGATGCACAACGGAAACACATTTTCGTTGTATATCTTAATAAGATTTTGTCTTGTATATCTCAACAAAATCTTGTCAAGATACACAACGAAAATACGTTTTTTGTTGTTTATCTGGACAGCATCTTGTCGAGATACACAATAGAATTGTGTTTCCATTGTGTATCTGGACAAGATCTTGTTGAGATACACAATGGAAACACATTTTCATTGTATATCTGGACAAGATCTTCTTTAGATACACAATGGAAATATGTTCTCATTGCGTATCTAGACACGTGTTTTTGTTGTATATCTAGACAAAATCTTGTCGAGATACACAATGGAAACGCGATACCAAATGAAAATGTGTTTCTGTTGTGTATTTAGACACACGTTTTCGTTGTGTATCTAGATAAGATTTAGTCGAGATACACAACAGAAACGTGATTCCGTTGTGTATCTTAACAAGATTCTGTTAGGATATATAACAAAAATATGTATCTGTTAATAAAGAGGAGGTGTGGTGAGAAGAAGAGAGAGAATAAAAAAAGAGTGGAGACAAAATATTGTTTTCACTCTTTTTTGAAAAAGTTAGAAGTGAAAATAGAAAAAAAAAAAAGGTGGGAATAACAGGGCGAAAGTAGATTAAGACCAGTCCAATTGGGTTGGATTGTGTGAAAAAATGAAATAAAATAAATAAATCATGACGGATAAAATTGAGTGTTTATAGTTAATTAAATTTATTTATTAATTAATTTATTTATTGTGATAAAATTTATTTATATCTTTGTACTTCTGAAATTTAATGCCATTAATCTTCTTTGAATAAAGTTTGGACTACCACGATAGGGATAGGGATGCGCAACTACTAGTCTTAGGGATAGGGATAGACTTTTCTTTTTTTTATAGTTCTATTAATTCCTACATATATATTCCTTTCAGACAATAACAAATATAACAACGTCATGCAGTTTACGCATGTAAGAAAGCGTAAGATTTGAAGAAGATAGAAAACATCATATCATGTGTTTGACGCTTTGACTGGTATAAATAATAAAATGTTTTGTTTGGGGGATTAAAGACAAACAATCAGTTAGCTAAATAGGTTCGGCATTTCCCAACAAACTTAATTATAATTGTTTGAACGTATAAAGTTACTAGAACATGTTGAAGAATCATATAAACAATCACCATTGAATGAGTTTATTTTTATCGTAGTTATATTTGACACGAAATCACTTGTTAAATTGAATTAGTTAACTCTGTGAAAAAGGATAAGCACGTAAGGAGAAGGGGAGGATGGGAGGAATATATCCATTATGAATAAAATCAACAGTTTCAAATAAGAAAGGAACCAATGTATCTGCAATTAATATTTTATTTGGATTTATTGGTCTGAAAGCTTTATATTGATATGACCACATAAGCACTAGGTAAACAATTGCTAAATTCAAGTCTTATTAAGACCATATAGAGTTAGCTTTATGGAAAGAAAGCGGGCTATTCGTATTACATGTACTGCAATTGATCTAAAAGACAAAAAATAGTATAACTAAGCTAAAATCAAATAAGGGAAACCTACTCATAAATAAACACGGGAAGCATAATCTATGTAGATGCAAACCTAAAGCCCAGTGGTGCGAACAAAAGAACCATACTTACGTTCACAGTTCAAAAGTAAAATGAAAAAATTCACCAAAAAAAAAAGTAAAATAAAAAGAACTTTTTAACTCTTAAAGAAGAAATTAGATTCACGGCGTTTTTTTTATTTCTTCGATTTTCAAATTTTAAGACAGCCGATAATGTTATGAAAAGAATCTCCAGTTCAGCCATATATTCATCATTCATCGTGTTCCTTATACACACACACACATACATGCATATATCTATCTATATATACACATTCTTCTTTTATTTATTTTGTTGATGGTTTAACTTATAAAATATCTTGCTTAAAAAAAAAAACAAAAAACTTATAAAACATCTCAGTTTCTGATAGATGATTATCATCTTTAAAGCATCTCCCTTCATTTTTAACAATGTATATGAACTTATTTTATTTCATTAATTGTTATTTGTCAGTTAAATAACTACAACTTTATGGTATATATATTTAATCTGAGAAAATGTTTTTTTTTTTCATAAATGATTATAAAAATGTTACTTTATTTTCATTTTATTTTTGTTTCCAAAGATTTTATGCAACAATATTTTATTGGATTGGTTGGCTATGGTCTTGTATCAAATGGTGGTGATCCATGTTTTGGAGGGAGATTGGATTATGTCATGTCTAGGTATTTTCCTTTTATTTTGAGTTTCTTTTCTTCTACTTGAGACCAAGTAGCTATTTGTTTTCTGAATTATGGTGTGTATGAGTCTTATGTTGGGCACAATTTGTGCTTAATTGAATCATTAAATTATTAATGAATTTTCTTGCTTATCAAAAAAAGAAAATACCTCACCAAACTAAATACTACAAATTTGGATAACTTTCTTCTTAAGAAAATCTAATTAATATGATACATGTTTAGAACTTTTATTAAAAGCTACTAGTTTAAACTTACGAAAAGTTCTAAAATAATTTTTAGGTCATTACCTTTTTTAAGAAAATTTTAAAAAAAAGTTATGTAGTTATTAAAACAATCCAAATATATGTTTTCTGATTAAAAATACATACAAACATATCCTTACTATCAAACATTCAAACTTATTGCCATTCTTTCATTTCTGTCACCCTCCTCTCTATCTCACATCTCTTTTTATCGGATACTAATAATGAAAACTGAATGCTTTTGGTAAATGCAAGATTGGGCTTGATTAATCTTAAATGCAATTATGCAACACGCTGATTCAATTATGAAAATTAATTCGCCATGAGCTTATGTCAGTAGGCAAGCATAAATTGTTGAAAGAAAAGAATGGATATATCATGCATGTATGTTGCGCTTAACACCACAAGCAACATACTTGGAGGGATCATACCCTTAACGGATAGGTAAAGAGTGGACAACGGGGCATTATTCAAAATTCACACTGAACAACTGTCAGATCACACAAATGGGATCAGATTCGCTTGAGACCGAATTTTCCTCCATAATTCAGTTGTATCTTACTCGAATTATTGGAGTATATATGCTTAAAGTCAATTACCTTATGATACTGTTTGAGTCCATCCATATCAATTTTTCACATTATTTTATTATATTGAGAACTTCGATTACAAGTTCATGACTTTTGTTGAACTTGTCCAATATTATAGCTTCTCAATTAAGTGGCTCAAGTATCCCCAAAGAAATTGATTTTGAAAATGTTAATGATTACAAATGTTCTACCTTCATGTTTTACAAGCTATAGTCAATTATATTGGTTTATTATTCAGAATAATTTCATACAAAGGTTATAGAGGTTTACAAATGCACTTTATTGAGGTTATAAAGCTTTTGTTTTTAATTTTAGAGTATTATCTACTTGATAAGTAAGAGTTTAATTTTTTACCATATAGTTAAACACTAAAGTAAGAATACCTCCAACAATATGTTTTTTTTAACACATAAATTAAATTTGATGTATAACTTAATTAAGACCATATGCTTGGGATTCAAACTCCTTCCACTTAGATCAATACATATTGTTTATAAAAATTTATTTTTGTGCATGGAATAAAGCCCTATCTTCTTAGATAATAAAATCAGAATTAAGGTTAAAAGTTCTAATTTTATATTATGAAGATGAAAATTTAAAGAGAATTGTAATTTTCCTATTTATAACAAAAAAATTAAAATTCCAATTCCACGTTGAACTAAAATTATTTTATTAATTTTTTTAAAATATCTAAAACGTAAATTATAAAATAATATATTTAATTTATCATAAATATGTTTGTTTTAGTAGATTTTCTTGTAAAATTAAGTCTTAATTGGTGTTGGATATATGACGAAAAACAGATAATGTGTGCAATAGTTACATGAATGTAAAAATTTTATCAATGATCTGCAATAGGGTGTTCCAAATCTAATTCTTTATATAAGTGAATTTATGTAAATGTGGGTTGGCACAATTGATTAAGGATCTAGGACAAATTCTTATTTTTTTTCATGGATGTGAGTTTGATTCACTCTAAAGTTACTAAACTCTTGCTTGGTGGGCAATCCTCTTTTTTAGTGTTCTTTTTTAGTCCTTACTATTAACCCTAATTAATTTAGTGCTAACATAGCTAACAAAATAAAAAAATATTAATTAAGAGAATTAAGATAATGAAGAATATTTTAAATTAAAATAATTAGATTATTTTTTAGTATGTAATTCAATTTAGTAATGTATTTATTATTTTATATAAAAAAGATAATTGTATATAATTTATTTTTATAATTTACTTTTTATTTTTAATATATTATGAACAATCATTTTTATTCTTTTAACATTATTCTTACTTTTCATTTCACTAATTTACTTTTGACATTATACTTTTTATTAAAAAATTATAATTTACTTAGAAGCTTATAATTTATTTTTAATATATTAATTTTATCTTTAGAGACAAAATCACTGCTTGTAACATATTAAAAGAATAAATTATATTACAATTGTGGTGTAAGCATGTACAATAATCCTTTATGTGAGCCTTTGCTTGTAGTCCCAACAGTACATGCCATTAGAATCTTGCCAATAGTATTGAGGGTACCTTCTCATTCTACCAATATCTATATTAATTTCAATACAAGTGAATTTGCACTTTGCACTTAGATAAATATATATATATATATATATATGTGTGTGTGTGTGTGTGTGTGTGTGTGTGTGTGTAAACAGCATTTACTTACTTATTACATACAAATTAACTCACTTTAGTGATACAATTGGATAAGATATGGTTTCTTAAGTTTAAATTCATGCCTTTATTTTATTAGAAAATCTTAGTGGAGTTGGACGACACTCATGTCTTATAGCTTGTTTGGAAATATATATATTTTTTAGAGGCCACAGGTATATCCTTCATATGAGGCAATTTTGCTTGAGTTTGATAAGACAATCATAGGTAACAAAGCTCTTTTTCTAAGTATTTAACACAATTGCAAACTGAAGACTCAAACTTGAGATTACTGGTTAAGTTGGAACAACTCCACGCCACTTGATCCACATGCATGTTTGGTGCTCTAGTTTGAAAATATTTAATGATGTGTTCGGAATGAGAATTTTGAGAGAGGAATTTAATTTTTAAATTGGTTAAAATAGCATACATCAAAATAATTTATTTGGATATTAAATCCAAATTTTTAAAAATGAAAATTTCATCGGAGATTCTTTTTCAAGTAAAATTAAGAGATTTCAAATAATGGAAACTCTTTCTCTCTTCTACCATTTCATTGTGAGCTCTCTCACTTAAAATTTTTGATATGTTTTTTACTTTATCTTATGCACCTTTGTCTCTTGCCCTCCTCCTCCCTCTTAGTGTGCACCTATCTTTTTCTCTCCCCCTCTTTCGACACTTCAAGTATTGTTTAAAAAATAGGTTTAATACATTAGTAGGTCCCTAAACCTTTAAAAAATTTTTATTGAAGTCCATACACTAAAAAAAATTGTAATTGAATCATTAATCTTTTACAATTTTTGTAATTGAGTCCCTGAAATTAGTTTATAGCAACTCAAAATAGCCAAAAAAAAAAAGCAATTTGTGGCAGTTTTACTAACTCCAAAGACCTAATTACAAAAAATCGTAAAAGATCAATGACTCAATTACAAATTTTTTTAGTTTAAAGACCTAATTAAAATTCTGAAAAAGTTCAAGCGCATATTGATGTATTAAACCTAAAAAATATTATAAATTAATGAGATAAACTTGATTATCAAACACTTATTTATGTTAAATAAACTCATAAGTTAATAGAATAAAATATAACTAAAATGATCTTTAGTTATACAGATTTGTATTAATTTTAATACACATTTTATTAGTGATTAAAATTTACTGAAACTTATGATCAAATAATGCAAGTCTATTTTCGAATCTAGCTAGTGACTCACCCATAATTTCATAAGACCAAATAAACTTTTATTTATAATAAAAAGTGTATTAAAAAAGTATAAAAAAAGTGGTCATAACAATTTTCTTTAAATATTCTTCTTGGCTCCACAGGAAGAGCTGTAGATGAAGCTGATAAAGGAACTACTAGTTCTGCTGTCTATAAAAGGCCATTGGGTCTCTTCCTTTTGAAGTACAAAACCACACAACCTAAACCAGCTACTACATTGTTATATTCTGTCACTCTTCCATTCAACATATATATATATATATCCATGGCGTCATCTCAAGCAGACCTCAGAAAGATTGGTTTGGAAGGTTTTGCTTTGATAGACAAGTTCTACGGTCCATCCAGAGCCAATGATGCATTCCCTGGGCGACGAGAAGCTGGTTTTTGGGTGGTTCATCAAGTGCCTAATGGCGAGATGGAGAAGCCTGCTGTGAAAGCCAAAGAGGTTGTTGGGATAGCGGTTCCAAATTACCCTAGGGGAGGAAAACTCCAGAATCGTTGGGGTAGGCCCATCAAACCTTAAGAGCTTTGGTTTAAATGTTATGAGTTATCTTCTAGTGGGTCCCTGTTCCATTAATAAAGGTTATACTATGTCACTCTAGTATGGTATGTATGTAGAGCTCGATGACCTGCCAATTAATATTATATAAGGCAAGGTCTTCTGCAGCCGAGGAAGGATATGTAGTTTTATAAGTACCCTCTGTAGTTTGTGTGTAGTGAATTAAGTCTTAAGTTGATGCATGTAAAATAGCTTTTATCACTAGTGTCTATGATATATGCAAATTGGATAAAGATAATGGTGTTGGACTGGCTCAAATCGGTAAGATTGAACATCTATAAATAAGGTTTTGGGGTTCCATTTCTTCTAACATTGGGCAATTGGTATACCTTAATTTTAAAATGGGATAAACTTGCTTTCTCTTAAACATTTTGAACAAAAAATAAATACATAAAAATCAATTCATCCGGATTAATTGAAATGAGACAACCTCAAACTCCAAAAATTCTTTACAGTAAAAAGGAGATGCAGATCATGGTTACACCGAATCCCTCAGAGCTACGCTTTAATTTACTCACCGAACATAAAATATTTCTAGCATGCTTACCAAAAGTGAACCGTTTCTATAGCGTACCAATTTGAACTTTGAAAGCTGCACATGAGGTGTCATGAAACAAGAATACGCACTTACAGCGTGCTTTGTCCAACAAACTGGACGAAGTCCTGTTGGTGCAACTGGTGTTGATAGTTCTACACATGGTTCTAAATTGCGGTTGTGGTCTTTGTTGCGGTTTCATTGAAATCCCTAATATTGCAAGAAATTGCGGGAAAATGCGGTTGATGCGGCCGCAATTGCGGTCGCGATGCGGTTGCGGTGAGTCAAAAACTTTTACGTTGCAGTCGCAATTACGGTTGCGGACCGCAATTTAGAACCATGGTTCTACAACAAAGAAGAGAAAAAGCACAAGTCTCCAAGGCATTTGTAAATACTAATCTTTAGGTTCAATTCGCCCCTACCAACTTCTATAGAAATTGGATGTAATCGGGTGTCTCAGCAGATCCCCTTCAAATTACAATGGAGCTCCTTGATATGATTTGCACATCCACTTTAAGCATATCGCCAATGGTAGTTTACAAAAGAATAATTTTCTTAATTCTCTCTGCTCACAAGAAAAGAAAAGAAATGATTTGAATGTAAAGAATCTAATAAATTATGTGTTTTGTTATTCTTTTTTTGCATGTAGATTGATTCTATTTATAGACTATCTCATGTTAATTTTTTAGTAAAGAGATTTAATGTTTCAAAGAGACACATCTCATGACTCTTGGTGAAAAGTCACATCTATTCAACTTATACTTTTACATGAATAGAAGCATAATTTCATCAAAGGATACAACTGTTCATTTATTTTGAAAATCTCTCGCAAGTCAAACTATTTCTCAATATCAATGTAACTGTGAAGTATTCTAAGATAAGCACAACATTGACTATCCCTCTTCATGGATTTTCCAATAATCTAGTGAATATCCCTCTTCATGGTCAAGCATAAACAAACATTTTTTTTTTCTAAATGTTGGAGCCTATAGCTGGCATCGGTGACCCTAAAAAATAGTCGTTGGAGATCGCTAGGGATGTCAAAAATACCCGTGTCTATGGATATCTGCGGATAAAATTCGCCACGAGTAGAAAATTGGTACTTTAAATGGATACCCGCGGATATTCTAAACGGGCATATCCGCTACCCGTTTATTAACAGGGCGGGTACGGGTATCATGGTACCCGTACCCACAGATATCCGCTACCCGCAATTATATATTTACTTAAATACCCTTACATATTAATATAAATAAAATAACATAAATTTATTCAAAATTTTCAAAAATATTGTTCATTACGAGAGAAAACTTATACAATTATATTACAAGAAAAAAGGAACATAAATTTGTGAGCATTTAAACTATATTTTTTTTAGAAAAATTGTTAGAATAATTAAAATTTATGTTCAAAGTGATTATTTTAAACAATAACTCTTTAATTTATAAATTCAAAGTGATATTTTTAGCACTTTATAATTGTCCACAACACACAAAAAAAATTTGTTATTTTTATTATTATTTTTTATTTTTTAAAAATATCTGCGGATATTCACGGATACCCGCGTGAGTAATGGCGTTGGTACAGGTACGGATTTTATCTGGTGGGGCGGGTAGCAAGTAGCTACTACCCGTGCCCGCCTTGCCCCATTTACATTCCTAGAGATGGCATTATGATGTTGTTAATACGCCCAAGTTGTTCCAATTTTGAAAATGAGATTGCTAGAAGTTTTAGCAATTGGAACTAATTCAACCTCACAATTAAGAACAATATCAAATATGTTTCGATATTTTATTAGAAATAAACCGAAGCTAACTTAATTTTAAAAGTTAACTTAAAGGAAAATATTGTTTAAGTCTTTTAAAAAGTATTTTAATTGTATTCTTAATTAAAGTGAAACATCTTAACATATATTTTAATGACAGTGAATATCACTAAAATTGAGAAATTGTATTTGCGTAATTAGTTGTACAATTTTTTGTACAATAACAAAAGAGATAAGAAAAACAAAGAGAATAGTGTATGACATGATAATTAATTGAAGGATTAATTAATCAGTTAGCTAAAGAGATATGTACGACATATTTTTTTGACCAGCGAATAGTGAAATAATTAAAGATGTTTAAAGGGAGAAAGTTATACAGCAATGTCGGAGACTCGAATCACCAGTAATTGATAAAAATTAGAAAGAAAATAACTAATAAAATTGATAAAAAAAATTAAATCATCCTACTTTTTTTATCAGGCAGAACATAAAGGGAAACAAAGGAAAAACAAATTAATCAGCTCCTAATTGTAACTATGCCTAGAGCATTAGCTAAACATATATTCCGAAGTGGGGCAAGGCAAGTAGGGGTGTAAGCGGTCCAACTCAATCCATGAATCCGACCAACTCGACCCAACCCAATTACATTTTTGTGGATTAGGTTGGGCATCTGGTTGGGTTTGGTTTCTTTCAGCAAACCCAATTAGGTTTGGGTTGGGTCAAGGGTTGAGACATCTCCAACCCAATAAATCCGATCCAACCCAACCTCTTATTATTTAATAAAAAAATATTATATTTATTACTTTTGACACATTTTTAGTATTTTTTCTATTTTCATTATTTAATAAAAAATATATTATATTTATTTAATAAAAAATATAATTTTTTTTCTATTTTCTCTGTTTTTTCTGATTTTTTTAAATTCTTTTGAAATTTTCAAGTTTTGTGTGTGACCTGATTACCCAAGCTGATTTATGGTCGGATTGGGTCATTGCAAAAAAAAAATTTAACCCAACACAACCTAATTTAATTAAATTTAATTGAGTTTGGTCTTAAATGAGGGTAAATACAACTCAACCCAGACCATTTCCACTTCTAAGGACAAGAGTCCCACAAGACCAAAGCATTTTGAGAAGAAGCGCTGTATTTAATAAATCAATCTGCAAAATTGTTACCCTCACGATTGTGGTGTTGAAAGGTTATATTTCCATGCATACGTCACGACATCATGTAATCTAGAATCTTGTTTATCAGTGACGCATAGGGGTGGAAAGGATGAGCCCGCTTGAAATGAGGTCAAGAAAACCATCTTAGAGTCTAACTCACAAACAAGCTTTTTGACTCCTGCAGTCCATGCGAGCTTGTGGCCATGATAAATGGCAAACAAAGAGCTCAGCATCCTAAAGTATTAATTTTTTTATATTTTATGAAATTAAATATATTTATTTTTAGTTATATTAAAAAATTAAAATTGGTGATAAAATAATTTATATTTAATTTTTTTAAAAATTGTTACTAAAATTTTTGTAACTTCAATATTAACAACGAAAAAGTAATTTTTGTCACCAAATTTTGTCATTAATATTTCAATTATTTTTACTGATAACATTATTTAAAAAAAAAAAAAAGAGTCTGCTGTATAATTAATTAATTAGAATATTTTAATCTTCTCAAAGACAAAGGTAAGACGAGTAATATTTATGATTTTTTTCTAATAACTAGTAATCTATGATTACGAAGTTAAAGAACGAAAACAAGTCCGGTGGTGCGAGCACGATGCATGAATCAACGAAAGAATCATACTTTCTTCCACAATTTAAAAATAAAATAAAAAGAACTATTAACTTTATTCCAAACATTAAGAGAGAGATAGAGGAGATGGAATAGGATTCACTGACCCTCTTCCTCTGTTTTTTCTTTTTCAGCCTTTAAGACAGAACGCGAATAAACCTGATTAGGTCACAACGTTCTCAGCGATCTTCAATTTCTATCCAACTTTCCCACATTGCTGCCGATCAATATGAGCATATTCCGTACATTTACAAATTTTGAAATTAAATAGAGTTTAATAGACGAGTTTAAGGGTCATCCATGTTGGTGTAAAATTGTTTTACAGTGATAGTCAATTAAAATTTTCTATTTTGTCGCATCAAATTAAATTATTGAGTAAATTATAATGATATCTCTTGAAGTTTTTTGAAATTGCACATAATTCTTTTTCTGTTTTTAACCTTTACAATAATTTTCTTTATAGGGGTACACAATGTAATACTTTTTAAACAATTAAGGGGGTTAATATAATATAATATATAAGGGGTGTTAGTGTAAGGTTTTTCAAACAATTAAGGGGGTTTGTTTAAAAGTGAAAAAAAAAGAGGTATCAAAAAAAATTTGAAGAAACTGCAGGAAATGCCAATATAATTTACTAATTATTTTAATTGAATTAAAAAAAAACCTAAAAAATGAGAAGTTGAGTTTTGAGATGAAAAAGTGAGACAAAGAAAGGTGATTGAAAAAAATTAGGGTTGAGATTTTGAGATAGGAGAGAGAAATAGAGAAAGGTGGCCAAAAAATAAGGGTTGGACTTTTAAGATGGGGAGCGAGATAGAGAGGAGGGTAGCCAAAAAAAAAAAAATAAGGGTTGAAGTTTTGAGATGAAAGAGCGGGGTAGAAGAATGGCCAGAAAAAATGGAGGTTGTGATTTTGAGATGAGGGAGTAGGGTGGACGAGGGTGGCCGAAAAAAATAGGGGTTGGGATATTTAGATGGGGGTAGGACAGTGGAAAGTAGTTGAAAAAATGGGGGGGGGGGGGGGGTGTTAAGATTTGAGATGGGGAAATAAGGCGAAGGAGGGTAATTAGAAAAATAGGGGGTTTGGGTTTTGAGATGGGAGAGTGGGATGGAGGAGGGTGGCTAAAAAAATAAGAGGTGGGGTTTTTGAGATGAGAGAGTGGGGTGGAGGAAAGTGGCTAAAGAAGATGGGGGGTTGGGGTTTTGAAATGGAGGAAAGGGCAAATGAGGGTGGTCGAAAAAGATGAGGCTCAGTTGGGATTTTGAGATGGGAGAAAAAATTAGGGTCTAGTTAACTTTTTTTAAAAGTTTTTTTTAATTTAAAATATTTTTTAACAATTAATTTGAAGTGGCCAAGTAGTTAAATTTCATTGGATGTAGTGTAAAAAGTGAAATAAATAAGGTAAACACAAGAAAGAGGATTGAATTGTGTTTACTATAACTTTGAAAACTATTTTGAAAGTGTTCAACAAATATGTTTTTAATCAACAAAACAAATTTATAAAAGAAACACTGTAAAGTTTAAATAAAAAGGTTTAGAGAAGAAGAACACATTAGATTTATCCTAGTTCACTCTTAAACCTAAGAGCTACATCCCGTCTCTTGACTAGAAGGATTTTCCACTAAATCACCAAACACTTACACAAGTATTCTTATTACCTCTTCAGGCTATGCAAATAGTAACCTTTCACAGTCAATCCTCTTCAGACTTTAACACTCAAACAAGGTAATTAAGGTAACTCGCTTAGGTGAGAATATGAAAATGAAGTGCACTGTAATCTCTTTACACAAAGTTATATGAAAATCAAAGCTTAGAGAATAAGAATGAATTCAATCAGTTTGTGGTTATGTTGATCAACACTTCTCTATCTGTGAGATCTTTTTTATATAGACTTGAGAAAAATACCTATTGAGAAATAACAATCTTCTCATTCTAATTTGCATTAAATATTCACCAGGGTTTTTCTTGAAATCTTCACATGGTTTTGAGATGTCCTTTTTAGAGAGAGAAAGAAACAACATAGTTGTTCCTGAATATTACCAAAAAGGTGCATTGTTCTTTTTGTTGAAAAAAGAAAATTCTTTTTTGCTTATCCCTTTATCCATGCAACGCTGTAAGCTTATCTGAGTAAATAGGTTGACTTGTAAATTTCATAAGCTTGAGACATACTTGGAACCAAGCCCAAATATGTTGTCATTTTGTTAATAAATGTCTTGCCTTTTAATTTGAAATATGATTTGGATAACTTAGATGATTTTTCAAAAACTGACATATTAAATATTGTCTATTTAAGAAAGAAACATGAGAGTATAGTAAGAATGTTTTCATAGACATAGGATCGTCTAGAGAATACTTATTGTTTAAACCAAAGATGTATGAAGAGTCTAAACCCTAAAAGTTTTGATGATAGCAAAGACTATTAAAATTTATGAACCTTTAACAAGTGTGTTTCATGTGCAATTTGATTTATACTTACTAGTTTTCACTAAAAACAATCTTATATAACATAAGTTTTTTATAGCAAGTTTTATTACAAGCATCCATCGTATTTGCTTGTTAATTGTCCAACGTTTTGCCAACTAATCGTCCAACAAGTTTTAAACTAAGCGTCGAATATATGTTTTGGAAAGAGTCCAAATACACATTTCATATATGGACCGTCTTTTATCAAGCACGAACCTTTCAAAAAGCCTTATACACTTTGTTTTGAAACTTGGCTAAGTTTGAACATTTATTCATACAAAATCCTTTGACATATATTTTATTCAAAAGCTTTGATAAGCTCTGAATCATAGTACTATAAAGCAAAAAGCAAGTCAACTTATTAGCCACAAGCCTTTCCTAAAATGTGAAAAATAGAGAAAAGCATAAAGAACTTTTAATGTGTCAGAAAAACAATATACCTTTTGGGTATAACTATTTATGCAACTGTCTACATCTTTTTTTTCTCTTGTTGGTAAAGACAAAAAGTTTTTGATATAGCATGAAGAACATATCTCATGCATTTGATGCAACATCAAAACGAGAAGAAATTTCCCTTTAACAGATATCTTCACCTCAATTAAAAAAAGATTCCTCTCACTGAAGAGAACATGAGTTTCGAGAACAAGCTTATTGAACCAACTCTAAGCTCTGAACTAAAGTCATTGGATGATACCTATAGCATTTAAGTTTCATATTCTTTGTAATCACAAAGCTTTGTATCTTGAACTTGAGTTTCACGTCCTCACTTTTGTGAGTTAACTTACAAAGAATTTCTTTATGAAATCCTAAAGAGGTTTAGTGAGAAAAAAAATACTTCTTGTAAGTAATCTCAGGTTAAGATTACATTTGGTGTAATGCCTGAAGGGGTTGTGAAGAATTCTTATCGTAAAATGTTGTTATTAGTGAAAAGGCTTTACATAGAAGGGGCTGGATGTAGCTCTTGGTTGAAGAGTGAATCGATATAAAACGTGTTATGTGCTTTCTCTTGTCCCTTATCCTTTCTTTAGCGCACATGTTCTTGGACAATCTATTTTTAGCTGTTCTATCTTACCTTACAAACATATTTGCAAAAAAGTTTTCTTAGTGCATATACACACAATTCAACTCCCTTTCTTATGTGTAACTTGTTTGTTTCAATTGGTATTAAAGCTCGGCCTCTAGGAATTGAGCATATAATAGTGCAAGGGTATAAATGATCCTAAAGCATGATGGAAAACAAAGGACACATTGTAAACAAACCTCCTTTCTTTGAGGGACACAATTATGACTATTGAAAGCAAAAAATGATTGCAATCTTTGATGTATGTCACATAAACATGTCGGACATCATAGAAAAAAGGCAATTACATCCCTAAAAGTGAGAATGGTGTTAAGCACCCTCGCTCTGCCTAAACAAAGAAATAGAAAACAAGGTATTTGCTAAACTATAAGGCTAAAAACTTTATCATGTGCGCTTTTACAAAAACTAAATATGATAAAATTCATACTTGTAAATCATCTAAAGAAATATAGGATACCTTGACCTACCCTATGAAGGAACCTCACATTAGTATAAGTTATTTAAAATGGAAGAACATGAAACAATTGAACAAATGTTTAGATAATTTTTGTAATGCCTAATTGCTTTCAGGATCGATGATTGCTCCCACAAATCAACACAAAACTTTTTAACGTGCTTTGTTCTCATTCACACGATTTCTAAGAAACTTTTCAAAAGGTCACCCATCCTAGAATTGCTCCAAGTCAAGCACGCTTAACTATAGAGTTCTTAAGTGATAGGCTACCCAAAAGTAGATGCATCTAATTAGTATAGATAGTACTAATTAATTCCTTTAAGATATCCTTAATTGATAGACCTATACCAATACAACTTCTAGATCCATCTTATTCCGGTGTGTGTTCGATTCATTCATGTGTCCCTCATGCTGGAAGATGCCAACAGTCGCTCATTATTCATGCCTCATTTTTTTCACAATGGCGATCACTCTCTACCTTTATCAGCGCATGAGATGTAACATGCTGTTAAGACAAAGGACGAATATATAACCCTCAAATATTTTGATAATAACAAACAGTTAAAATTATATATGTTCTTACATAATCGTCTGATCATACGTTCGTATACAATCGTCTAATGTTTTTAAAATGAATATCGTCTTATCTTTTGATTAGATAAACTTCGTAACTAACAAATCTTACATACGATAACAACGTTCTAAAATGATCTGCGCATCAATCAGAGCGTAAGCTATCTCGAAACGTGTAAAGCCTACATACCTACTTTCAAAGATAGTCAGCGAAAAAGAAGGAATATATGTGCGTATGTTAGAACAGGAAAGCGGACATGACAACTACTACAAGATTGAGTACAAGAAGAGAAAAGATAAGTAGACTGCTTTATGTTATCATATGACAAGTTGGTGAAAGGCATTAAATGCTGCATTTAATGCTCCAATGACTCTCTTCATCAAACAAAGGTCGTCCTCTGCAAAGCACTCAATGGATTTATTTTTGAAGCCTATAAATAGAAGAAGAAACCCCTTTCAAAAGCTGTTGTTGCTGCTGATCATAAATTTCTTTAAGAAAAGAAAAAGCTTGTGTAAACTCTATTTGTAAAATTCTTTTTATACTTCATTGAATATTCGTCTGTTAAGATGTTAAACCTAGTGAGGTAACTCACGCATAAACCTTTTTTTAACGAGATTGGTGGAAGCTTGAAGAGGCTGTGATTCAAAGAATACTTGGGTGTTTGCTTGGAGAGGCAAGTGAAAAACTACTTGCGTTGAGCCTGAAGAGGCTTGTGGAAAGAATACTTGTAACTTGAAAAAGTTAGTGGAACTTGGTTGTTGCCAAAAACCGGACGTAGTTTCTAGTGTGAGACGAACTAGTATATATTCTGTGTGCTTTTCAGTTTGTCTTTCAACTTTCGTCTGTCTTACAAAACGTTTTTGAGAATCTTTTTGATCTTACTTTAGACGATACGTAGTTAACGAAAGTTTTTAGAATGTTTACTTTAACACAATTCAACCCACCTTTCTTGTGCTATCTTTGTGCTCTACAATTTGGTATCAGAGCTTAGCCTCTAAGGGTTGAGCACCTTAACAAGTGTTAGAGGAAAAGATCTACATGGCAAACCTTGAAGGACAGTTCATTCGTAAAGGAGCCTTTTTGTCAAGGCTCTAGCCTTCAATGGAGAAGATTATGCATACTAGAAGGATAGAATGGAAATGTATATCAAGTCCACTCACTATAGTATATGGAGAATCATCACACATGGAGATCATGTTGTAACCAAGCCAGAAAATGAATACAATCAAGATGACTACAACATGTTACAACAAAACGCAAAAGCTAAGTACATTATAACCTGTGCCTTATCAAAAGCTGAATATAATAAATTTTGCAACTACAGAACTGCTAAGGAAATGTGGGATGCTATACGCATAACACATGAAGGCACGGAAGATGTTCGTCTCAAAAGAGCAGTAGCTCTCCAAAAACATTATGACATGTTCACCATGAAGGAGACAAAGACCATTGATGAAATGTTTGGAAGATTTCAAACAATTCTAAATGGACTTCAAAGTCTTGGTGTTGAGTTCTCTAAGGCTCAGAACAATCTCAAGATCCTGGACAGTCTTCCCAAAGTATGGGAACCCAAAGCTACAGCCATAGCTGAAACAAGGGACATGAAGACCTTAACTCTAGATGAGTTACTGGGAGCTCTAAGAGTACATGAAGCATCTTTTCAAAATAGACAAAGTCAAAAATAATGACTCAGTTGCTCTAAAGATTGGAGAATCAAGTCGAAGAGTAGACGAAAAAATTGAGACGAAAGGAAGAAACAAAGTGCTGAAGGTTCAATTTGAGGAATCCGAAAGTTCAGACGAAAGCTCCAACTGCTCAACAGACAATGAGATCTCCCTCATCACCAGAAAATTCAAGAAAATGCTCAAGAAGAAAGACAGATTCAAGCAATCTTCCAGAAAGAAGGACACTAGATACAGAAAGCATCCTCAAGAAGAGAATAATGAGATCATCTGCTTTGAGTGCAAAAAGCCTGGACATATTAAGGTTGAATGTCCCAAACTAAAGAAAAGATGGAGTTTAAAGAAAAGATACAAGAAGAAAAATCTTCGAGCCACTTGGGAAGATCTGAACAGCAGCAGTAGCAGTTCAGACGATGAAAAGGCTAATATATATCTCATGGCAGATACAGAGAAAGTAACGTCTGAGGTAAACTCTGATTATAATAACTTTCTGCATGAGTCTGATGATAATGAATCTGAGTCTGATGACGAAGATATGTCATATGACACTCTTCTTGATAATTCACACAAGATTGCTCTTAAGTATAAAAAATATAAAGAAAAATATCAAAAAGCTATTTTAGAAAATGAGGTACTCAAAAGAGATTTGACGAGAATGCAAAAGAGCCTAGCCTCAGATCCTGAAAAGGCAATGCTTCTTTTTGAAGTTGATAGACTAAAGAAAGAGGTCATTAGTCTGAAACATGATTTGACCAAATTTGTAGACGGATCGTCAAAACTTCAAATGATTTTAAAACATAGACGATCTCTATCTGACAAATTTGGGATTGGATTTATAGAAGACAAAAGTGCTAAACCATTGTCTTCTAAATCTTATTCAACCTTCTATAACTTTTGAGGCAAATTTGGACATTCATTCCAAAGATGTCAACACAAAAGGAAACAAAGGTCAAATAAGATCATTGGGACTAACACTAAAGGACCCAAGAGTATTTGGGTACCAAAATCTCAAATAATTCCTGTTGCAGATATCCTTAATAGAAAAAAGGAGGGATTCATTTTGATGCCTAGACAGTGGATGCTCACGTCACATGACGGGAGAAAGGTTTATGTTCCTAGACCTCCAATCACATGAAGGGATAGTCTCATTTGGTAGAAATGGAAAAGGAAAAATCATTGGTATAGGTAAAGTTGGTAAGCCTCCTCTTCCATCCATAGATAATGTCCTATGTGTTGAAGGATTAAAATACAATCTACTTAGCATTAGTCAATTTTGTGATAGTGGATTTACTGTATCCTTCAACAAAGAATCATGCATAGTCAAAAGAAATGATGAATCCATTCTCTTTACTGCCAACAGACATAATAATCTATATAAGATTGAGTTTGAAGATCTGAACAAACAAAATGTTACATGTCTAATGACCAAAGAAGATGAAAAATAGATTTGGCATAAAAAGCTCGGGCATATCAATTTGAAACATATTTCGAAACTATATAAAAAGAGTTTAGTAAAAGGATTGCCCGAGATTTCTTGGAAAACTCATTTTCTTTGTGAAGCATGTCAAAAAGGGAAACAAATCAAAACCTCTTTTAAATCAAAAGATGTTGTTTCCACTTCCAAACCATTAGAATTATTGCATATGGATTTGTTTTGACCCACAAAAACTTAGTCTTGGTGGGAAAAAGTATGGTTTTGTCATTATTGACGACTATTCTAGATATACATGGGTTTATTTCCTAGCTCATAAACACGAGTCTTTTAATGTGTTTGAAATATTCTGTAAGACAGTGCAAAATGAAAAAGGTTTTTGTATTACTGCAATTAGAAGTGACCATGGAACTAAATTTAAAAATGCTGAGTTCAAATCTTTTTGTGAAAAGAATGGAATTTTCTACAACTTCTCTTCATCGAGAACACCTCAACAAAATGGGGTAGTTGAAAGGAAAAATAGGACTCTACAAGAGATGGCAAGAACCATGCTTTGTGAAAATTTAGTCCCTAAGTACTTCTGGGTAGAAGCTGTAAATACAGCATGTTATGTTCAAAATAGAATATTGATCAGACCAATATTTAAAAAGACTCCTTATGAACTATGGAGAGGAAGAAAACCCAACATTTCATACTTTCACTCTTTTGGATGTGAATGTTTCATTCTCAACACTAGAGATCAACTAGGAAAATTTGACTCTAAGGTTGATAAAGGTGTTTTTCTTGGATATTCTGTCACATCAAAAGCATTTAAAGTATTCAACTCTAGAACTTCTGTTGTAGAAGAATCTATCCATGTTAAATTTAATGATACACTAACCCTTGATAGGAGACTATCCGAATTGGAAGAAGATTTTGTAGATTTATAGATAGAACCAAACAAAGCAAAAGAATTAGAAGAAACTTCTCAACAACAAACCGATAATCAGACGAAGAGATCTCACAAGGACTAGAAATTCATTACCTATCATCCTCAAGATCAGATTATTGGAGAACGAATTGAAGGAGTTAAAACAAGATCATCACTAAAGAATCAAGCGTCTTGTGTTTTAGTTTCAGAAATTGAACCTAAGACGATAGAAGAAGCACTAACAGACGATGACTGGGTGATAGCTATGCAAGAAGAATTACATCAATTCACAAGAAATGATGTTTGGATTCTTGTTCCCAAACTAGAACATAAGAGCATCATTGGAACAAGATGAGTATTCCACAACAAGCTCAACAAAAATGGTAAAGTGATAAGAAATAAAGCAAGGTTAGTGGCTCAAGGTTACAATTAACAAGAAGGTATTGATTTCACTGAAACCTTTGCTCCTGTTGCTAGATAAGAAGCTATTAGAATTATGCTTGCCTTTCTCACTCAAAAACATTAAGCTTTTTCAAATGGATGTGAAAAGTGCTTTTTTAAATGGTTTCTTTGAGGAAGAAGTCTATGTTCGACAACCTCCTAGTTTTGAGGATCCAAACCTCATAGACCATGTTTTTAAACTTAAAAAGGCTCTGTATGGTCTTAAATAAGCACCTCGTGCTTGGTATGACAGACTG
Source organism: Spatholobus suberectus (assembly GCA_004329165.1). Lineage (NCBI taxonomy): Eukaryota > Viridiplantae > Streptophyta > Magnoliopsida > Fabales > Fabaceae > Spatholobus > Spatholobus suberectus. Next base: position 28,651,075 of record CM014729.1, read on the forward strand.
AGCAGTTTTCTTATTGAAAATGGGTTTATGAGAGGCAAAGTAGACAACTATTTTTAGAAAGGAATCCAATAGAGATTTCATTATAGTCCAGATTTATGTAGACGATATAATCTTTGGTGCTACTAATGAAATTCTACGTAAGGATTTCTCAGATTTGATGCAGAGTGAATTTGAGATGAGCACGATGGGAGAATTAAAATTCTTCCTTGGCCTACAAGTTAAACAAGAAGAGAAGGGTATACACATTCATAAGCAAAAATACACAAAGGAATTGCTTCAGAAATATAAGATGAATGAATTAAAACCTATGAGCACACCAATGCATCCGTCTGTCGGTATGACAATGGACGAATTAGGTAACCCTGTAGACTAGACTATCTATAGAGGTATGATTGGCTCACTTCTTTATTTAACTACTAGTAGACTAGACATCATGCACAGAGTCTGTCTATGCGCCAGATTTCAATTTGACCCTAGAGAGTCTCATTTAAAAGCTGTTAAGAGGTTTTTTAGATATCTTGTTGGTACACCTAACCTCAGTTTATTCTATAAGAAAAACAAAGATTTCAGGTTAATAGGATACTGTGATGCAGACTATGCAGGTGATAGACTTGAACAAAAAAGCACAAGTGGTGGATGTCATTTCATCGGACCATGTCTTATATCCTGGACTAGCAAGAAGCAGAACTCAATTGCATTATCAACTGCTAAAGCTGAATATGTATCTGCTTGCTAGTTGCTGCTTACAACTCCTATGAGTAAAGTATCAACTTGAAGATTACTCTAGCTTTGAGCATAACATTCCTGTGTTATATGATAATACTAGTGGAATCAATTTATCTAAAAACCCCATTTAACATTCTAAAGCTAAGCATATAGAGATAAGACATCATTTTATTCGTGACTATGTTCAAAAAGGTGTTTTTGATATTAAGTTCATCGATACCGACCATCAATGGGCTGATATCTTTACAAAAGCTTTATCTGTAGAACATTTTAACTTCATCTTAGAAAATTTGCACGTAAAAGTTTTGCAAGAATAAAACGTCTTACATGCATTGTCTTATTTGATTATTTAAGTTTCATCTTATTCTATATCGTCTTACATCTCATTATATTTCGTCTTATTGACACGATCGTCTTTGAATATGAAAAGTTTAAATTCATTAGTGTGATATTTTCCCTAATGATTACTCTCGATAACCACCTAAGAAATGTGTGTCGTCTCCCCTGCCACATCAAGACGTCATAAATGCACGTCTCTTCAGTACTTTCAACCTTCTTTTTTATTCAAAATAACTACTCTTTTCATCACTCACACACTAAAAACTTCTCATACTCTTTGAACTTAAACCCTATTCCTCACCTTTTCTCTCAAACCTTAATCTCTCAAGCCAGAACTCATGGCCACCCAGAAACAGCTTGTGCCCATGGAGAGATTTGTAGAAAGTGACTTTGTTGCTAGAAAATGGGTTGACTTACGAAAACTTGAAAAAGAAGGATTCCCTCTACAAATGTATATCAAAAATGTCGGATGGGAAGCCTTCATGCAGAAGAGAACCTCTTGGTACCATGCATCGTACGCCTACTTTTGGGCCTTTGCGTCTGAAGTTAATGGGACTATCATTGGAACAGTCGACAATCAAGCCATCATCATCTCTACCGACATCATTGCAATAGCGTCTGGTAGTAAAGAGGAGGGTGACCTCTTTACTGAAGACTGGGAAAAGGTTATAACCTTAGAAACTGTCGACAAGGCATTGTATGGAATGCCCAGGCCTCAAACTGAGAATAAATATGTTCTGAAGAGGTTTCTGTACTCTTCAAACATGAAGCCTATCTGTAGATTAATTCACAACGTCTTGCTGCACATTATTCTGTCAAGAAAAGGCTCAAAGGATAGTACAACCTCCAAGGATAGATTCTACATATACAAGATGCTGACTGGTCAGAAGGTCAATCTGCCTGCATTAATCCTGGACAATTGGAGATCATGTCTCTCCAAGTCGAAGGAAGGTGCCCAGAGCAAGTAGAAGCATCCTATTCCCTACACCGTGCTCTTCACTGAAATCATTCGTCTGGCGGGAATAAAAGAATCTGGGTTGGAGAAAATGAAACAGGGTTCTGAGATCGATGTATCCATCATCAGGAAGATGAGGATTGCACATCTCTTCTCTAGATATGTTGCTAGACATATAGAGTTGGCATTGATCAAGGAAGAACCACCAAAAGAAGTTGTTGGAACTGCATTCAAAGTGGGATCGTCTGCTGACCCCTATGTTGGTATTGCGTTTACTTAACCTCCACCACAAATGAAACCCCAACCATCTCAACCATAACCCAAACAGACTAAACCACAAAAACCTAAGTTACCCATCAAAATACCTTCATAACCAGACCCTCAACCACAATAGACCAAACCCCAAACCCCATCATCTCCACCTCACAAGAAACAAAAACCCTTAACCATTCGTCTAAGATCCAAACCAACTCCCCAACCTAACTCAGACGATGACCTTTCCATTAACACCCTTTTTCCTACTCCAAGCACAACCATTCCTGCCCCTCCATCAGAACAACCACCTCTACCACCTACATCTACTGATTCACTCTATCTGCCCAACCATCTAAAAGCCTTCAAAATCCAAAAAGATTCCAGTACCAAAAACAAAAGCTCAAGAAGAAAAACAGCTCAGGAGAGCCCGAGCTGAATCAGAACGGGCTAAGAAAAAGAAGAAAGAAGAAGAAGAGAAACTAGTTGAGGTTGAGCAAGAATAGATTGAGGAAGCAGTGCTTCAATTTGTGATTGAGCACTCGCTACAAATGGCCCCTGTAGAGTATGAAGAGTAAGCGTTGTTGACTTTAGAGGACATTGCTGCTACCTCAAGAGGTAGATTACCTAGATCTCTTTTCTGGGAAGTTCCACAATCTGTTTCTTTATCTCAAGCCTTCAACCATCTTTTTGTAGACTTAACAGCGACACCTAGTGTTGATCAGCCTGTAAGGGCTGTTTCGCTCTTTGTTTCCTTCGCGGAACCTGAAACAAAAGGAACTTCATCTAGAGGAGCTGCACCTATGATAGACGAAACAACACTAGAAGATTATTGCTCTGAAATTCCTTCATCTGAACGTCTCCAAAGGTGCACAATGATCTACTTTGAGCAGCCTGAGTCGCGTCAGACTGGAACAACAAGAGAATATCAATTACCAGAGCCCTTTGACCTAGAGGAACTTCAATCTACAATCAATTATGAACTGGGTGACGTAAATAATCCAAGGATGTGGACGACTCTCATCAATGAAGAATGGCCAATTCTAGTACGCCATGGGTACGTTGAAAAATTTCTTGATATTGAAGAAAAAGCTACCCCAGCCATGTCTTATGAGCCGCACATCACCCCATACGTCTAGGAGGAAGGATATAGCACCCTATCAGACACTTTAATCTTTGTCTATCCACCCTCAACCAGAACGACATTTCCAGCTGGATACGAAGTTTGGAGACAATGTGGAATTCTCTATCACACCTCTCCTTTCATGCTGAAATGCAACTACTCAAAGTATCTGATCATGTGCATAACGTATCATTACAAGCCCAAAATCATATATTTGTTCTGTCATGGGATGATCAAGACTTACCCCCTCGCCATTCGTCTAGAAGACAGTCCAAATTTTGAAAAATGGCGGATTGGTGATGATGACTGGGAATTAGGAAGGGTGATGAATAATTTCCTGCGAGAGAAGATGCAGATTTTCTTATAGCATGCAATCTGTGAGCAAAGGTGTCCAGACCTTGAACTATGCTTGCCTAGATTCATGGCTACTCGGATATGGCTCCTCATGAAGCCATGGACTACCTTTCGCATCTACTGTCAAAAGAACTATCGTGCCAAAATCTATCTATGGGGAAAGGAAAAGAACCAAAGTTCAGACATAACCCCTGAAGGCACTTGATGATCAGACAGAGAGCTTTATCCTCTGCACAGCTGACTAAACTTAAAGGAAAAGAAACTCTCCGAAGCACAGACTGCAAAAGGTTGCAAGACCATGTTGAAGCACTAAAACACTTCTCTGGTCTGTCTGCTGAAGAGAAGAGTTTGCTAAGCCATGAAGCTGCACTCCGTTCGACGGGTCACTAGACCCAAGTCTCTCCGTCTCCCTCCAATTGTACATCCAATCCCCAAAACCAACTATCCATAAACCTACCTTAAACCTATATCTTCTTCTCCTCTGAAACCTTCGAAATCTCTCTACCCTGTGGCCACTTTTGGTTCTATGGTCCTCTTGTACCCTATGTTTTCAACTTATGTTTTGTAGAGGAACCTAGTGATGAAGTAGCTACCAGCTCTGCACTTGCATCTTCAGACGACAAACAAGCTTTCAATGAATTGAAGCAAACTGTGCAGCGTCTTGAAGCTGATCTTAAGAAAGAACACAGGAAACGTAAACAGGCAGAAGTTCTGTTAGCCAAAGTGGCCAAGCACTTCAAAAGTGACCTCAGCTCATCATCTACACCTTCAAACTCTGAATCTTCTAATTGATGATGCTAAAAGGGGGAGATATATAAAAGACAAAGGGGAGTATAAAGATATGGAGTATAAAGATATTTATCTCAAGGGGAGTATTTTTTTTATACAATGATGAATTACACATTGAATGATATCGTCTAGTTTCCTTTAGTTACCTCTTTATATATATTGCATCTGCTTAACTGAAGTACATATATATAAAATGTTTTCATAGAAAAATGTTTTACAAGAACTATAATTGTTTGTTATCATCAAAAAGAGGGAGATTGTTAAGACAAAGGATGGATTTATAACCTTCAAATATTTTGATAATAACAAACAGTTAAAATTATATGTCCATACATAATCATTTGATCATACATTTGTATATAATCGTCTGATGTTTTTAAAATGAATATCGTCTTATCTTTTGATTAGATAAACTTCGTAACTAACAAATCTTACAGACGATAACAACGTTCTAAAATGATCTGCGCATCAATCAGAGCGTAAGCCATTTCGAAACGTATAAAGCCTACATACCTACTTTCAAAGATAGTCAGCAAAAAAGAAGGAATATATGTGCGTATGTCAGAACAAGAAAACGGACATAACAACTGCTACAAGATTGAGTACAAGAAGATAAAAGATAAGCAGACTGCTTTATCTTATCATATGACAAGTTGGTGAAAGGCATTAAATGTTGCATTTAATGCTCCAACGACTCTATTCATCAGACAAAGGTTGTCTTCTGCAAAGCACTCAACGGATTTCTTTTTGAAGCCTATAAATAGAAAAAGAGACCTCTTTCGAAAGCTGCTATTGTTGTTGATCATAAATTTCTTTAAGAAAAGAAAAAGCTTGTGTAAACTCTGTTTGTAAAATTCTTTTTATACTTTATTGAATATTCGTCTGTTAAGACATTAAACCCAGTGAGGTAACTCACGTGTAAACCTTTTCTTAATGAGATTGGTGGAAGCCTGAAAAGGCTTTGATTCAAAGAATACTTAGGTGTTTGCTTGGAAAGGCAAGTGAAAGACTACTTGGGTTGAGTCTGAAGAGGCTTGTGGAAAGAATACTAGGGTTGAGCCTGAAGAGGCTTGTGAAAAGAATACCTGTAACTTGAAAAAGTTAGTGGAACTTGATTGTTGCCAAGAACTGCACGTAGTCTTTGGGGTGAGACGAATCATTATATATTCTGTGTGCTTTTCAGTTTGTCTTTCAGCTTTCATCTGTCTTACAAAACATTTTTGTGAATCTTTTTGATCTTACTTTAGACGATACGTAGTTAACAAAAGTTTTTAGAATATTTGCTTTGACACAATTTAACCCCTCCTTCTTGTGCTATCTTTGTGCTCTACACATGCCCACCAACTTTTGCTTAGTTCATCCTCGAACCACACCGTATTGGTATAGGCCCTACTCTGATATTACTAAATGTGACACCTTTTACCCCGAAAACATTTATTAGTTAATCATTGCGAAAATAGGAAATTTTAATTTGCAGAATGTTGAAAAACACGGGTTTTTAAATTCTTTTCACACGTTAAATAACATCATATATATCAATTCATTCATCTCAATAAAGTCTCGTAAATTAGCATAAATGTCGTTCCACAATGTTGATGTACAGAAACTGCAAGTGCACAGTTGTCATCAAATAATAATTCAAAAATCATATCTACAGGGACTGCGCATTTAGTGATTATTGCTAAATAAATAAAAATTAAACAAAAAAAAATTATTTAGAAAATTTAGGGTTTGAGCAATTGGAAGAGAATGTAATTAAAAATTGACTTGAGCAAATAATTAAAATTGGATGTAATTCAATAAGAGAAGATTTCTAAGATTGGGGTTTCACACTACAACACTTAATACCTTAATCTCACTACCTATGTGCTTCATTTATTCTTATTAAAGGTGAATTAACCTAAGGTACCCTTCGTTCTCTTTTAAGATATGGAGGGGTATCTAACCAAATCTACCACCCACTGTCATAATGGTTATGTATAATTAGACCCATTAAGATCTTTGTTAATTCAATTATTCCTTGAAGGCTTTTAACTTACTTTCGTGGTTTAGACCTAAGTTCCTTTCCTATGGGTTCGATGTTTGGGTTCACCTTTTAGTACTTCCCAAAATTCCTAAAGTTATGAAAAACATTGGTCAATTCATTCCACATAAATAAAGCAATAAAAGAAGAATCAAAAGAAGAACAAGATCACACATAGGCAAAACAAAATTAATTCATTAAGACAATATGGGGCTACGCCCAATCCTAGAAAAATGAGATTCTACTCACACATAGTCACGAGAGAACACCAAAAGAAAGAAAAAGAACATAAAACAAACCCAGAGACAATTAAAGAAGAAGAAAGCAAACCTCCAATTCTCCGTGCTTCTAAAATAAAGTTCAAAGATGATCCTAAAAATCCTAGGAATGTCTATTTATAACTAAATTACAATCGGTCTTAGTCTAATCTCAAAAAAAAGTCAAAAACTTGTAAAAGAACTCAAGTCTTTCTGCCCATCGTGTGGTGATGGATGCGCAAGAAAGCAAAAAAGGTTCCATCTAATTTGCCACTCTCTGGTGATGACTGCCACCTGATGGTGGCAAGATCTCCAGCAATTTTCTTTTAAGTTCTCCTTTTCCAAATGCTTTAGAATGACCCTCATGCCTTCCAAGTAGACTTCTAAGCATCGAAAGATCTTTAAAATCATCTAAAGAGCTTCCAAATTGTCAATCTCTTGCTTTCTAAGTCCAAGTAACCTATAAAATTTCCCCAAAACCAAAGACAAGCAAGAAAAAAGGCACAACATTATACAAGAAGGGATAATCATGCAATCAGACACATAACTAGTCTTAAACCATAATGAAATGCATGTAATCCAAAAATGAAAACTATTGTAAACATGTTATAAAATGCACGCATCAAATATCCATATAGTTTCTAAATAAAACCAACATAAAACATAGTTTATAAAAATTTAAACGTATCAACTGATAAAAACTAGCCTAGATATTACACCTATCAGAGATATACAAGTCCCAAGCAATAAACTAAAATAAAACAATAAAATAAGGACAATGCCTTCACTCTGAGGTCACTCTTTTGGTTCCTACAAAACTTTACCTATACACCAATTTCACATGGAGAAAAATAAAAGGAACAATAGAGAGTGAGATGCATCTCATATCATGCTCAAAGTATAATAATAGAAACAGGTAAATTATACACACACTTCGTACAATAAAAAAAAATTCTTATTAGACAAACACACCATTAAAAGAATGCTCATGTAGATGCAATGTTCTTCAGTTTCTACTCCATATGCATGTAGTACCAATTCTAGCTCAAGAAAGTAGTCTAGGAGCATATGCTAGCTATAAGGAAGTGCCATACTAATGCCTTTGACTTTCCACTCTAACACTAGATTGATATTCTCTGGTGACTAGGTAGGGTTACTTAGCTTTCGAAGTATGCCCCAACTCCAAGGGATTAGCATGAGTCATTAGGATTTCCACACCAGATATAATCAACACCGAGGCCAGGTTAAACAACCCCTCAAGGCCTTCACCATCCAAACTCAAAGATACGTTTCACCAGTACAATCTTCTCAAATGTTATGATGAATGTCTCATACATACAATGCAAACAAGTGTCTCCTTGAACCCTTTATTTACAAACAAGTGAATCCCATCCTCGCCTTTCACAGGCTAAGTCCCTTATAAACGAGATATCACCTGAGCCTATTCTCTCCTCTTATAGGCTAGGTCACTCGTCACAATGATGTCAAGTTGTGTCATACATCTCATTTCATATCATTACATGTTAAACCCATCACAAACATAACTCATACATAATTCAAGCACAAAGCATTTTTACACATATTCAACTAAGTCATACACCAATCCCATCCTAATTCTATATCATTGTCCTATTATAACAACTATCCATTTGGTATCTAAGGTTTGTGTATCATTTCTTAAGTTTTTGGCTATTATTTCCTTCATTTCTTATTACTCGTCTATGACCTATGTAGAGTGTAAACACGATATCTAAAGTTATACTAATCCAATCAAGTTGATCTTTATCTCATTTGAAAGTTAAAAAAATTATGTACAAATTCTATGTTGACCTTGAAATCTATGTTGGCCATGCTTATCGGAGCATGGTCGTGCTTAATTGTCTACAGGTCACAAAAACACGAATTTGGGACAAAAACACCCTAATTTCAAAAACCTATGAATCCTAATATGTCTAAATGTTAGAAACCTATTTTAATTGACTACAAATCGTTAATTCCACATGATTTAACTCATCTAATTTTTACCTAACATCAAGAACACACCAAATCAACTCATACAATTCAAACAATTTCCATTACCAATCACACAATTTACATTACATGAATACCAAGAAGATGAACATAAATCACAACATAAAGTCAATTGCAAGTCTAATCACTATTATAATCAATTCCAAAATTTGGGAAATTCGCATTCCTCTTCATAAACAATTCACTCAAAAACATCATACAATTGGGGTCTAGGGCTAAATCCCTTTACCCTTGCTATACCCATGAGTGAGATAACTCACTCCTCTTTACCTCGAAAGAATCAAATCAACAATAAGAGGATAAAGACGGCTTGACAGCAAATCCTATGATCTCCTAATCACAATTACGGCAGCTCTTGCTAAGGCTTATACGACAACTCTACAGCAACCACGCAGGTTCCAAGAGAAGGGAGGTGGGGATTTGAGAATTAGGTCTTAGAGTTAAGTGGGGATTTGAGAATTAGGTCTAAGAGACCTAATAAGAGCTCTTAAAGATAAGTTGGGTTGTAAAAAATAGCGGGCCAAGGCCCAACTAACATAACCTTTAGAAACTTTATTTATTTTTTTAAAAATTTTAATTATAAAATCCCTTTTTAATATCTCCATATTATTTTCCCAAAATATTATTTATTAAAATAACACACAACAAACATCATAGCCATATATATATATATATGTATATATATGTATATATATACAAGAAAAGAAATATTGGGGTGTTACAATTTCAAATCGTTATAAACAACCTAAGGTTTCTAGGTAAAACTTATGATAATTATGATCACATAACCAAAATTCTTCAGAGTTTGCCTAGACAATGGAGACCATCGGTGACAACTCTACGTGCATCCAAGGATATAAAGACTCTACCTTTAGAAGAGCTCCTTGAAACTCTCAAAGTTCATGAGATAGAGCTAAAAAAGGATGAAGGTCAAAGAAAAGGAAAATCCATTACTCTTAAAGCTCAAAAGGATCATCATTCAAAGCACTTAACGTAGAAGAATCTTCTATGAGCAATAAGAAGAAGAAGGTTTTGATGAAGACAAGCTATCCTTCATCTTTAAAAGATCCACTCTATATAGTTCCAAAATGGGGAATTTCAAGAAGAAGTTTCCAAAGGAGATTAGAGAGAAGAGTCTAGTAATATGCTACGAATGTAAAAAGCTTGGACACTTTAAGTCAGAATGCCTAAACCTAGAAAAGGACAAGAAGAAGCCTTTCGTTAAGAAGAAAAAGAAAGGTCTCATGGATATATGGGAAGACCTAAATATGTCTTTATTTGAAGAAGAAGAAGATGAAGAGGAAGCAAACATCTATCTCATGGCAGATACTACATCAGATGTGGAACAAGAGGAAGATGAGGTAATATTTCAAGATCTATCTACTGTACAAGTTGCTGTCTAACTCTTCCATTCTCTTTAATGGATACAAAGATTTGAAAAAGAGATTTTCTCAAATGACAAAAAAGTTTAAAATTTTAACAAAAGAAAAAGAAGTACTCATTGTAGAAAATGAAAGATTAAAAACTAAACAACCAAAGGGTTCCTTTGAAGTTAAGCTCTTGAATGAAGTCGAAGAACTTCAAAAAGAAGTTATTAACTTAAGAGAAAGTTTCTCCAAATTTGTCAATGGTTCTAAAAACTTGGATAAGATTTTGAAATATAAAAGAAATTCAAATGACAAATCTAGTATTGGTTATAGTGAGAAGAAAGCAACAGCTGTAAATCCTTTAAATTCTTTTAACTATAGTTACTATGGAAAGACTAGATATACATTATCTAACTGCATTCACAGACAAGCACAAAAAGCATCCAAAGCCTTCAAGACTAATAGCAAAGGAGCTAAGTCTATTTGGGTACCTAAAAATATGATTACTCATGTTGTAGATTTGCTTGACAACAAGAAAAACACCCAAATCATGGTACTTGGACAATGGATGCTCACGACACATGATAGGATAAAGGTCTATCTTCCAAGATCTAAAAATGGTGGGTAGGTTACCTTTGGAGGTAACCAGAACAGCAAAATAGGTAGGTAGGTAAAATTGGTAAACATTAATAATGTCTTATATGTTGAAGGATTAAAACATAATCTGCTAAGTATAAGTCAATTGGGTGACGGTGGATATGATGTTTCCTTTAACAAAGATGAATGTATAGTAAAAAATGCTAACGAGACATTATTGTTTTCTACTAAGGCAAAACAACCTTTATAAAATAAACCTTAGTGACCTTACAAATCAAAATGTAACATGCTTAGTATCTTTAAAGGAAGACCATTGGATCTGACACAAGAAGCTTGGACATGTAAGTTTGAGGTTAATCTCAAAATTGAAAAAGCATAACCTCGTAAGAAGACTTCTAAGTCCTATTTTCAAATATGATCTTCTATGTGATGCATGTTAGAAAGGGAAACAAGTTAAAAACTTTTTCGATTCCAAAAATATAGTTTCCATTTTTAGACCCCTTGAGCTATTAAATCTTGATCTGTTTGGACCAACAAGAACTACCTCTATTAGTGGAAAGTGTTATGACCTAGTAGTTGTGGACAATTATATTTGACGGAGATGGGTTATGTTCTTAGCCCACAAGGATAAGTCTTTTAAATTCTTCTCCATATTCTATAAATGTAATCAAAATGAAAAAGGTGTTTGCATTATTTTATTCAAAAGTGACCATGGAGACGAGTTTGAAAAGTAAAGTTTTCAAAAGTTTTGTAAAGAAAGTGATATACTTCACAATTTCTATGCTCTTAGAACACCTCAATAGAATGGTGTTGTTGAGGGAAAAAAATAGGTCATTGCAAGAAATGGTTAGAACCATGTTGAATGATAACTCAACTCTTAAGTATTTGTGGGCTAAAGTTGTAAACACTGCTTGTTATCTTCAAAACAGAATATATATTAGACCTATTTTGAGAAAGACTCCTTATGAATTATGGAAAGGACATAAATCCAACATATATTATTTTATCCTTTTGGATGTCAATGTTTCATTCTCAATACTAAGGTTGGAAAGTTTGATCTTAAGTTTGATAATGGAATATTGTTAGGATACTCTGAAACTTCAAAGGCTTATAGAGTTTATAACTCTAATACCTTGATAAGAGAAAAGTTCATTCATGTTAAGTTTAATGACAATAAGCCTAATAGAGAACTATCAGAATTGGATGATTCTTTTGCAAATCTAAACTTGGAGAACAATAATAAACAAGCATCCAACATACACACAATTCACCCACCATCTCATTGTAACTTGTTTGTTTCACCTATCCTTTGAAAAAGGTGGATCGTGCAAAAAAAAGATTGAATGCTTTTGTTGTAAGCATATATTGGACGCTTATGATATAAAACAAGATATTGAACGCTTGTCTATTATTGGACTCACCTTCATTAATAAATTTGAGTAATCTTTGTTAACATCAAAATTTTTAGGAATTGAGCACTTTATACGTCTTTGATTCCAACAAAAAGTTTTACCCTAATAGTGCTTATCCCATTTTCTCTTAATAAACATGTAGTTTTAATGCAAGAGTTTTTTTTTTTATTGTTAATCAATTAAAAGTTCATCTTTAATATAACTTTTTTGTTTTAAAGAAGTTATTATAAAAGCCAACAAACTTAATATAACATTTAAAATTTTATATACTAACCGTGCATATATTGTTTATTCAATTAAATAAGAAGAAGCACACAGTAGTATACTTGATTGATAATGTATTATAATTTACTCCTGCATTTAAATTTGATCCATCACTCTTAAATAAAAGTATTTTTAAGAATTATTTTTTTGCAGTTAAATTTTGTGACTTTTCTTACTCTAAATATACAATTTTATTTTTAATTTTATTTAGCCTTAATTAAATTTTAAATCTTAATATATTATATCAAATTAAAGATATTTTTTTAATATATTAAATTTTAAAATTATAATTTTACTCAATCTTAATTTTAATTTTAACATGCCATATCAATAAGATTTATATATTTTAATTCAAATAACTTATTTTCGTAATTTCCTCTTTAATTTTAAATTTCTTATTTTCTAAATTTATTTATATTCAATAAAATAGACTGTTCATTATTAATAATGAAAATATCTAGTAATTTATTAAATTTATTTTTATTTATAAATTATACTTAAAATTAAAAATATCCTAGCAATACATGATAAACTTGCTAGTTTTTATTCTTATATATTAAATTTGAGGACTCACATTTGTTAGTGAGGCTTCTCCTAGAGCGTAATTTATTTAAAGAGTAGTTGTTTAACTCATTTGTTGAATTCCACTATGTTATGTCAGATTTAAAAACTTAACAACCATTTAAGAATTCAAAATGGATTTCACATATGTCATACCCACATTTTATATTTGATATTTAGATTTATTTTTATTTCAATTTAAGATAATAAATACTTTTTTATCACATGAAGTTAAAAACGGTGGAGGAGTATAGCTCTGACTCATTCATTGCCTTTTGTTATTTCTCACTTAACGAATTCCAGAACATTCTTCATATCTCTTGCCCCTTCTTTCCGATACACATTTCCTTTGTCGACTCCTCTTTAGAGCCTTGTCCTTCATTGTTCTTATTTCTTTCTCTCAAAATGACTCAATAGTAAAATCACTCTCAACCCACTCAGCCCTCTATCGCAAAATGTCTTTACTCTTCCTTCAGCTTAATTTCATCCCAAGTAACCCTCTCTCGTTTGAAACAAGCTAGATCAAATCACACTCAACCCATTTCACACTCGTCAACAAAAAAGAGGGAGAGGGAAAAATAGAGCTCTACAGAGAGAGGGAGAAAGAGGGAGACCGAGGGAGGAGGGGAACACAGGGCCAGAGAAGAAGGGAGGGAGAAAAGAGATGAAGGGGAAACAAATTAAGGAGAAGTGAGTAAATGAGAAATTATTTTTTGATGATAACTAATCGTTGCTTATAGAAGATCAGTTCTTATAAACAGTTTTACAAGAAACTCCATAGTGTGCAGTTGTAAATCTGACCTTTAAAGTTAATAAAATTTACTTTTAAATATTATTTAATTATATAATAAAATAAAATGAATAGGTGGAATCAAGGATGGAAATGAGTTAACAATTCGCTTGGGTTGAAGCTCAATTCGAGTTTGATATAATTTTTTTTTTTACAGCTCAAACTTGACTCGATTCAAGATCACAAACAGCTTGGTTCAACTTTTTAGCTCAATTTAATTTAAAATTATAATTATTTTACATATTTTTATTTATTTATTTATCTTATAAAAAATAAAATTAATATATATATATATGTGTGTGTGTATTATAAATTTAAATTCTCATCTTCTAAATAGAAAACTCTTTCTTATTTTGTGACATTGTCAAATCAATATCTTATTTTCTTTAATTAATTATTCAATCAAGATAATTTTTTATTTTCTCTAATTTCTTTAATTAATACTTAAATTTCATCAATTAAGTTAAATATCACGAGATATTTACTAGTCAGAACTGAAGAAATCTATTGCAATTATATTGGTACAAATGTCTTTCGTCAATCAATTTTTGAGATTTCTTTAAGATAAAAAAATTAAATATATGCATTTTAATTTTTTATATTTTTTTGCAAAGATCACGTACATCTTCTACATGAGGCAATCCTGCTTGAAGCGGATAGAACCATTATAAAGGACAAACTTTACCTTTGAGTTTTAACGTAGCTACATATCCTAGAGTCAAACTCAAAATCATTAGTTAAACCAGAACAATCTTACCACAGTTGATTCACGCATCATATTTTTATAGTAAAACATAGAGAATGCTAGTAACATATTTTCTAACATACTCTTTTGAATATATTCTTTATTATTAACTAAAATTTATTGAAAATCATAATTTTTTGTGAGTCTCACTTTTCATTTAATGAGCCCCTCCCATGATTTTGTAATTTCTAATAAATTTAGGCTTAAATACACTTTTAGTCCTTCTTCTTTTTAAAAGAATTTATTTTGGTCCTTTATTTTTTAAAATCGTCGATTTGATCTTTTATCTTTTTAAAATGCTCAATTTTATTCCTTTCCATTAACAACATTAACTTTGATAACAGAAAAAGTTTCATGTGGCATTTTACTATAATAATTTAAAAAAAAATAGCAGTTAAAAATTGTCACAAAACAACTACTTTTGTAGCTCCACTTCACATAAGCTACCACCTCCACAATCCAACACCACTGCAACCAAAGACCCAACTGCAAGCCACAATCCATGATCACTGCTCAAACCATTGTGTGCATCTATACCCACCATTGCAACAATTAACACGTAAAGGACCTATCCATGGCTCGAAACCAGCACCGCGCTCAAGGAGCAACATCCCGCACCAAGCTTGAGTCTCATTCAAACACCAACTATCAAGAACTAACACATAGATGGCCTTACTACAACTACGCATTCTTGTTCTCTTCTTATTCATTTTAGTTTGCTTGGTCAATTTCTTGTGCAAAACCCGTTGCTTTATACTGTATGTTTTGTGACTTTCGTTTGTTCTATTTTTCTCATGGTGTGGATTTGTTATTCGTGTAGTGGAAGACGAAGAAGAACCTGTGTTTCACTAACTTTTAAAATAATTAATTTTGATATAAAAACCGCCGCTATAATAATTTTATTTTATTAAATTTTAAAAACGCACACACGAGCAACTAATACTCGTAAAATTTTCTTGACACAAGAAACGATTTGCTATAAACTTTGAGGGTTTTTGATTGACTCTAAGAAATATAGAAAAACCCTTAATCAATTTTTGAAAAAGTTGCTTTGATTATGAGTAATTGAATTCGTAGAAGTTTTGCGTTCTTAGGAGGTTTGTGAATAGTGGTGGTTAAAAACTGCCACTATGATTAAAATAGTAATAGCGTTAGTTCTAACCTAACGAAATGACAACTTTGACCCAAATTTAATAGATAAAGGACTAAATTGACGATTTTAAAAGATAAAGAATCAAAACAAGTTTTTTTAAAAAAGTAAGGGATCAAAAATATATTTAAGCCTAAATTTAAATAAATAATAAAATGTGTTTGTAGGAGTGTGGTAAAGAGTGTGTTGTTAATACTCTTCTAAAACATAACCTTCTATCTTCTCTTAAGTTTTTTTAACATGTTACTTATTTTTTTGGTACATTTAACATGTTACTTATTATTATATTTAAAAGTAGACATGGAATGTATGAAAAAATTGCTAATTTATGCCTAAATCAAAGGATGAAAGTGAGGTATTAAATTGTCGACTCAGATCATGCACCGCATAGGTGCGGCAACCACATCAAACAGACATTTTGCTGACCATGTCAACATTAAAAACCATGCATTAACCTGCAACAATTGTAACACAGCCTCAATTTAAAACTTGGACAAGAGACATTTTGAAATAAGTTAATTGCCAGTTACCACTTGGTGAGGCCAGGATATGGTTCTTGTAATCCATAATTAATGAAAATTCCCACTTGCACAAATAGGTGCTGCATTGCAGGGGTAGTTAAAAGAATCACTTTTCTTTTTTCGGTTTAATAACTTGGGCCGGCGGCCATTTTTATTTGTATATAGAAGTGATCGCCTTTTGTTTCAAGCGAGAAACAAGATAATACAAAAGAACAGAAGCATCTTTATATATAACCCAGAAACTATAATATTTTATTTAGTATCTATAGTTGCTCCATAAAGGAAATAAAAATATACATAAAGAAAGGGATCATTAAAAACTTGGCTTACTTGATTTTAGCTCATGTCTAAATATATTAGCATATAAGTATTTATACTATACTAGACATCTTTTGGTATATATTTTGTGTATGTACAATGACAATAATAATAAGGTTTGAACTTAAGATTTTGTGTAAATTACCCAAACCCATCATCATTACTCTAGTGAGTTATCTTTTGGTACATTTGTTATAATGAAAAATGACTCACGAAAAATATAAGTTTTTGAATCTAAAGATACATGTGTAGGAAAAAGAATAATTCTAAATATCCTTATGAAATCTTATTACAAATCATCTTCCTAGGTAAAAAAAAAGTGCTGAATGTTTTTCTTTTTTTAATTTCTAAGACATTAAATATATTTATTCTTTTTCATTTAATACTTTCCTTATAAAGTACTGAGAAGATTTGTAAGAGGATTTGTAGAATAATATAACATTAAGAAAAATATTATAAACCATAAAGTACACGAATAAGTGAATGAATCAAGTTTAAATAAATGCTCCACTACCATTATTATTTCATTTTTCAACATATTTCCTTAAACTTAATTCTTCTAGATGACTTTAATTCATGCTTGTAATCTTTGAAAATTCTCAAGTTTTAAGGGTTTGATGAAAATATTCGCAACTTGGTTCTGAGTCTCCATGTACTTTAATTTTTTTCTTTGTAATGCATACTTTTTCTCCTCTTCCTCCTTGTTGTTTAAAGACATATACCACACTTCATTTTCATGTCCTTTCACCATGTTCTTTAATGATTGTTGGATATACACCTCTTATCAAGGTAGTCATTTAAGAAGTCAAACTTGACATCCATTTAATAAATCTTCCACTTCTTTCGTATAATTAAGGAAATGATTAATCAAATTGTCTCTAATTGAACCATGGGAGCAAACATTTCATCATAATCAACTCCATATTGTTGAGGTCAAATCCCTTATATGATGAAGTTTTAATAATAACAAACTACCAAGGAGCAAATTATAAGTCTTTTAAAAGATTACTAATGGCTTGCTTTGAGATTTAATTATAAGAACAAGACTTGAAGAGAAAATCACAAAGAGCATGAATTAAGCTTAAGAAACATCAATTTGAAGTATGCTAGCCTCCAAAAACAAATTTTGCTCATCAAATGCAACTTTATTAGAAGGAAGTTGATTAGGAGCATACCAAATTGCCTATGCCTTCAGAAGGTCAAAGTGTAAAATGATCAAAAGCTGTGTATGATTAGAAGCATGATCAGAAGATGGATTTTGATCAAGGGATAACAAGATCAAAAGATACACTTGAGCAAAAGATTCATCAAAAAATGCCAAACTTAACAAAGAATGGGATATTGATATCTACATTGTTCAGAAGCTATAAAATTATAAATATCAAAAGCAACATGCTCAAAATGGAACTGCTATGTGTTCAAAAGTAGGAAGATGTTTGAACCATTAAGTATTGATGCAAACAAAACAACCCAAAGATGAGAAAATTGTTGTTCAAGTTGCAATAATCAGAAGCATTTACATGATGCATCTTGGAAAAATTAGTCTTTAAAGCCAACATTTCTAACAGCTTCAAAAGTTGTCAGTGAATGGATCATTAAAAATCTAGCTCACACCAACTATTAAGTTTTCAAATTCAAAGTGCAATTATTGATTACAAGGAAGAGAGAGAAGATCACAAAGGAAAAAATTCCAGAAGTAGTAGAAAAAGATAAACAAACTAGTTAATACATAGCTGTTTGAAAAGGACATCATATACAACTTCTAATGACCATTTGACTGAGTTTAAACTTGTTTCTTGTTGGAACCAAAGACGTTGAAGCATCTAAACTCTCAATGTTTTGAAGATAACAAACTTATTAATGATTAATTTTGTGCGTATAGACTAACCCCGTCACAGCTAAGAAGACCGTCTAGTAGACGTGTTAAAGACCGTCCAACAGACGTATTAACGACTGTCCAGTAGACGTGCTAAAGACTATCCAATAGACATATTAACGACCGTCCAATAGATGTGTTAAAGACTTTCCAGAGGACTCGCCAAAGAGGACCTACCAGTTAAACAAACTAAAGGCGACTGTTCGATGAATAAACTCATACAAGCCTCCAAGATCATATATTCAAACGGCTAAGTTTCTAGTTTGAACGACAATTTGATTTATGCTAAATCTTCCTCGTAACTGACATATTACTACTTCTGTGATCTAACGTTCAAATTTGTTTGAAGCATTAAATAACATCAACATCATTTCAGTGTAAAAGCATAGCAGAATAGATAAAGCAAGTCAACTTATCAAGCTGCCTAGACAAATGAAGAATGTTTAGAAGAATAGACTGCTAGCACAGTCCTGCACCTTCCTTTTTAGTGCAAGTCTAAAAATTGCTATGCCTGACCTTTCTGAAAAGATAGTTTGCAAGCTTCTCATTGCATAACAAGTCAAAATCCTCTACAACGGATCTTTTTCTTGAAGACTATATATATGTGCATGCACCAACGAAGAAGAAATGAAGTGCGAAGTGAATAGAAAAAGGCGAAGTATGTGAAAAGGAACAAGAATATAAAGATTTTTGTAATAATTTGATAGAAGCGTCCAGTGGACGGTAGCAAATATCTTGTAAAGATCCTCAAAGTGATCTTGAGCTTAATCTTTCAAATCCTCACTACGTGAGTTGACCTTTCTTTTTTAAAACACTTGTTGTGTTGTGAAAGCCTAGAAAGGCTTAGTGTAAAAGAATACTTGGGTTAAAGCAATCTAGGGTGATTGCGTTATAAAGCCTAAAGAGGCCGCGAACAATACTTGTAACCTAAGGTTGGTTAGTGGATACCTTCTGGGTGAAGGGATTGGACGTAGCTCAGGTTGAGTGAACCAGTATAAAACTTTCTGTGTTTTCTTCTCTCTATCCCTACCCTTGAAAACGTTTTTCAGACTAATCTACTTGTTTCGAAAAAGTTTTTAAACGCACAATTCAACCCCCCTTCTTGTGCGCTTTTTTTCTTATTTCAATTGGTATCAGAGCTCGGCCTCTTGGGTTTAAGCATCTAACACTACAGGGGTAAAAACGATTCTGATCACTCATGGAGAACGAAGGACAAGTTGTTAACAGACTGCCTTTTTTCAAAGGTCAGAACTACGATTACTGGAAGCAAAGAATGATAGCATTCTTTGATGCATGTCACATAGACATGTGGGACGTAGTAGAAACTAGCGATTACCTGCCCCTTAACCATGATGAAGTAGAACTCCCAAGAAGTCAATGGACAGAATCTCACAAACAGAGGTATCTTCTAAACTCAAAGGCTAGAAATGTTATGATGTGTGCCTCATCTGAATCTGAATATGAAAAGGTACACAGTCTAAAAAGTGCTAAGAAAATGTGGGACACCCTCGCTCTTGCCTATGAGGGTACCTCACAAGTAAAGAGGTTCAAATTGAGCTTACTCGTAAGACAATATGAAATCTTTACTATGGAAGAAAATGAAACTATCGAACTTATGTTTGGTAGATTTCAAACCATAATAAACAACCTGAGGTCCTTAGGCAAAACCTATGATAATTATGATCACATTGACAAAATCTTAAGAAGTTTACCCAGGCAATGGAGACTGCAGGTTACAGCCTTAAAAGCTTCTAAGGATCTAACAGCACTCTCAATAGAAAAGTTAGTTGGAACTCTTAAAGTCCATGAACTGGGGCTGAAGCAAGATGAAGGACAAAAGAAGAAGTCCATCGCTCTAAGCGTCCAGCATCCATCCAGAGGATCAATGTCCAAGGCACTAAACGTGGAAGAATCCTCTGAGGAAGAATCTGAGAAGGACGACTCTGATGAGGATGAGATATCCTTCATCTCAAGAAAAATACAAGCTATGTGGAGGAAGAAAGGAGGATCAAGAGCCAAAAACTTCACAAAGAAGTTTAACAAAACTCCAAAAGAAAAAAGTCCTTCAGTATGCTATGAATGTAAAAAGCCTAAACATTTCAGAGCTGAATGTCCCAGTCTACAGAAAGACAAAAAGAGGACATTCTTCAATAAAAAGGGTCTCATGGCTACCTGGGAAGACATGGACCTATCTTCATCAGATGAAGAAGGAGAAGAAGAAGCCAACCTATGTCTCATGGCAGGAACCAACTCTGATAACTCAGATAATGAGTAAGACGAAGAGGTAAACTTCGACAACTTAATCTCCTTACAAGAAGCTTATAATGACTTGCTTGCTAACTCCTCAACTCTTTCAGTAAGATATAGAGAACTGAAAAAGAAATTTTCAAAAATAACAAAAGAATTCAATTTTCTCAACGAAGAGCATAAAAAGGTTTTGAAAGAAAATGAGGCTTTGAAAACTAAACATATTTCAGAAGAGACATCTTCTCATGAAGTCTTAAAACTTCAAAAAGAAGTTACTCATCTAAAAGAAAGCTTGTCTAAATTTGTCAGTGGAACTAAAAATCTAGATAAAATCCTATCGTATAGAAGAAGTCCTCATGACAAATCTGGACTTGGTTATGTTAAAGAAGAAAACCACAAACTTGGTAAAAATATAACTTTTTGTAAAATATGTGGAAAGAATGGGCATGAATCAACACAATGTAGATATCGTCCAACAAAGAAGGCGTCCAATGCCTTCAGAACTAACAGAAAAGGACCCAAGTCCATTTGGGTACCTAAGTCTATGATAATACCTATTGTAGATCTGCTTGACAACCGAAAGAAGACTCCAGTCATGGTACCTGGACAGTGGTTGCTCATGGCACATGACGGGAAAAAGGTGTATGTTCCAAAGCTTGCAACCTAAGAATGGTGGATGGGTCACCTTTGGAGGAAACCAGAAGGGAAAGATCACAAGTATAGGAACAATCAGTAAGCATTCCTTCCCTTCTATTGAAAATGTTTTATATGTTGAAGGTCTCAGACATAATCTACTGAGCATAAGTCAATTATGTGACAGTGGACACACTGTCTCCTTTGACAAAGACAAATATACTGTCAAGAATCTAGATGGATCCATATTATTCTCTGTACAAAGGCAAAGCAATCTTTATAAGATTTATCTAGTTGACCTCACAAATCAAAATGTATCTTGTCTAGTATCCATCAAGGAAAATCAATGGAGTTGGCACAAGAAGCTTGGACATGCAAGCTTGAGATTAATCTCAAAACTAAATAAGCATAACCTCGTAAGAGGACTTCCAAATCTTGCTTACAAGTCTGATGTTCTTTATGATGCATGTCAAAAAAGGAAACAAGTAAAAAGCTCTTTTGAATCCAAAAATATTGTTTCCACATATAGACCTCTTGAGCTATTATATATTGACTTGTTTGGCCTAACTAGAACAGCCTCCCTGAACGGAAAACGATATGGACTAGTTGTAGTGGACGATTACTCTAGATGGACATGGGTTATGTTCTTAAAACACAAGGATGAGTATCATAAAATCTTTTCTATTTTTTGCAAAAGGATACAAAATGAAAAAGGTGTTTGTATAGCTTCAATAAGAAGTGATCACGGAGGGGAGTTTGAAAACGAAAGTTTTCAAGGGTTCTGTGAAAAGAACGGAATTCTCTACAACTTCTCTGTACCACGAACACCACAACAAAATGGTGTAGTAGAGAGAAAGAACAGGTCATTGCAAGAAATGGCTAGAACCATGCTAAATGATAACTCAACTCCTAAACACTTCTAGGTTGAAGCTGTAAACACTGCATGTTATTGACAAAATAGAATTTATATAAGACCTTTTCTGAAAAAGACTCCCTATAAATTGTGGAAAGGACGAAAACCCAACATATCATATCTTCATCCCTTTGGATGTCAATGTTTCATTCTAAACACTAAGGACAACCTTGGTAAGTTTAATTCAAAGTGTGATGATGGAATACTGTTAGGCTATTCTGAAACATCCAAGGCTTATAGAGTTTACAACTCTAGAACCTTAGCAGTTGAAGAAGCCATCCACGTTAAGTTCAATGACAAAAAGCTTGATAATGAAATATCAGAGCTAGACGATTCATTTGCAGATATGAAGCTGGACGATGCCAGACCTTCAGCGTCCAGAGATTAAATGGACGATCCAAAAGCAGAAGAAAAAGAACCAACTGGACACTCTTGGCAAATGAAGACCTATCATCCAAATAATCAAATTCTTGGAAATGTTCAACATCATTTTAGGACAAGATTGACCTTCAAGGAGCAAGCTCAAACTGCCTTGATTTCTCAACTGGAACCAAAGACAGTAGATGAAGCTCTCTTAGATGATGGCTGGATTAACGCCATGAAGGATGAACTTAGTCAGTTCGAAAAGAATGATGTCTGGATGCTAGTTCCTGCACCTAAGGACAAGTTTATCATTGGAACAAAGTGAGTATTCTGCAACAAACTTGATGAAGCTGGCAATGTGGTAAGAAATAAGGCAAGACTTGTAGCTCAAGGCTACTTTCAACAAGAAGGTATAGACTTTACCAAAACTTTTGCACCAGTAGCTAGATTAGAAGCCATTCGTATATTACTTTCATTTGCTACTCATAGTAATATGAAGCTCTATCAAATGGATGTAAAAAGTGCATTCTTAAATGGCATAATAAAGGAGGAAGTCTATGTGAAACAACCTCCTGGTTTTAAGTGTGATACTTTTCCCAAACATGTTTTCAAACTTAAAAAGGCTTTGTATGGACTTAAACAAGCCGCAAGAGCTTGGTATGAAAAGCTAAGTTCTTTTCTTTTGGAAAATGGTTTCTTTAGAGGAAAAGTAGATACCACTCTCTTTCGCAAAGACGTCAAATTACATTTTATTATTGCACAAATATATGTAGACGACATTATATTCGACGCTACTAATGACGCTTTATGCAAGGATTTTTCTAAGATTATGACAGCAGAATTCGACATGAGTATAATGGGAGAACTAAAATTCTTCCTGGGATTGCAAGTAAAGCAGACTGGAAATGGCATATTCATACATCAGACAAAGTATGTCAACAAACTTCTCAAAAAATATAAGATGGACGATGCAAAAGAAATGAGTACACTTATGCATCCATCATCAATACTTAGCCTGGACGACACTTCTAAAAAGGTAGATCAATCTACATACCGAGGTATGATTGGATCCCTCTTATATCTCACAGCGTCTAGACCTAACATTATGTTCAGTGTATGTCTATGTGCTCGCTTTCAGTCTGATCCTAGAGAAACTCATCTAATAGCAGTCAAGAGAATCTTTAGATACTTAAAAAGAACCATTAATCTTGGTTTATGTTTTAAGTCAAACAAAGAATACATATTGGTTGTTTTTTGCGATGCTGACTATGCGGGAGATAAAGTAGAATGCAAAAGCACTAGCGGAGGATGTCACCCCATTGGTGGGAATCTAGTCTCCTGGACAAGCAAAAGACAAGGGACTATTGCCCTGTCCATAGCGGAAGCAGAGTATGTCTCAGCTGCATCTTGTTGCTCACAACTCTTATGGATCAAGCACCATTTAGAAGACTACAGTATCTACGAGAGTAACATTCCTATCTTCTGTGATAACACTGCTGTTATAAATCTGTCAAAAAATCCTATCCTGCAGTCTAGGGCAAAGCATATTGAAATAAAACATCATTTTATAAGAGATTATGTTCAGAAGGGAGTTGTCGATATTTAGTTTATTAACACTGAAAATCAATTGGCAGATATATTTACAAAACCCCTTCCTGAAGATAAACTCATCCATATTCGAGATCTTCTAGGTATGGAATTTATAAGTGAATAGTTTTATTCAACATGCCTTGATCGTCAAAGGTTCTGTAGCGTCCAATGCTTTCATAGTGTCCAATAATTCATCGTCCAATTGCATTTTTTTTTTGCATTCCATAACGGCCTTCATTTGTGTGTGCATCCTTATCCGTACTTAATCATGTTTTCTCTGAAAATTATTTGAAATAAATGCTTTCTTTTTGGTCTGAGTCACTCATACGTCGTATAACCAACCTCAAGAAATGTAAGCACCTAACCCAGCATTTATTACACATCACCTCTCTCTTCGAAAGTGAAAGAACTGCCAAAAGCAAAACTCTTCGATTTCTTCATATACACTCAAACCCAAACCAAATACTCACCCCTTCTCAAATCCACCTAAACTACCTCAACTTCTCAAACCCTAACCTTCCTTCAAGCTCTCAGATATGGCAACTGAAAAGGCTAGTCCTGCTACAAAGGCCGTGGCTCGTGTGGAGAGCCTAGACAAAGCTGTTGTTCTCATCAAGAGCCGCTTCGATATCCAAGCTCTCGACTACATGGGGGTGAATGTAAAGGATAACTTGCTCAGATGTGGAATTCTCAACTACTTCCACCTGAATGAAATTATATACCTAAAACTCATCCGACAGTTCTGGAACTCTGCCGTTTTCTCAAAAACGAACATCACTGGAATTGTTCTGGAAGTTAAGGTCACACTGGACCTAGGCTCTGTCGCCCAAGCCATTGGCTATGAGCAGGCTGGGTCCTGTATCAAAAACGGATGGGAAGATAGTTTTGGAGGACATGACACAGTTGATGCTGCACTAATGGGTCCGGAAGGACAAGGCCCAGTCGAGTACAGCAAACTGACAAAAGAAGGGAAGATATTCCAGTAGTTTCTGAACAAGGGAATTCTTCACAAGGCTGGATCTAAGGACAGCGTTACCTTCTTGCATCGGTTCGCGTTGTTCCACATGATCACTGGTCAACAGTTCAACTTGCCGCACCTCATCCTGAGCAACATCTTCAGGACCATGAGAGGACGCGAAGAATGCAACCAGATTACCTATGTCGCTCTTCTTAACAGAATCTTCTGGCAACAGCAAGTATTTCATGCTTTCTTTGCTCTTTCTCTAGGGGAGCAAAACAAGATTCGGATTTTAGGTGGTGGCCATAGATTCACACAACTGCCGTTTGGACGCAACAATGTTGCGCAGATGAAGGCTGGGTTCGTGCTGAAGCCTTTGGAGACCACGTCCAAACTCGTGGACGTCAAAGAAGAAGCTGTTGAGATGGCACCTTTACAAACAGTGGCGCCAATCGTCCAGCATGCTGCACCTATGGAGGACGAGGTACTGTTTGAAAATCCAATTGCTGCCAGACCGTCCACCAGAAAGAGGTCGTCCAAGGCGCAAGCGACTAGAGCTACAAGGTCTAAGATCCTACGACCTTCAGCTCCACCTACTCCACTTGCAGCTACTCCTATTGCTGCATCTGCTCCTTCTGTTGCTGCACCAACTATACTCCCTGCTAAGAGACAGTTGATCGTCGCCTCTAATGACGAAGATGATGAGCCAATTGGTAAGCTTATCAAGAAGCAGAAAGCTGCCATGGTTGTTGTTCCTGCTCAAACACAATCCCAACCATCTACCTCACCCAAACGACCAGCAGACACACTGTCAGGGGAAGCACAGTCTAAAAAACGTAAGCTTTCCTCTCCTGCTGTTGCTGATGAACCTGAAAATGATTTTATTGAATCTATCCTCATTGAACCATATGAACCTCTTACCCAACCACAAACCGAAACACAAGCCACACCTGAACCAGAAATGTTGCTGCCTAGTGATGAAGGTTATACCTTTACCATTCCTACCCCCGGTATCTCAAAATCTTATCTCTCCATTAAACCTCCTAAATCAACTCCCTCCTCAACCATCATCCCTTTCCCTACCTCTTCCCCAAAAACCTTGGCGCAAACCAAATAGAAATGGCCTCTACTTTTTGTTGAAGGCAATTCCCAAAACCTCCTAGACAACAATGCCATCATTCTGCGTCCACAGCTCCCCGCACCAGACTTCAGTTTTGACTACTCTCCGATTGTCATAGAGAAGTACATGGACGACTATGTCCATCAACCGTCGGAAGAATACCTGGCACTACCTCCTAGAGCCATTAAACACTTGTCGCTCAAGCGGTTTATTAGACGGAGGTATCCTAGAGTTGTACGAGCTTGGCGCATAAATGCTCATCCTTCTGGAGTACTTCAACACAGAGTACCTCTAGTCGAAGACACCGAGAAAGCTCTAAAACAAAGAAGACCAGAGGACGAACATATCATTCATCTACGGCCTGCAGATTTGAAGTTTCGGCCTATAGATCCAGAAGAAGATGGATTCTTTCCATATGCCTTTGAGCATATGTTCTGCAACACTCTCAAAGGTTCAGCATTCTTGAAGTATCAGCTGTTCATCCCTCCATCCCAACAGATTCGACCTTCCACATCCATCTGTATCCAACCAGACCGCGCCGGTCCAAGACTGCCAATCATAGATGAAAACCGCAAGAAGAAGAAAATTCTGACCAAGGCACCATCTTTGCCTTTACCGTCCAGAGTTGCGTTTCAACAACATCCAACCCATTCCTGTGAATGGTTTTTAGCTCAGCATCTTCATACAGACATGGACGAGACCGATGTTGAATGCTTCTGGCATCAACATATGTTCCTATGCGAACAAAAAGCGTCCAGCAGTGGCGTTTCAATAGACGACAAGGCCGATATCCCAACTGCAACGAACTGTGAATTCACGCAGCGTCCAGCTCGTGTCTTTCACTTTTCAGACACTTTAGCTACCTTTGTCCATCCACCAGATGTGCATCCACTCCTTGGTACAGAAACTTCCATCCTATACACTCTAATTGCTGCCCTTACTCACATCAACACCTTCCAACCGCCCTACCCTTGGACCCCTCCTCGTCCTTACCAACTTGCCGTGCCAAACCTAAAGTTTCTAGAAGCACCTCCTCCCTCCTCTGAAGCTCTTCCACCTTCTCAACCAACATTACCTACACCTCCACCCCTGCCTACTCCTGGCTCCCAAACCTCCGCCAGCCTCCCTATCTCTACTTCCGCCCCTTCATCTGTCCCCTCTGTTGACCCCGCCGTTCAACAGTATGTTGCCACCCAGCTTCAACCTATTTTCACTCTTCTTCACCAAATTCTCCAGAACCAATAAGCCCTCCTCCATCTTTCTCATCCTTCTCCTCCTCCGCCGCCGCCACAGTGATTGTGATGACAACTCCCTTTTTTCCTATTGTTTTTTTTTTTTGCTAATGACAACGGGGGAGAAAACATTGTGTTTTATGTTTTTACTGCATATGTTCTTGTCAATTTATGCTCTGAACAGCTAAATAAAATACATAGTTGATATGCTTTACCTCGAGTATTGCTCTGCTTATATTAAATCCTATATCTGTTATATATAATATGCTTGATACTTGGTATGATATTTGATATGGATTCAAGCTGATATCTTGTCTCAAGTATACAAAACTTGATATATCCGAATCAGGGGGAGCATAGTAAGTCTTTTGAAAACTCCTTTATGTGCCTCTATATTTTCTAGCAAAAACTTAAAAATTAATAAGGTTTGTCATCATCAAAAAGGGGGAGATTGTTGGAACCAAAGACGTAGAAGTGTCTAAACTCTCAATGTTTTGAAGATAACAAACTTATTAATGATTAATTTTATGTGTATAGACTAACCCCGTCACAGCTAAGAAGACCGTCTAGTAGACGTGTTAAAGACCGTCCAATAAACGTATTAACGACCGTCCAGTAGACGTGTTAAAGACCGTTCAACAGACATATTAACGACTGTCCAATAGATATGTTAAAGACCGTCCAGAAGACTCGCCAAAGAGGACCTACCAGTTGAACAAACTAAAGGCGACTATTCGATGAATAAACTCATACAAGCCTCCAAGATCATATATTCAAACGGCTAAGGTTTCAATTTGCGACAATTTGATTTATGCTAAATCTTCCTCGTAACTGACATATTACTACTTCTGTGATCTAACGTTCAAATTTGTTTGAAGCATTAAATAACATCAACATCATTTCAATGCAAAAGCACAGCAGAATAGATAAAGCAAGTCAACTTATCAAGCTGCTAAGACAAATGAAGAATGTTCAGAAGAATAGACCGCCAGCGTAGTCCTGCACCTTCCTTTTTAGTGCAAGTCTAAAAACTGCTATGCCTGACCTTTCTGAAAAGATAGTTTGCACGCTTCTCATTGCATAACAAGTCAAAATCCTCTACAACGGATCTTTTTCTTGAAGACTATATATATGTGCATGCACCAACGAAGAAGAAATGAAGTGCGAAGTGAATAGAAAAAGGCGAAGTCTGTGAAAAGGAACAAGAACATAAAGATTTTCGTAATACTCTGATAGAAGCGTCCAGTAAATGATAGCAAATATCTTGTAAAGATCCTCAAAGTGATCTTGAGCTTAATCTTTCAAATCCTCACTACGTGAGTTGACCTTTCTTTTTTAAAATAGTTGTTGTGTTGTGAAAGCCTAGAGAGGCTTAGTGTAAAAGAATACTTGGGTTAAAGCAATCTAGGGTGATTGTATTGTAAAACTTGAAGAGGCCGCAAACAATACTTGTAACCTAAGGTTGGTTAGTGGATACCTTTTGGGTGAAGGGACTGGACGTAGCTCAGGTTGAGTGAACTAGTATAAAACTTTCTGTGTTTTCTTCTCTCTATCCCTACCCTTGAAAACGTTTTTCAGACTAATCTACTTGTTTCGAAAAAGTTTTTAAACACACAATTCAACCCCCCCTTTCTTGTGCGCTTTTTTTCTTATTTCATTTCTAACTTCCATAAACTACTAGTTTGATGATAAGGAACCTATAAATTGAACCTTTATTTGAAGAGCGCATTGCAATGATGGGAAATAGCATAGTTAGGGTAATTTCAAAAATTTGTTCTTATTAAGAGAGAAATGTTAGCTTCAGAAAGAGAATCTTTCTTAGCCAAAACACCCTAGTTATGTGTCTACCACTTCTATACCTTAAAGAGTGTCTGAAAATCTCCTTGTAGCATTGTGTATCCACTTATACAGTGATTAGAAGGAGAGTTAATAGGTTTGTCTAAAAAAAAAAGTGAGAGGAAACTTAAGAGATTAGTCAAGGGATTGGTGCTTTTAAAGTAAGTTTATGAACACAATTGAGTCAGTTGTGAGTTGATATAGCTATTATGCTATGGGTTTAAGCCTAAAGAGTCTTGTGAAAAAATTCTTGGGCTATGGGAACCTATAGAGGTGAGAAAACTGATTGTGAATACCTACAGATATGAGAATACTGGGTGAGAAGCCTGTAGAGGCTTATCAAAAGAATATTGAATTATGTAGACATGCAAAGGTAAGAATACTATGTGTTGGAGCTTGAAGAGGTTTAGGAAAGAATACTTGGTATTGTAACAGCCTATAGAGGCTTAAGAAGAATACTGGAGTATTATGCAGCCTATAGATGCTTGAGAAGATTGCTGGGTGCGATTTTCAATCGTTTTCTTCACAAATCACTCACCAACACCCATTTTTGACCAAATCAATCAACAACAAGCATCACAAAACAATTTTAACTATTTCTAATACCTTTCTAACCGATTATATAACAAATTTATCCATAAATCATCCACAAATCTCAAAATCCCCTTTCCAAACCCATTTTGATATCAAAATCCACATACAAAACATATTCATAGAAACCAACCAACTTCAAAGTATTAAATCAACATATCAACATCCACAACCACAAAATCAACCAAGAGTAAGGTTCCCTTACCTCTAAAAGTCTCTGAATTTGAATTTAGGTTCTTTGAGGATTCGGTGTCTTGAGTTAAATCTTCCACAGATTTGTTCCTTCTTTTACCATAAGCGCTAAACTAAGCTTACAACTCCTTTACACCTTCACAAACTCAAGAAATCTTAGAGAGAGATAGAGAGAGAATGAAGAGATGAGAGAGAAAGAGAATGAGAGAATGAGGAACTTTTCCCCCCTTCTCCTCTTTTTATACTTGACCTATCGGAGCTCTCACACAAACTGTTGGTCAACCGAGGCCCAAATCTCACCAAACCACTCCCCATAACCCCTAATTGGTCTAACTCAACTGTTTTTCTCTCAAAACCCAACATCACACTCACAGCATACCCATATTGGCTCAAGCACATATCTCAAGTTTCCTAAAATCAAACCAGAAATTCAAACATACATTATACAAATATCACCACATACCATATACCACACACCAACAATTCATTTGTTTCTTTTAATCACCTAAATTACATATCAAATTTTCACTTTTTAGTTATTAAAACACTTAATCATGCATTAGAAAAAAACAAGATGTTACAGATGATATTAGCTAACCCAATCCTACCTAATCCATATCACCCAATGTTAATAAATAGGAAAGCTCACCATCATTTAGGTGCGAGTCATTCTATGTAGTTGGCACTAACTTAAGCATTAGTGTCTTTGCGAGGAAGATATGGTTGAAAAATAAACTGGTAAATGTAACACCCTCACTTTTACTTAATTAATTGTTTTATTTATTTATTTATTCTATATTTAATTTTGGAAAAATCAGGAAAGAATCTAAAAATTCTGATCTCCACGGTTAAACTCAGAATATCGAAAACTATCTAATCGTGACTTTCAATAATTTTTTCGAGTCGAAGCCCGGAGAAATTAGAAAATGACGATTTTGTCCTTATTTGTCAATATTAAGGACAAACATAAGAAAAAAAATTTAATTGACATTAAAATGTCAATTTGAGTTTAAAATCACGTCATATGTATTAAAATATAATTTTGAAAATTTTCTGGGAATTTTCTAAAATTCCTGTACAAAATGACCAAAATACCATTAGTTGTCAAATAACCAACTTAATATTGGGTGTGACATGCAAAAATGGTGAAAATAATATTTTTAGTACATTTCTAGGTAAAATATGTAATTTTAGAATTTTAATAAAAATTTGGGCATTTATTGAATTGAAATGGATTTAATATGAATTTTCTAAGTTTAAAATATATAATATATATATATATATATATATATTTATAATTCGAAAAAATTAAAAAAAAATTAAAAATTATTTTTAGAAATTATTTTTGATGAAAAATAATACATTTGTTCATATTTATGTTTACTTTAATTATTTTGATATTAAAAGTTAATTTATTTAAGTTTAGGTGATTTTATTGGTACCAACTAATCCAATAACAGATAAAATTTGCACTAGAAATTCTTTGGGAAAGCTGCTATCCCACGTACCAGCTCTAGCAAGGAGTGATTCACCACCTAAATGCAATATGTGTTCCTAATTAAGTGAAAAAAAAATGAAAAATAGGTTTTGGATGTCATGGATGATCTCACTTACATGGACACCTAAGGCCCTTCCTCTTCTATAAATAGCCATGGAATGGAGCTGAATTCTTCATCCTCTTCCTCCATTGAGATAGCTGAAATCTCTTCCATAGTCACCTTCCTCCATAAAATTTTTCTTCTTACACTAAAATTCTACTAGTTTTCCAATAACTAGTAAAAATCCTCTTCCTAGGAGCTTTGTACCAACAACTTCACCAACTCTTTGAGGTAATGGGGGGAGTGGGGTTGGTTCCAAATTTCAATTACTTTGCATATTGGTAGGAAAGGTTTTCCCCTAAACCTTTCAATGTTTAAGTTTGTTAAGTTTTATAAATGTTATAATGTTTAGTATTAAATTTAAACTTTTACTAAGTTGTTATGCTGCTCAATTTTAGATAATTAAAATGCATTTATTAAGTAGTTATGCTGCTCAAATTTAACAACTATAGTGTAATTATTAAGTTGTTATATTGTTCGAATTCAAACAATTATAGTAGAATTACTAAGCTGTTATACTGCCCAAATTTTAAAAAAAATATTTTTAGCTGTTATAATAGATAATTAAATTATTATATTATTAAATTTTAGTAATATTCAATTAGTTTAGCAAAAATAATAGAAGAAATAAACCTTAAATCTCATATATATGAAACTAAATATAGAAATTATTTTATGAGCTATTTATGAATTTATTTTTAGAAAACTACTGTAGAAATTTTGGTTTAAGTTTTTATCATTCACGTAAGGTCTAGACACACTAATAGACCATCTGTAAAAATTTTATAAATTTTAAAGCTGATTTAGTAATTCTAATTGTACTCTATAAGTGCCTGTGGACACATTTTTCTTAGAAATACTAATTTTCAAAAAATTTCTAAAAATTTCTAAAAATTCATGATAAAATTCTAATTATTTTTCTAAGCTTAAAAATTATTTTTATGAAATTTTTGACCATTCTATGATTTATTTCTTAATTATCAGTCTTTATTTTAATTTGCATATATTTATTTTTATTGAATTATTGCTTGTGTGCTTTAATTCAAATTATGAATTATGTGAATGATATGTATGGATCAAATCTTTGTAATATAAGGCAGAGATATTAGTAAAAATTGTACTGGTGCTCAAATTTTTGAGACCCGAGTGAACCTTTAGAAATTAGTAGATTAGTGAGTAATGTAAAACAAGGGACATGTAGTGGCATGACACCCTGTTAGAGAAGCTACATTTTGGTACGCTGGGGAATGAAAGGCAGGGACCCATTTGGGGAGGTCTCGGGGGTAGGCATCGAGTGGTGAAAGTCCTAATAGCCAGGGTAGCGCCCATGAGCTGGGATTTTCACCTGACCAAGCTCAATAACCCCGACAACTGCTCAGCATTTTGGGATTGGTTTGAGAGTATAGCTCTATAAATGAACGTCCTGACTAATATTTGTTCCTCATTGATGATGAGGATTGTACTATGTGATGATGTTGATTAGGTATATGTACTCCCAGTCACTTCCCAGGTTTTGTTGAGAACTATTACTCACTGATGGGAAGTATGGATCCATACCAAGTCAAGGGTAGTGTAGTATAACTTAGAATAAACCCTAATTTTCCTTCATAAATTGTGTTTTAATTCCTACCATACATGTGAAAGTGATTTAGAATAAATCACCTCACTCCATTATTTTTTGTTATGCATGTTCAACCGTGATTTTTGAAGATGGCGATGCCGGTTCTATTTAATCTGCATATATCATATCTAGATGGAGGAGTATGGGATTATGATCAGGACACAAACATCTTAACCTACACAGGTCTGATGTCTGTGACTTTTCTATCCCCTATTCTTGGGGCTGAGATGTTTCCACTGGCATATATGATACCTATTTCCCATACGACTGCTCTCCCGCCAGTTTTATTTATGCTCCACACGTTCCACCACCGCCACCACCACCAATAGATCCGAACATCCCTGTGATAGCTCCTTATTTGGATGCCCCTCCACTTCCTCCCGAGTTACCTATTGTGGACACTCCAGCTGTAGATGAGCCAGCACCCATACCTGTCGATGATGGATCTCCTATAGAGGTAGTACTCGCTGAGTCACCTGTGGCCTCCCCTGATATTGAGTACCAAGTGGGTATAGCTAATGGGTGGCATACCTCTTCATCATCTTATTCTGGACTTGGGGTACCACATGAGGTACCTAATGGACAGGCATACCATGCAGCCAAGGGCGCATCAGAGGAGACCCCTTCAGACGAGGACCATTAGAGACTTTAGTATTTAGTGAGGGATAGAGTAGACAGTACTGCTCTGTATAGGAACTTTTTGGATGTATATATTGGGTTAGGCAGTATATGTCTTTTGATGTATTTATGACTGTTATGTATTACTCAAACCATGATGTACAATTGGATATATATATACATAAGCAGTTTTTATCATTTCATTTCTATTTCCAAATTCTTTTTTTCTATTATAAAAAAAATAAAATTTACTCACATTTTCATCAACTTAAAGTAATAATTAAATTAATATGAATTATATTTAGAATTAAAGGAGTGTTACAGTAAATAGGTCAAGACACTTGGAATAGATAACAAATTAGAGTTTTACAATGCACCATTTGATGACTTTTGCAAGGAAGAAGGTATAATGAGACATTGTACTATGAGACATAACTACAACAAAATGGGGGGTGCAAAATACATAAACCAAAACACTTCTACAACATGCTCGTTGCATGTGTCTAAATTATGTTCTTCCAAATCAATTTTAGGCTAAAGTAAAATATGATTGCTATTTTGTGAGTGACCTCCATCGACTACTGTGAGCAGATGCCTCCAAATTGGTTTGTTTTAGGCCTAATTTATTTTTTAAGCCTTTCTCTTGTGTTTGGGCTTTTGGTATGAGGGGTTTTATTGCCTTTGTAATCAGAATGTGGATACAGGGGGTAACGTCAGAAAGCATAAGACTCCCTTTTCTCATTAGAACCTATAACAGTAAAAAGAAAAACAAGAACGAGGGAAAATAACGGTGAGATCAAGGGTTTGTGAAAAGAGGGAAAACTTAGGTTCTTTGTTGTTGTTCATCTTGGACATAGGAAGGAAAGAACCAAGGGTGCCTCAGTTGTATCTCAATCTGTATTATTGATTCTCATAGTGGAGTTGCTCTCTCCCGTGGATGTAGGTCACATTGATTGAACCATGTAAATCTCGTGTACACTTTCTTCTCTTTTCTTTTCTTTGTTTTTTGTGAATTTACACTTCTACATAATTGTTGTTTTTGCTGCTACATTTGTGCATTTCTATTGTTGTGTTCTTGCATATTCACTGTTGTAATTTTTTTTCTGCATAAATGTTGTAGAGTGATTTTGCATAATTACGCCTGTTGCGTTCTATTTCTCTGCTTTGTTTTTCTGTTTTATGCATTTTTTGTTGTGCGTCTTGCTGTGCTCGTTTGCTTTTTTGCTTTTTTGTTTAGTTGTGTGCAGGATTTTGAGGCTTCCTAATTGGTTTCGACCAACAAGTGGCATCGTCTATGGGGATTAGGAAGGAATTTGGGTTTTGCACCATGGGTACCAAATATGACATTGAAAAATTCTCCAGAAATAATGATTTCGGGTTATGAAGGATCAAGATAGAGGCAATCTTGGGACAGCAAGGATGTGCAGTAGCATTGACGGGAGAGGCAAAAATGTCTCCCACTTTTTCTCAAAACGAGAAGAATGATATAATTGACAAGGCAAGAAGTGCAATAATTTTGTGTCTTGGTGATAAGGCACTAAGGAAGGTTGCAAGAGAGAAGACCATCGTTGCAATGTGGATTAAGTTGGAGTCTCTCTATATGACAAAGTCTTTGGCTAATAGACTATGTTTGAAGCAATAACTCTACTCATTCAAGATGGTGGAGTCAAAATCTATAACGAAGCAATTAGCGAATTTCGATAAGATACTTGATGACTTGGAGAACATTGACGTGAAGCTTAATGATGAGGACAAAGCTTTGCTCTTACTCAACTCTTTACCAAAATCCTTCGAGCATTTTAAGGATGCTATTTTATATGGCAAGGATCAAACTATTATCTTGGGTGAGGTTCAAACCTCAATTCAGACTAAGGAGCTTCAAAAGCAACAAGAGTTGAAAGCTGAGGATAATGGTGAAGGCTTGAGGGTTTTCGGTGCTTTAGCTTTTGCTCATGTCAAGAAAGACAAACTTGAGGCTCGGGCTGTGAGGTGTGTCTTCATTGGTTATCCAGATGGTGTGAAGGGTTACAAGTTGTGGAAGTTGGATCCTAAAGAGTCAAGGTGCTTCATAAGCAAGGATGTCACATTTGATGAGACCAAAATAGGGATGATGTGCAAAAGCCTGGAAGAAAGCAACTGAGAAATGGTAAAGGAGAAAGCTCAGTTTAAGATGGAGTCCGCTATGTGTACTGCTAGAGATAATAGTCCTCCACCAACAGATGTTGTAGATCAACTACCATCAGCAGTAACAAACTATCAGTTGACTAGGGATAGGACTAGGAGGAACATTGTACCTCCTAAGAGATTTGGGTATGCTAATCTTATTTGCTATGCTCTTAATGTGGCTGAAGAGATTCAAGACTCAGAACTGAGGAGTCTTAGAGAGGCTATGGAAAGTAAGGAAAGTTAGAATTGGTTGCAAGCGATAAATAAAGAAATGGAGTCCTTGGATAAAAATCAGACTTGGAAGCTTGTGAATTTACCTGAAAATTAGAGGGTCGTTGGATGCAAGTGGATCTTCAAGAAAAAGGAAGGTATTCCGAGTGTGGAGAAAGCAAGGTATAAGGCAAGGCTTGTGGCAAAAGGTTTTACCCAAGTGGAAAGGATTGATTACAATGAAATCTTTTCACCTGTGGTAAAACATTATTCTATAAGGGTTTTGATATCGATTGTGAATTAGTACGATTTGGAGTTGGAATAATTGGATGTCAAGACAACTTTTTTACATGAGGATCTCGAGGAGACTATCTACATGCAACAACCGAAAGGGTTTGTGAAGGATAAGTCTAAGGTATGCCTTTTGAGAAAATCCTTTTATGGCTTGAAATAGAGTCCACATTAGTGGTACAAGAAATTTGATGAGTTTCTCTTGAGATTGGGATTTTTGAGGAGTAGTTATGATAGCTGCATTTACAGTTTAAGACAAGGAAATGAGTGTGTTCTTTTCTTACTTCTATATGTGGATGATATCCTTATAGCTAGCTCCAACATTGGTAAGCTTAAAGAGAAGTTAAATTTAGAATTTGAGATGAAAGATCTTGGCATAGCTAAGAGAATACTTGGGATGGATATTGTTAGAAATTGAAAGAACAGAGAATTGTTCTTGTCTCAACATGGTTACTTGAAGAAGGTGGTGGAACGATTTAGGATGCATCAATCTAAGCCGGTTAGCACACCTTTGGGACATCACACGAAGCTCTCTATCACACAAGCTCCTAGCACTGAAGAGGAAAGGAGCAAGATGAATTCTATTCCTTATGCTAGTGGAGTAGGAAGCATCATGTATGGTATGGTTTGTAGTAGACCGGATTTGGCTCATGCAGTTAGCATTGTTAGTCAGTTTATGGCAAATCTGGGTTAAGCCCATTGGGAGGCTTTGAAATGGGTGTTGAGGTATTTGAATAGTTCTTTAAATTCTGGTTTGAGGTATAAGAAGATAGCTCAAGGTGGAGATGCTATTGTGGGGTATGTTGATGTGGATCATGTAGGGAATGTGGACACTAGAAAATCTCTATCTGGGTATGTGTTCACTTTGTTTAGGACCGCTATTTGCTGGAAAGCAAGCCTACAAGCTGTGGTAGCTCTATGTACAACTCAAGCCGAGTATATTACTCTTGCAGAAGGTGTCAAGGAAGCTATTTGGCTAAAAGGGATGATTGGTGAATTGGGAATTACGTAAAGTTGTGTGATGGTCCATTGTGATAGCCAAAGTGCCATACATTTGGCAAATCGTCAAGTGTACCATGAGAGGACCAAACACATTGATATTTGTCTTCACTTCATTAGAGATGTGGTAGAATCTAAAGAAGTTCAGATTGAAAAAATTGCTTTGGAAGACAATCCAACAGATATGCTCACTAGGTCACTTCTAAGGTCAAAGTTCAAGCATTGCTTGGACTTGATTAGTTTCTTTGAAGTGTAGTTCCATAGTGAGAAAGCATCTCTTCGATGTTTGGCTTGATCATCTTTTTTGATTTAGAGTCAAGGTGGAGATTTATGAACGGATGCCTCCAAATTGGTTTATTTTGGGCCTAATCTATTTTTTGGGCCTTTCTCTTGTGTTTGGGCTTTTGATATGAAGGGGTCTTATTGCCTTTGTAATCAGAATGTGGATATTGGGGGGTAACATAAGAAAGCATGAGAGTCCCTTTTCTCATTAGAACCTGTAATAGTAAGAAGAAACATAATAACGAGGGAAAATAATGGTGAAATCCAGGGTTTGTGAAAAGAAGGAAAGCTTGGGTTCTTTGTTGGTGTTCATCTTGGACATAGGAAGGGAAGAACCAAGGGTACCTCTGTTATCTCAATCTGTATTCTTGATTCTCATAGTGGAGCTGCTCTCTCCCGTGGATGTAGGTCACATTAACCAAACCACGTAAATCTCAAGTGCACTTTCTTCTCTTCTCTTCTCTTTGTTTTTTGTGAATTTACACTTCTGCATAATTGTTGTTTTTGTTGCTGCATTTGTGCATTTCTATTGTTGTGTTCTTGCATATTCACTAATGTAATTTTTTTCCTGTATAACTGCTGCAGCATGATTTTGCGTAATTGTGCCTGTTGCATTCCATTTCTTTGCTTCGTTTTTCTGTTTTATGTGTTGTTTGTTGTGCATCTTGCTATGCTCATTTGCTGTTTTCCTTTTTTGTTTAGATGTCTGTAGGATTTTGAGGCTTCCTGATTGGTTTGGACCAACAACTACAATTGATTTAAAGACACCTCAAGAGATATGGTATAGTAAACATTCTAATTATTTTGGCTTGCACTTATTTGGTTGTCCTACACATATATGCTTATGTTAATGATGGTAAATTAGAGCCTCAAGTAATGAAATGCATATTTCTTAGGTGTGCTATAGTAGTTAAAGGTATAAGTTGTGGTGCAGAAGAAAGAATAGAAGTCAAAAATTTATTATTAGCAAAGATGTTACTTTTGATGACTTTATTGTTTTTGGCTAGAAAGAGGATCTTGGTAATCTTACAAAGAACAAAGATCAGGATCAAAGTGTTAATTAACCAAAAGGTGGAGCTTGAAGCTGATACTTGACATAAGGAAAAAGGAATCATGTGGAATAATGCAATAAATTGTAGGATTAGTTTCAAAGTATAGCAACAAAGAGGTCAAGGAGGGAAATTAGAAAATCGGCTAGGTATATGCAGATTATGTTAATACTTTTTATACTAACTTTATTGCTTATGCCTTAGCAATAGGTGAGAATCCTGATTTCAGTGAATTACCTAAATCATATAAGGAGGCAACCCAAATTAGAGATGCATCATATTGGTTAATTGCTATGAATGAAAAGATGCAATCACTTAAGAAAAACTAAACTTAGGATTTGGTGTCATTACTGATAGGCTCGAGCCTAAGGTGACAACACTACCCTTATTTGGAGAAATTATTAGGTGGTCCTGGACCACCATAGTCTCCATTAATCATTACATGATATGCAATCAA
Organism: Spatholobus suberectus; assembly: GCA_004329165.1. Taxonomy (NCBI): domain Eukaryota; kingdom Viridiplantae; phylum Streptophyta; class Magnoliopsida; order Fabales; family Fabaceae; genus Spatholobus; species Spatholobus suberectus. The sequence goes on from CM014729.1 coordinate 28,690,491, forward strand.
GTGTTATTAATTTTTTTTTGTGAATTGTAAAAATTGAATGTGTTATATAAACATTGGCTGAGACCATTAACACTAGGTAGTCCTAGACTACATAATAATTCTCCCTCATTTGAGGGCTGTGATGGCAGGGCTCATAGTATGCATGAGGCTTGTTTTTTGTCTTTCCTTGGAATTTGAATCGAATTAGTTAGGGCTGTACAAAAAATGGATATTTCAAAAAATAATCCGAACCAAACCAAACTGTTTTATAAAAAATGGTTCGATTAACCGAACCATTTTTTTATAAAGTGATTTGGTTCAAATTTCTTTTAAAACAATTTGATTTTTTGGATTTGGACTGGATCAGTTTTGTTTGTTTATCCATTTTATACTCATATATGGATCAGTTTTTCAAAGAACTGAACCAGACTGAATCGATTCACTTTGTGAAAAATGGATTGGGTAACCGAACTATTTTTAAAAAAACGGTTTGGTTCGGATTTTTTTCGAAAATGGTTGGTTTTTTAAATTAGGATCGGTTCAGTTTTGGAGCGGTTCAGATCAGTTTGGATTTTTTGTACACCCCTAGGATTAGTTGGTTATATATTAGGCCAATTGTGTGGATGTTAATTGTATCATTGATGATTGAGACTCTTTGTATTTGTTCGTTGAAAGAAATAGAAACTCTCTACCTATCCATGTACGTGGGTCACATTAGTCAACCACGTTAAATCAGTGCGTGAATTCTTAAGTTGCTTTCTTCGTTTTTTAGTTTATTATCATTTTTTCCATAACAATACGAAATTACAAAAATAAAGGAATTCATATTTTGTATTCTTTTATCCATTTCAATCAATTATAGGGATAGATAAAATGATTAAATTAACTATATCTCATTTCTAGAGAGCTTTAGATCAAAATAATGAATTGCGAGACTATTAATCGATTACATTTATCACAAAAAGTAATGAATTATTCTTAAAAAAAATAAACAGATTAGCTACTCAATCAGCAATATCTAAAACTACTTATAACCACTTGATTAATATTTCTTATCACATTTAGAAATATCAATAACAACTAGCGTTCGTATCTATTATAAATACCCAATTCTCTATGGCTAAACACATGAAAAATATGTAACATTTGCATAGAGATTAAATCTTTCTTAATATTGTAAGACTAAAGAGCTATTTCATTCCATTAGTTTTCTATTAAGATACATCATGAAATTCTCAAGTTGTTATATCTTTACGAGTGTGATCAATTCTTGTTTCTAGTTCTGATTTTTAAAGAGTGAAGGATCTCTAAGTTGTTTGAAGATAGGTGATTCATACTACTACATATTGATCAAGGGTTTAAATAATCTGAAGCTTGTTGGTATTAAGAAAGTTGATTCTTGATGGTGACTGCTTGTAATTAGATATTGTAAAATAAAGTCACAGTGAAATCTCAAGTGTTCCTTAGATGTAGTTCTTAGTGGTCGAGAGCAAATTAATATAAATTGGTTTATAGTCTCTCTTTTTCTTTCTTTTTCTCTCTCAAGTTTATTTTGAGTAAAGGTTAATATTTTGTGATTCTAATTCATATGAATTCTAATATTTGATTGCTTCTCTAAAGAAACAAAGAAAATATATATAAGAAAGAAGGTTGAATTACGTTTTCAAAATATTTTTCGAAAATCTTTTTCAAACACGTTAAAAAATGAGCAAATGATCAATTTCACAAATCTAAATGACATTGTAAGACAATTAATGTATTGTCTCGTGGATGGTGAACAGTTTTAATGAAAAACCTTAGTTTAAAACTGAAAATGTTTTCTCGAGTTCTACTCCCTTCTTCGTTAGTGCAATAAAGTAAAGAGACAAGAGAAGAGAAAAATACACAAAGTTTTGATCTTGGTTCATTCTACAACCTGATATTACGTTTAGTTCTTGACAATAGTCAAGGTTTCCACTACAAAAATAGATCTACAAGAATCACATTTCAAATTGCAAACAAGTAAAGTATAATTTCATTAGCCTTTCTAGGAACATAACTCAAGTATTCTTTTTGCAAATCTTTTTAGGCTCAAAAAACTTAATTTACAAGTTAAAAAAAAAAACCCTAGACTATCATTAGAATATGTTCTAGTGCAATGAATGATAGTTTAACAAACTCAAATCAAATTATTGGAAATAAATGTGCTGATCTATATATTGTAAGTTCACCAAATTATTTCAAATGAGGCTTTTAGAGATGACTTCAAATTCTAGTTGTTGTGAGAGCTTTTTTCTCTTATTGAAAATGAATGTTAGGGTGAATTAAAATGTTGCATTAAATGTTTTTTCCATTCTATTGGAAGTATTCAAAATAAAGTGAACTTTTATCTTCTCTTTTTGTACTTTATCTATATGGTAGGTGTAAAATCTTCCACACAAGCGCAAATATTTGCTAACTTCTCTATCCAGTTGTCTTGTCTACTTTTGCTTTTATGCTAGTCTCATCTTTTGAGACTTGGAGTTGGTAAACTTTAAAATGTATTTTCTTGATAAGCCAGTGAACCTTCACTAGTGTAAAAAACACATACTACGACAGGTTTTTACGTCGGTTGTAAAACCAATGTAAAAAAATGTGATGGTAAACTTGTAAATAAAAGCAAAAGATTTACATTGGTTATAAGTTTAACCGATGTAAAAATTACTTTCCACATCAATTACTGATTTAATCGATGTAGAAAGTCTTGTTTACATCAATTAAACTTATAACTAATGTAAAAAAGCTTTTTAAAACCACCGCTTTACAATTTCCCTTCATTTTGTGAAGCTCTCAACCCCCATACTCCAAACCTTAGCTCTGCAACTCCTCCATCATCGCGCTCGCACTGTCACCTTGGACATTCTTCACTGCGTGCGCACCGCTACCGTCGACACCAACCCCAATCCTAACGCTATTCTCTCCGCTTTACAACTCCTCCATCACTATCGTCGTCATGGACATTCTTCACCATGCATGCCCCACCGCCACAGACGACAACCCCATCCCAAATCCTTTAATTCACACGCAGTCACACTCCTCCCCAACCCCAACCGCCATGGACCCCACCACCAAAACTCATTGCCACTGCTACTACTATGCCTAAGTTAAGTCTTTTTTTCCAACTCCGTGATTGTTGCTCTTTTTTGTGTAATAATCATTTTAGTTGTGATCCAAACTTGTAGGTTTTGTGTACGTAAAAACCATAGATGCTTTTTTTTCCAGTTTGATCATGGTATGTAAATAATTAATTGATGGATATTTATTTGAAATGTATGATTGTTGAAGATTGTGATTATAATGTGTTTGCATGATTGGTCGCATAGAGCTTAGTTGGGCTTTGTGTGATGTTCTTGGTTATTGATTAGATTATTGGATGATTTTACATGTGGTATATATTGTATTGATTGAATAGATGTAAAATATGGAAAGTACTAGAAAATAGAGGAAATGCTATCCGATTTTCTGTAGAAATTTTGACTAGATTGTCTAATTTATTGGTTAATTAACAAAGAATAAGAATGGATATATTATAATGAAAAAAAAATCATTAGATGAAAAACAAAAAACCCCTTGTGAGAAACAGGGATTCAAACTTCGACAAAACGTAAACCAGTTCCTTTAATCGGACAAAGCATTTTCAGACAAATAAATGAATAACCATGAAAAATATAAGTCTAAGTATTTTGAAAAACCTTTTACATAAGGTTCCTTTGAAAGAAAATTTCTTTGAAAAGATCTTATTATATCAGAGCCTTGTAAAAGATCATATATATATAGTTTTTCATAAAAGGTTTTTATAAATTTCATTGTTAATTAGTATCATGATTACCCTGATTTGTGGGGTTACTCTGGCTCGATGTATTTCCAAATCCAAAATTCCTTTGTATGTTGTTTTCCATGATAATTAATCTATCACTTCTTAACAACATGCATAATATCAAAACTTGCCTAAATTGTGTCTCACTGGCTTATCAATTTGTTGAATTTTGTTTTGATATCTTAATAGAGTAGTTTCATTGTTTGTTTCCAATTTTAATTTGGGACTTGGAATTAAATCTTCGTACTTTTTTGGAATCTTTAAAGGCAAGCAAGTGTTATAAATTTGATTAAGTGCATGCATATGTAAATTCGATTATTCAAGTCTATTTTGACAAAGACACTGATATGAGAGCAAATGTAAGTAACCCAATTTGAATTGGTTAAACAGAAAATGAAAGAAAAATAAATCTTAACTTTGTACAAATGAATGGATAAATTAAATAAAAATAAAACATTTATTATGCTAGATGACTTGAAGAAATTAAACTTTACTGAGATAAAACGAACAGAGCACTAACGAAAAAACTTTAAAATTGTAAAGCAAAGCCAATGTAATAAAACAAGAAGAAATGTATAAAGTAATAAAGAAATTGAAAGGAACAAAAGAAGAAAGAGAAAAGGAGAAAACAAATCAAAGTTACTAATTAAAAGTTAATCATTGTAAAACATTAAAGTTAAATAAAATGCGATAATGAAAGAATAGAAAGGTGAAAAATCAATCGTAAATTAAAGTTAATAAATTAAGAACTTGAAAAGTGATCCAAAGATAGTACTGAAGATGAAAAGAAATTTGCAGCAGTGGAAATGAACTTCATTGAAATAGATGGCGGAATACATACACTTGACAAACAGAATGATTAACCATCATTTTTGGACGATGTTAAACATGTTTGGTGTTACAGAGTTCTTTGTATAAATATTTTAACCCTTTTAGCATAAAACAAAGATCCTATTTATAATATTTAATTTCTAACTGACAATTCTTACAATACAGACATGTGGAGTCTTCTTAATTTTGTAACACCTGTCTCGAATTACATGCAATACATAATTGCCCATTTCTTCCTTCTCTTCAATTTTAATCTTCAATCAAACCACTATCAGATACTTTTAATATTTTGTTGAGTCTTCTTTTTCCTTTAACTTCTACTTCTTCGATTATCTTTTTAGTCTTCAATCTCCTTATAACTTGGAATCAGGTAGGCTCATTTCATCATCAATATATTATTATTAAAATGATTTGATTTAAGCTTTCTTTCAGTTACCTGTCTAGATTAATAGATGATTAGATGGAATATTTTCATATTTATCACCAACATTGTCGAAAAATAGTATATGGGAGTTTTCCTCAAGCACATCAGATTTCTGAGCTATCTCTTTCGAGTTAATATGTGAAAAATGGAGAAGAGGTTCTTTTTCAACAAAAGTTAATCTGACAGTTTTAAAAAACAGAAAATAAAAAGAGAGCATAAAGGTATGATGAATCTAATTCCTTCTTTTTCATGATTAAAGAATTCTTTCATTGTGGAAGAAAATATGAATCTGCTGTTGTTCCACAAACCGTGTTCGCATCACTGAACTTTGAGTTTGCATTTAACTTCAAAAATTTCTAGTTACTAGTGCTTTCCCTGTTTACGAATAGGTTCTTTCTTGGTTCTAACTTTGTAGTAGTATTTTCTCTTTTTTTTTTCCCTTTTAAATCAATCGGAATTCATATAATATGAGTAGCCAATGTACCAAAACAAATAGAATGTACCAAAAACAAAAAAAATGAGTAGCCAGCTGCTTTGTTTTCCACAAATCTCACCATATATGGTCGATCTTAGTAACACTTGAGTTGAATCTAGTAATAGTTTATTTACTACAAAATGCGTATGAGGATGATTCCAATATAATAATGCTTTCAGACCAACAAATCTAAATAAAATATTGCCGATGTTCCTTTTCTCTTTTTTCAAACATTAGGTTTAAGTCATATAATGGATTGGTATATTCCTCCAACCGGCCTCCTCTTCTCCTTCCGTGATTATCCAAGGGCTAACTAATTTAATTTAACAAGTATCTACCTAAAAAAACCCAAATTATCTAATGATGCTTCCGTGTCTGATATAACTGCTTTAAAATAAACTCATTCAGGATATGGCTGTTGGTATTCTCGGACATTATGCTCTAGGCTTCTAGCATGCAACTTTACATTCAAAGTCAAACACCTTTAACTTTGCTTGTTGGAAATGCCACCCCGCTTTAGCTACTTGATTGATTGCCATTTATCCCTCAAACAAAATATTTGTAGTACCAGTCAAAGTGCCAAACACAAGATTTCCTTTACCCTCTTTAAATCTTTCGGTTTCTTACTTGCGTAAGCTCCATGACGTAGTTATATTTGACAGGGTCTGAAATAGTTTATATTGTGCGTAAACTGAGACGTAGTTGTATTTTAGACTTAATTAAAATTTTAATCTTTTTAATTTATATATTGCGTGAAGAATTTTAGTTTTATAAGAATCTCAAGTTAAGAATATCTTTCTAGGAAGGAAATTTTTTATTTTTTATTTTTTATTTTGTTTTATAGGATGTTAGGATCATAATAACTTCTGTTATTAGACAGTTAGGCAGTTATTTTTCTGTTACATAGCTAATACAGCTGGTCCAGTTAGTTACTAGCAATTCCTTAATTTCATGTACTATAAATATTGTAATTCTTCATAATATTTAATGGAAAACTTCTTTTTCTCACAACTTCAATATGGTATCAGAGCAGGTAATGCCTGCTCTGCTTCTGCCAAAACACGACCCCTAAGTTCTTTCCTCTCGATTGTTAATGATTAGACCTGTTACAATACGTGCACTGCTTGCCAAGAGAATTGTTTCCACTTCCTTGATATTGCCTACCTCTTCCTCTTCCAATACCTCTTCCTTGAGGTTTCCAAGTATTTTGTTTCTCCGTTGAATTAAAGAGAACCTTTGGATCATTGATACCACCACCAGTTAATTGCCTTTCTTGTTTTAAAACAAGGGAATATACACAATTAATAGATGGTAAAGGCTCCATTAAAAGTATTTGAGTTTTTTCTGTGTTATAGATTTCCCCCAAACCTTTGAGAAAACACATCATGTTCTCTAACTCTCTAAACTATTTAATCGACTTGACAAGGTCGCAACTGCATCGAACTACACAAGTGCAGGTTGGAACTAGTCTCAGTGCTTCTAACTCATCCCACAGAGTCTTCAATTCCATGAAGAACTCGGAAACTGTTCTCTCTCCTTGCTTAATAGAATGGATCTCTTGCAATAAATTTGAGATCCTAAAGTGATCTCCCTTGGAAAATTGCTTTTTCAAGTCATCCTACAGCACCTTCGCATTGTCGATGTACACAGTACTTTGTGCAATTTGCGGTATAAGCGTTCTAGTGATCCAAGAAATAACAATTACATTGCAAAGTTCCCATGGATCATAGAGAGCATTGTCTTCACGAAGCATTAGGATTGAACCATCAACAAACTTCAATTTATTCTTCTATAAAAGTGCCCTTCTCGTGGCTCGGCTCCATGAGTGATAATTTGTGCCATTCAATGGTGGTGTGACAAGCACCATTCCTGGATTCTCTCTAGGATGAAGATAATAAGGGCTCATTGGATTTTGCAGTTCATTGGTAAGGTTTTGATTTACATCATGAACACCGAAATTCGAGTCATCCATCATCAAAGATCAACAAATCAAATGAATGAAGGGATAGGAATCAGATGAATTGAGAAAGGGAAGAACAACCATAATGTCAATAGTTGTATTGTATCTGATGAAGGAGAAAAACCACTTGAAGCTGAGAAGTCTTTGCCACAGGTAATTCAGAGAGATACATCACAACAATTCATACCTGAGCAAGTGCAGCAGCTTCTTAGCATGTTGCAGCACTCAAAAATCCAAACTCACAATTCAAGTCCAGTTAATTCTTCGTTTGTTGGTGAGTCATCCACTCAACAGTAAGAATCAAATAACAATTAGCTAGGTAAAATTGATTCATACTTGAAATTTTGGATCCTAGACACTGGTGCTACAGACCATGTTACTCACATTCAGTCATATTTCTCTACTTTTTGAAGCATCAAACCCATTAAAGTTATACTTCCTGATGGTACATATGTCATAGCACACTACTCTGGTTCTATACACTTTTCTAAAGATTTTCAATTGTATAATGTGCTCTATATTCCTAAATTTCACTTCAACATCATCTCTGTCCAGCAATTAATCTCTTCATTAAATTGCAAATTGACTTTCTCTCACTCTCATTGTCACATTCAAGATGCACATTCTTTGAAGATGATTAGGCATACTGAGTTGAATGGTGGATTATATCGTTTGAAAGAACCAAAGGACCCTATAATTCCTTTTATTACTGCTTTAATCAATCACGTAAATACTAATAAATCCAAAACTAATATAAACATTTGGCATTTAAGGCTTGGTCACCCCTCTAATAGAGTTCTTGATCAAGTATGTATCAAATTTCCCTATGTGAAATTTAATAAAAAATATTGTTCGTGATTCATGTCATTTTGCTAAACAACATGCTTTACCTTTTTTTTCCCTAGTACTAGTGTAACTAAAACACCTTTTGAACTTATTCACATGGACATATGGGGACCAATTTCTATCCCCTCCTTGCACGATCATAGATATTTTCTAACCATCATTGATGACTACTCTAGGCATACTTGGTTGTTTTGATGAAGCTGAAATCTGAAACTAGACAATTAATGCACAATTTCATTAAATTTGTTAAAAATCAATTGAACACCACAATTAAAACTATTAGATTAGATAATGGCAGCGAATTTAACTACCCTGAATTTTATAATCAGTATGGAATTGTACACCAAACCTTATGTGTGGCCACCCCACAACAAAAGTCTATTGTTGAAAGAAAGCATCGCCACATTTTAAATATAACCAGGAGTCTTCTTTTTCAATCCAGATTGCCTAAGCCTTTTTGGTCTTACATTGTAATGTATGTTGTTCATCTAATAAATAGGTTACCTTCATCTGTTCTTAGGCATAACTCTCCATTTGAAACTTTACATCAAACTCCCCCCACACTTCTTGATCTTAGGGTGTTTGGATCTTTACGCTTTGTATCCACATTAGCTGACCATAGATCAAAGCTTGATCCACGGTTTAGGAAATGCATATTTCTCGGTTTCAACTTTGGCACTAAGGGATATGTTGCTTTTGATATGCATTCAAGAGAAATCTTAATTTCTCGCAATGTTATCTTTTATGAACATATATTTCCATATGCTACACACACCAAATCACCTTCCATTGAACCTTTATCTCCACTAACTGAAAATCAAAATTTTGATTTCTTCATTAGTCCCATTTCGCCTCACATTCCTTCTAGCAAGGAGTCTACCATCACTATACCTCCCCCTGCTGATCAACCTAGTCTAGATATACTTCTTCGTAGATCTACAAGGAATCGCACGGCTCCCGCATATCTAAAGGATTTTCACTACCACCTATCCAACTCAGCAATACCCTTTTCACCTTCATCAAGTAAACTAATATACCCTTTATCCTCTGTACTTTCCTATCAAGCTCTTTCTTCCTCTCAACTCAAATACACACCTGCTATATCAAAGAATCTTGAGCCCAAAAATTATCAACAAGTAGTTAAATATGAGGAATGGATTCAAGCTATGAAGGTCGAATTGCAGGCCCTTAAGGCCAACCATACTTGGTATCTGACTGACTTACCCCTTGGCAAAGTTCTTATTGGCTGTAGGTGGGTATATTGAATTAAACACAGAGCAAATGGGACAGTTGAGCGCTATAAAGCGCACCTCGTAGCCAATGGCTACACTCAACAAGAGGGAGTGGATTTTCTTGATACTTTTTCTGCCGTTGCTAAACTTACCACTGTGCGTTTATTACTAGCCCTTGCAGCCATTCAAGGCTGGACTTTACAACAATTAAAGGTGGATAATGCATTTCTTCACAGTGATCTTCATGAAGAGGTGTATATGCAACTTCCACCTAGTGTCATTGCTAGCAAACCCAATCAAGTCTGCAGATTCACCAAATCACTTTATGGCCTTAAACAAGCTAGTTGCCAATGATTCGACAAATTTTCTGCGTCTTTATCTTCTATTGGTTTCTTCCCTTCACAATTTGGTAACTCACTATTCATCAAGAAACAAGAATTCAAATTCACTGCATTCTTGGTATATGTAGACGATGTGATACTTATTGGAAATTCTCCTTCTAAAATTGATTTAGTCAAGAACTTTTTGCATTCCTCTTTTCGAATCAAGGACCTAGGTGATTTAAAATATTTTCTGGGCCTTGAAGTATACCGTTCACACAAAGGCATTCATGTATGTTAGCAAAAATATGCACTTGATATACTTTCTAATGTTGGTTTTTAGCTTCCAAGCCATGTTCTACTCCAATGATTAAAAACAACAAAATGCTTTATGTCACTGATGCTCCTTCTCACAACCCTATAGAATATCGCAGACTCATAGGGTGCCTCTTATACTTAACCACCACTAGGCCTGATATAAGCTTTGCTATACAGCATCTCAGCCAATTCATGGAGTCTTCAACAATTCATCATTATGAAGCTGCTACACGTATCCTGAAATATATCAAAGCTTGTCTAGCTCAAGATCTTTTCTTTCCCATTGATTCTACTCTTCAACTCAAGGCATTTAGTGACTCCAACTGGGCTACTTGTCCCACCACTCGTAAATTTATAACAGGCTATTGTGTTTTTCTTGGCTCCTCCCTCATTTCATGGAGATCCAAGAAACAAACTACTGTCTCTCATTCATCGTCCGAAGCAAAATATTGTGTCTTAGCCTTTGCCACATGTGAGATCCAATGGCTGACTTCACTACTGCATGATCTTCCAATTCCCATCATTACACCAGCATTGCTTTATTGCGACAGTCAGTCTGTCCGCCACATTGCCATTAACTCTAGCTTCCATGAATGCACAAAGCATATTGATATTGACTGCCACATTGTTCGTGAAAAGCTACAAGCTCACCTCTTCCACTTACTGCCAATTCCCTCATTTCATCAACTGGCTAACTTTTTTGCCAACCCTCTCGAATCTCCAACTTTTCATCAATTCCTTTCCAAGCTGGGAGTGCTCTCCATACACTCTCCAGCTTGAGGGGGGGGGGGGTGTTAAGATCATAATAACTACTGTTATTAGACAGTTAGGCAGTTATTTTTCTGTTACATAGCTAATACAGCTGGTCTAGTTAGTTACTAGCAATTCCTTAATTTCCTGTACTATAAATATTGTAATTCTTCATAATATTCAATGGAAAACTTCTTTGTCTCACAACTTCAATATAGGAATCTTAAGAATTTTAGTTTTCTATGTTAGGTGTGAAATTTTTAAAAAACATATTCCTAGAAAATATTGATTTCCATTTTCCAAGAATGTTTTTCATGCAAGTTTCTCACAAAATTATTTTCATGGAAGAAGTGAGAATATAACTTTTCTGGGTTGAGAGGAAAATGTTAATGATATGATTCACCCAATACAATTATAAAAGTTTTAAAATATTTTCTTATTAAATACAATAAATAATAAATTTAAGAATAAAAAATATTAATAAATATTCTTAGTATATTTATTATAATTTTAGAAAATATTTTATAAAATATATAATTTTAATAATTTGTATAAAACTTTTTTTATATTATTGGAAAACAATTCAAATTTCTAATTTGAAATCTCTAAGATATTATTTAAATTTAAAAATATTATTTTTATTTTAGAAATTTGTTTTTTCTTTTAATATTAGAATTCAAGTTGTATAAATAGGGGTTATTGAGATGAGAAAAACCATCGAACCTGGAGAGAGGGTTATTGCACCCTAAGTGAGATGGGGTTTATGTTAATGGAAGGTTTTGTCAAGTTTGTTTAGAAAATTTGTGATGGGATGTAATTATTTGAGATGAATAAATATTGAAATGTTTTTGTAGATGTAAGCAAGTAGTGTCGAACAACGTTAAATAAATTGTGTCCTTTTGCTATTTTTAATTGTGATGTTGGGTGTGTTCTTTGATTTTTGTTATGTGTGAAGGGGTTTGTTTTCCCAATAATGGTATTAGAGCTGATGGTTATGCAGCTTGGTAACTTGTCAGAAGAGGAGTATTGAAGCTTGATGAAGCTAATGGTGGATTCGTGTGGGATCCTTGTATCGAAAGTCTTCTTGGCAATGGGAAGTCAAGTAACGTGTTATGGTAGGCTAACGACGACGCAAATTTTTGTGTCAAAATCCTTCTTGGCAATGAGAAAGTCAAGCGGCGTTTCCTAGTACCTAACAATGGTACAAGTACAAAAAGTGTCACCATCCAATACTCACGGAATGGAGGCAGGGAACACACCAAAGTTTGCATAACAGAATCAAGATTGGAGATGTTTGCAACGAGCATCCACGATGACGGGGAGTTAAAGAGGAAATTTTGAAATTTTAATTGAAGGAGAAATTGTTGGGAAACAATTCAAATTTTTAATTTAAAATCTCTAAGATATCCTTTATATATATAAATTAGAGTAGCTATCTTGTACGAAAGTGTTTTTAGCTGTCATTCTTTAATAAGCGTGTTTTTAGTTATCATATTTTTAGGGTTTTTTAAACATCTTATATCTTTTAATTTATCTTTTTTAATATATTTAGTTTTAAATTGAATTTCAATATATTTTAAAAGAAATTATCAATAATTAAAATGACATTGTATCACAATATAAATTATATATTATAAATTTAAAATATAATCTATATGTTCAAAAATATTTATTTATTACGAATTTTAATTATAATATAATTTATATTATATATTCAAAAGTATTTATTTATTATAAACTTATGTTATATAAAATAAATATTTATTCTGTGTAATGCACAGGGTAAAATATTAGTTATTTAGATTTAAAAATATTTTTTTTATTTTAGAGATTTGTTTTGTATTTTAATATTAAGATGTAAGTTGTATTAATAAAAGTTATTAAGATGTTAAGAATCCTCCAACCTAGAGAAGGATCACCACCCTAATTTTGTGTTTGTTTAGAGTGAAATAAGCAGGAAGAAAACAAAAAACAAGAGGGAAATAGCGAGGAAGGAGGATAGATTAGTCGTTTGGTTAGAATGGAAATATAGGTGAAAGGGCGAAAAAATCTGTGGGACAAGCTGATTTGCATTCCTTCAATTGTAGGAGTGAAATTCACTGATTTCGGTCTCGGTTGGTAAAAAAAAAAGAAAGACTCGATCACAATTATATCCTTCTTTCACGTATTCCTTGGGCACGCATTCTCTACCGCAGTTTCGTCCTCTTATTAAAATATCATGAAATTATATGTTCCGATTTACATATATTTGGTCTGAGAAAGTGTGAGAATATTTGTTGCTGCACATAAAACTTGTTACGATCTTATATTTATTTGTTAAATATGTTTTTAGTCTTCTAAACATTGACCTGTTTTGAATTTAGTACTCAGAAAATTTTCTCCTTGAATTGGTCTCTCAAATATTAAAAAAAAACCCTAATTAGATTCATGTATTAAACTCTGCTTAACTTTTCTATTAAATGATTGTCACATTAACTTCCAAATAAAGTATTTTATTATCTGAAGTGCCCAGTGATAATTTTTAATAAAAAATCATGTAATTACTTTTACTTTAGGGTTAAAAAAATCTATAGTTTAGGATTAAGTATGTAATAATTTTATTCAAAATGTATGTTATTAATCTGACCTAGACATAACAGTTGACATGAATGGCCACATCAGCAAATTAATGGTGACTGTGATGCTGATGTAGCCATCATTTAACAAAAAAGTTAAACAGAGTTTAGTACATGGATCTAATTAGGGTATTTTTAATATTTGAGGGACTTTATTCAAAAAGTTTTTTTTCTAAGGACTAAAATCAAAATTGGTCAATTTTTAGAAGACTAAAAACATATTTAACCCTTTATTTATTTACTTTTCTATTTAAGTGTACAGACATAAGTTATAAAATAGTAGAAAGTAAAAAATTGAAGGTGAGTCGAATGACTATTCTCCATTTAATTGAAATGTGACATAATTTATTTTTTTAGACCCGTGACTTAAAAAAGGATAGACTTTTATTATTAATCGGCAGATGTTAGTTGACAAAAAAAAAAAAAAGAAATAAGAGATGTTATATTATTATTATATCCAAGGGTAAATTTGTCTTTCTATTGTTTTGTATAATTTCTTTTCTTTCACTTTTTAATTCAACCAAACAAATGAGTGAAAATTATTTCTTTTCTTTCATTTCCAATTCCATCAATTCAAACAATACAAAATTTGACTTAAAATTTACCTCTATTTCACTCCTTTCTATTTTTTTCCTATTTATTTTTTTCCTTTTCATTTCCTTCTTTATCCTAACAAAGTGTAAGTGAGAGGGGGATCATGTTAATAGAGGGTTTTGTCAAGTTTGTTCAGAAAATTTGTAATGGGATGTAGTCATTTGAGATGAATAAATATTGAAATGTTTTTATGAACGTAGGTAATAGATGTCGAACCACATTAAATAAATTATGTCCTTCCATTATTTTTAATTGTGGTGTTGTGTGTCTCATTTGATCCTTGTTGTGTGTGAAGGGGTTTGTTTCCTGAGTACATTCAGTATATTTAATAATTATTTTTCATAAATGCTATTATCTATATAATTTTTTTACATATTTATATAAATCATTTAGACAAAACTAGTAATAATAAATTTTCAAAAATTTACATGAGGAAAATGCTAAATAATTTACATAAGAAATAAAAATAAATTTAACATATATTTAATTATTCTTAAATTTAATTCTTATAAAAATTTAATTATTATCTTATTAAAATTAAATATTTTCTCAAAATAGGTTGTTAGTTATAATCATTTTGGATCCACTTTCTATTTAATTATCACAAAAAAATCATGTTTAAATTGGAGAATGTTTGTGTTATGATGACTTGATAATTCTCAACTTTTCCAAATTCTAAAAAATTAGTGAGAACCATTTTGAATATACTTTCAATTGGCAGCACACTCTAATATATTTTTTCTAATACACTTTCCATTGTTGGTTAAAATTTATTAGAAATTACAAAACCACGAGTGGAACTCATTAAATAAGAAGTGAGATTCATTAAATTTTGTAATTTTTAATAAATTTCAGTCAATAATAAAGAGTATGTTCCTAGCATTTCTCACTTCCCATTTGTTCATTGTGAGAAGTACATAACTTTAATTTCTCTATTGCATTTAGTTAAAAAATATTTTTATAAATTTTTTGTCATTTCAAAAGTAATAAAAATATTTTAAATGATTAAGATTTTCTTATGATAAATAAAATATATTAAAAAACTTTCAATTATAAAGTTTTGAAGTAGTGTATCTAATGAAATTATTTCACTAATGAGTATTTTTGAAAAAAAAAACACTTATATATGTGAAAAAAAATCTATATGCTCTCTTGTAAGACCTTGAAGTATCTCCACAAACTTTAGTCCTTTGGGCCAAGCTATGATACTAATATTCAATATGAGATTTAGTCACACTTAAAACTCTTTGTTCCTCCCCAATGATGTGTTCTATAGTAATCAAACTCAGGTCCTTCCCACAAGTTCAGCATGTGTTGCCAACTAAATCACGGTCGTTAGGTATGTGCAGAAATCCCAAAAATCATGTGTAAACATGTTTATAACTAACAAAATGAATTTTAGTCATTCTTAAAAATTATGATACCCCTGATTCATGATTGTCAGCAATCATAATTCTCAAGTAATAGAATTTTTTCCTTACCACCAAACGTCCCCTTGAGTTTTTTAGTCAATTCTATTTAAAATTTTTCTATATTGCTTACCTAAAGCTCTCAAATTCTAATTTTCTACTCACAAACTTCACAAGTAAAATTGTTTTAAACTTTCTTTTATTCAAAACTCAATAACCATAACATAAATCTTACGCAAAATAAAAAGTCTTAAAATTTTTCCTCTGCAAACCTAATAATTTCATGTCCTATACAGTCCTTGAAATTTTATCAAATTTTCATAAATTTTTTAATTTCTCAATCTTTAAATTGATTTCGTATCTCAAATTCATTATAAACTCTCAAATATTTAGATAAAAATATTACTTTTGAGAATTTTAAGTAAAAAATAGATAAAAAAACCAACTTTACTTTATTTTAAAATTAAAGATACTTAATTGGCTTTAAAAGATTTTAGGATGCCAAAATCATACATAATTCAAACTAAAGATACCTATAATAAAACTATATTTTTATTAAAAATGAAAATATGAATATTAAAAAACCAAAGATTGTTTTAAAAGAATAAGGAATATTTGATCTTATCTAGAACACAAATTTCTTTGAAGTAGATCATATGGTAAATAAGGTACCGAAAGCAAGTTTTAGGAAAAAAAAAAAAGAAAAAAAAAACCCAAAAAAGTACCGAAACTCCCAAATCAGTCCTGCAGAATAGCAATCAGTAGCTTCCAACGTCCACCTCTCCTTTACTGTATCGATCGTCCAATTCCAATCTTTGAACCGAATTCCACCCCCGGTCAAAATATTCCATTTATTTTCGATCAGTTTTTTCCAAACTGAAAATGTTCCCTTCAGCCTGACCTTTTCCGTCCCAATCCGTTTGGGTTAAATTTTATAAACATAATTTTAATTAGGTAAATTTAACTTAATTGTAGTCAAAAATAATTTTACACAAAAGTAATATTTATTTGAATTAGTCATCCTCACAAGTTACAATCACCCCTGCTGAGTCAAGGTGAAAAAATTTCTATCATAACCTTGCAAATTTTTCTCCCCTTGAACACATGATTAACAAAAATTAGTCCCCCATCTATGGGCTATTTATATAATTATATGAGAAAACAGTATCCAATAAGTTCAAAACAAACTGCTTGATACTCTGGTCGAATTGAGGAAATTGAGGAAAAGAAATATCAATGAGTATTGAGTACTTATTGAAGATTTAACATTATTGTGTTATCCTGTCCTGTATTTGATATGGACCAGATAATGATAGGATAGAATAGGATATAAATTATGTTCAAATGACAAAGTTAATATTTTGTTAAAATTATATATAATTTTCTGAAAAAAAAAATATTTTATTTTTTATTTTTTAGAAAGTCTAAAATTATAAAAAAATTGTAATTTTAACTTTTACTATGACAAAATTATTATTTTTTATTTATGCAGTTGCTTTTCTTAAAATTATAAAAAAAATTATATAAGATTTTTAAAATTACAATTATTATTCAAATATTTTTCTTTAAAAATTATTTGAATAATAATTATTTAATTTTTAATATTTTAATTAATAATGTATTTTAAGTTTACATATCAAAACTATTATAAATATATATAAGATAATTCGCTAAATACAAAACAAATTTTAGTCATTCCTAAAAACTAACACCTTGCATATGTTGTTCATAGTGCTTATAGTTGGCATTTCGAAATCACTGCATCTTTCCTATGCTAATTGCTTGTTTTAATGCTCAGGGTGAGAAGTACTCTCCTCATCGTATGCTTCGAGCTGTGAAAAATTGATTTGGATCCACTGATGAGATATTCCACTTTTTTGACATAAAATGTGTTATTTTTTAAATCGGTTCTCCACTGAATCGAGTTAAAAAGTGTTACTTTTTAAATTGGTTCCTCCTTGAACCGAGTTAAAAATTGTTTTTAAATCGATTCAACTTATGATTTAAAACGATAATACTTTCTATATTACCTGTATCTAAATAAGTTGTAAAACCAATTTAAATAGCCTTTTTTAACCAATTTTAAAAGTGTTTTCTGTAGTAGTGTGTTCATTAACAGTGACCTAGTTGTTGTTAGTTATTTTAATTTTTTTTTAGAAATTTATTAATTTGTGTTAGTTTACTGACGACTTGGTTGTCACTAATCGACTACCACTATTTTCTGAGTTTGTTGTAGTGTTTGTTACCAAGAGATAAGTTTTCTCCATCTGTACCATTTACAACACCTTTTGTCGTGATAATATTAGCTTCACTAAGTGTGAACTTGATAAAGAAATATACATTGCAAATT